>CM066032.1:890292439-890641214 GCA_033557465.1 Ichthyophis bannanicus | reverse complement strand
ACACCCTCTCATCCAGGACTTTTCGTAGGCTGAGGGTTACCTTACACAGATGCCTCCTTAGCCCTCCTTTTCAGGGTATTGCTTGTCCGGCCATGAACAGATGTGCTGGATAACTCAGTCGACAGGGACACGGCCATCCCCTGTCCTTTGTTTCCATTGCCACATTGTCCTCCACCCATCTATTTCTACAGCTGCGTGTGCCTGCAGGAGGCACAGTGCTTGCCCTGCAGACACATCCCACATGTTCCAGTTTTTCTCTATCTCACAGTTCCTGTTCAACCGTAGTATTGGGTTCCCCGCTAGTCCATGGTTATTTTCACTCATTTGTAGGCTGAACACCTCTTATCTCTGGACAACTCCTTCCCAGGGGATATGGCAGTTTGTTTTTGTGTTTTTTTTTTGATTGTTTTTTGTTTGTTTTTTTTTTTTTCTGTATCTGCGTTACAGACAGTTCATTCCAATTCAACCTCCATCTGCTGCCTGCACTCTCAGAGAGCCTCATCCACTATGAGGGCCATGATATAGAGCGAACACAATCATCATAGGTCGACGCTATATTGCTATACAAGTTTTATGACCCAATCAGAGGTCTTTGTGGGTTTTACTGCAACCTCTGGGTTTTTTTGGTATTGGTAAAATTTATAGGGAGGGGTGGAAATGTTCATGGCATGGGACTAAAATCCACGGCCTTACTGGGAAAACGCATAGTACCCGCCATATCCCCTCCAGTGTGTCCCCCCCCTTGGGTATCCGTCGGGGCTGAATTGTCTGTTACCTTTGGCCATGTTAGATATCTAACAGATGTTAGCCATGTCCGCACAGACTGGGGCTTATCCCCTGTTGTCACCCAACCATCCTGGTGATTCTTCTGTTTGCAATACTGCATCCCTGTATGCCATGGAGATTGATGATCAGTGTATCTGTCATGTGGGCCTTGGCCTCCTGTTACGAAATAGAATGTCTCACACTCACATACCCCATCCCAAACTAACTGTGGGGCTCAGTGGCTAGACATGTGGGTCGTCACGAATAAAGTCATGTATGTGAATAGGTCCTCATAACTCTACATACATATGTCCTTGCTGCCGGTGCATATTCATGTGGCCACATATATATAGATATAAATGTGTGTATATATAGATATAGATATAGATCTACTCTACATAGATATATATGGATATAGAGATAGCGATAGAGAGATGAATAGATAGTATAGATATGATAGATGGATACATAGGAAGATATGTGTTGTATTATGAACATCTATACAAACATATAAATATAGCTGCCTATGTATATATGTCCACACCTGTCTCCAGCACATATCCTGAAAGACAGATATGTGCGTATATCTGTACCTCGATATGTGTCTGTGGGGATACCTCGTAGGATTGACTTGATTTATATGTTTTACATACGTTCACCTCACTGTCATGTAAGAGAGGAAACTGACTGACGTATCAGACAGTGTATATCCCCGCCGCACCACTATTCTTCAGTATGAAGAGCCTGTTATGCACTATGATGCAGTATGAATGCTACATCATCATCCATGTCTACTTAGGTTTCCCTACCCTTGAAGCTTCGTGCGTATATGTCTTTCATATTCTCTTAGCAGCTTGGACAGACAGTGTACATGTTATTCCCTTTTGATGACACAATTACTATGTTACTAGGGAATGCGGTTACCCCCCATAACCGCTCTCCCCGCAAGGACGGGATAGGTGTCGTCAGTCGGTCGGTCCTGGCGTCTGTCATACCTATTATTTTCGGAAAGATGGGGTCTCCAGAAGGTCCCAGATGTGTCCCCTAATGCTTGCCATTGGGGGACGTTGCCAATCACAAATCAAAACCATTTGACACCTGGATCCCGTGGCTCGCGTCCAGGTAGGCCCGTCATCTCCCACTGCTTGTGATGTCGCGCCGTGTTTGATCGTTCGTTTTGGTGTTTGACCCAATCCCCGTCACTAAGTATCCAGCAGACCCCATCCTGCCCTCCACCCGCTAAAATCCAGTCCCGTAAACACTTATTAATGTGAGTTTCATATGCATATGTGTAATGCACTTATCATGCATACTGTCGGTACTCCCCCCCCCCCCCAGTAGGCCTTCTGGTGAGTTGTTTGTCTTTCATGGAAGGTCCATTCATCCCAAATCCCACCCTCCATCCCACAATGGGATGGTGGAGATACGTGATGGGGACTGATGCCCAACCTGTGGCCTCGGCACTGCAAATCTCAGGGGAGCTTCCCTGGCCTCCATAGCTCAGGGAGGTCCACATATGTGAACACACATTCCTGCTTGTTTCCGGAGCTATGTGTAACAGGTGATGTCCTGTGAACAGCAACGTAGTAGTCTGGACAAACCCTCCCAGCTCCCCATGAGTTTTATCCTTTCAGCTATCCTCCTATTCGCAACTCACCCTTGTCTCAGCTTGGGAAACCCTAATGGAGAGAGGCTCTGGAGAGGGCAGGACGTCAGTGTACAGGCCCCAGGTATGCTGCCCAAGGCTTACTGTTTGGAAACGGGTAGGTATGCCTGTGCAGGCTCCATTGGTTGCCGATGTACCCATATGTGGAGACTGATTCCTGCTTTTCCCAGAGATCACCTTTTACAGGTATGTAACTGTGCTAGCATTTAACTATGCTGCTGTCAGAGGTGTGTGCTCTACACCTTCATACCCTGTTCTGTGAAACAGAAACAGAACACTCACACCCCAAAGGTTACATCAAGCCAATACCAGGAGGTGCACTACACAGGGGGACAGCTGAATAGTGTTCTCAAAGACATATGTCACGTAGCCAACATAGGCTGGGTTGTGGTGTCAGCCACGGGGGCAATAGGTGTCCCTATAAGGTGCTCCTCCCCCTCCAAAATACCAGTGGGACTACACCTTGCCCACTAACGTTACACAGTGTGTGACAGGGTAGGTCACTCCACAATATGGAGCAGTTGGACACTGCAGATCTGGCAGGCGTAGAGGTCATGCACATCACACAACGCGTTAGATCTGTGACTGGTGCTATCGCCGTCTGTCACCTCACAGTCACATGTGCACACGGCAAGCAATGTGGACATATGTGACTGTTGGAAAGGACTGAGAGGACCACAGTGTATGACATAAGGAGCGTATCTCAAGAGCAGTGCATGTACGCCTGGCATCACAGCAGGTACCGAGTGCAGCATGGTGTCTGGTAACCTTCCCTATCACATGTGTCTGATAATGACTTGTCAAGGTGCAGTGATACACGTATGCCCATGGGGTAAGGGCAGATGTGTCATACAACACCTGACCCTGTGGGGACATGAAAACATGGCCTGTGTTGGGACGATGACATCTGTCCTGAGTTAAACATGTTGTACATCCTCAGAGCTGCAGACATCTGTGTATTGGCCTGTGGTCACCATGTTCTGTTGCCATGTTCCAGGGACACATTCAGCATGTGTCCCTCATCCTATCAGTCCCTCCAACCTGTCCCAGACATGTCTACGTCTAACACCCCCTTACCTCCACCCACAACACTGCCTCTCCTCAGCTGTCATATTGCAGTCGCCTGTGAGATGTGAATGTGTATGTGCCATACTATACGCACAGTGCTGCATGTGCCTGTCAATGGCCCAGTGTTGATTTACATTGGTAGCTACCTCCATTGTATGTAGGAGACAAACACATGGAGCACAGTGATGACAGTATGACCCAATGAGATAAGCCCTTCAAGATTGCAGTCACACCCACACCGGTTTATGCAATTACAGGTGAACCTGTCAGTTAAGTCCAACCTTGTGTGCACATATGTTGGCCAGGTGGTTTGAGAAATGGGGTGGGGGCTAAATGCACAATTGGAGCAGACTCAGAGGCATGGCAAACACACAAGGTGTGCAGAGGGTACACACACACCTGTTTCCCTGGTACAGGTACATGTTGCAGAGAGACAGGTATGTGAGTGTGCAGGGGGCCCTGTCTGCAGCACACGTGTTGGGTCCCCACACCAGCAGGTATGTGTATTCTGCAACACACACGTATACGTAGCTGTATTGCACAGTTCATATGTGTGTTGTAATCTTGTGCCCACAATACAGGTGACTACAGTACAATGATGACACATGAGGAGGGGGGAGAGGAGGAGGAGGAGGAGCAGGAGGAGGTGGCGGAGGGGGCTGCGATGCGTGCGAAACACATCATGGAGGATCCAGAGGTTGGTGTGTCTGGTGACAGCATAACCTCTGCCGAGGGGCCCGTGGAGGCAGACATGATGCGCGATACGACGATGGGTTCTCATTCACCAGCCGCAAGACATCCAACAAGCCAGGAGGTGTGTGGGGAGGATGTGCTGCTGGCACAGCTGAGAGCACATGGCAGATCTGCACGTGAAGATGCAGAAGGTGGGTGCAATACTTTGTTACCCCCATTGTTTTGTATGCTGAGTGTTCATACAATATCAGCTGTGCATCGTATGGGAGTATCTTATATGTGATCCACTCCACACAATGGCCGGCCTACCTACATGACATAACACTATACCACATGTCAGGATTCCGCATGTGCAACACAGTAACTTCCCTGGACATAACCTAGCACCTCTGCAATGCTGACATACAGCATAACATGTACAGTTTAACAAATATGTGTTGATGTTGATCTTAATCAGAGACACACATTCTGTGCACTCAGTCATGACGTGGTTATTAAGGCGTGCAAAGATGTGTCCCCACACACATGCGCACAGATGAGAGGCAACAGTGGTGACCAAGGTCTGGCACAACCACCACACACAAACCATTAGACCCTGTTTGGGGGGTGTGTGGTGGATGTCAGAGAATACCATACACAGCTGTGACATGTCTGCCTACCGTAGACTGTACAAATCCATATTTGTAGGGGGTTTATATATATTTATATATATATTATATATATATTTGTAGGGGGTATATCTTATATATATGAGAAGTTTATTGGGTCACTCTTTTTGATCCTATTTAAGTGCATAATAATAATCTATATCAGATTTTTTGCAATGTTTGGAGCTTTATTTTTATAATTACCGTAGACTGTAGACATATTGAACAACAGAACGGCACAGTGTATGTTAGCTCATCGCACTGTGCGCACAACATAACAGCCTATGGTACATTCAAACCTACAGATGCACACATAAGTGAGATGTTGTTTATGTTGCAGCATGTTATGGGTCATAACCTCAATATGCCAATTGGAACAGCAACAGCCAGCCTCATCACAGCAGCACAAGGCGTGTGACAGGTGAAACAATGCCCAATGTCCCCTGGTCCATTGCGAATCCGACCTACCATATGCAAACCTGAACAGTGTGTGTACTGCTATGTCACAACGACCCCACACCCTACAGTCTGTGTTTCTGGTGCAAAACAATCATACGATGTGGCATT
Source organism: Ichthyophis bannanicus (assembly GCA_033557465.1). NCBI lineage: Eukaryota > Metazoa > Chordata > Amphibia > Gymnophiona > Ichthyophiidae > Ichthyophis > Ichthyophis bannanicus. The sequence goes on along the minus strand of CM066032.1, from coordinate 890,635,808 downwards.
AGCAGTTCAAATGTGTGTTGACACACATATTGTACAGTGTACAGAACTGACAGGGCGACTGGTCATGTCGGTATGGTTTGGGTGGCCTACAGGTCCTTGGCAGACTCACTGTATGTACAATACAAAGGTATGCTGCTAGACATCCAGACAGGGCTATCCGCATGTGCCATTCCTCTCTAGATCTAACAATGTCTTTCACAATACCATGGGTTGGGACCCACACACCAGACCACACAGCTCAGCTCCTGGCCCCTATGGTTCTTGGAATGAATATACACCACACAGGTGATACCCCTGCTGCCAACCGGGGTCACCCATCCCCCCCCCCAGCTCTGTCCCTAAGCACACATCCCTAGTGGCTATCATGTGCAGGTGTTTGCACATCATAACCATGTGTGTTCCTTCGTGCAGTCTGTCCCCCTGAGCTGCATCATCTGGTGCTACCCATGCTCTGTCCACAACCTCCACATGTGTATGGAGGTGTACGTGCATTGTTATGAGACCTTTTTCTCTGTTGGCCCTAGGTGCAAGTAAACCTCTGTGTTCAGAGACACATGTGTCATCAGTGGACCTGGCCATGTAAGGCTGCTAATGCTGGTGCTGCCAGCGCATCTTGCAGAGTCACATCTGCTTGATTTGTGACCTGTCCATGCTGCACATATTAATACAAGTGTGGCGCCACCTGGCCTAGTTGTCCTCAAACAAACAGCATCACCAATGCAACTCCCCAGGTGTGGATGTTGTCCAGCGCACTTGCTGCACCCCCGTACAAAGTGGACATGTGTCTGCTATCTGTTCCTGGGCCTATTGTAATGTACGCATTATGTGGGCGTTTTTGCGCATCCAGTGTATACCTGTGTTCACCCCCACATCACACAACTGAGCAATGTGCTGTGTGTGGCTGGGACAGTATAATTGCTGACAAGGTTTTTCTGCTAATATGTCCATGTATTCAATATGGAATGTCCAATCACAAGGAGAATGTGGTGCTACATACGTAACATTGTTGTATGGTGATGGTTGTTTACTCGGGATGTGTCTCATGGCCACCCTTTGTTCCACCCACAGGCAATCGTCAGGCAGCTGCAGCTATTTGCAATTCTGTGGACCTGTTACGGCAGGAACTTAGGGGATTGCGTGATGATGTGAGAGCCATGCCGTCAGAAAACGAATTGCTGTGGCCCTGGAGAGCATCGTTGGTTTGCTGCAACGCTCGGAACCACCTCCACCACCACCACATGCACAGCAGGGGCGTGCCCCAACAGGGGAGGGGAACTGGGACGGCCCAGACGTGGGAGGCCACGGCGGAAAAAAGTAATTCTGTTGTGAATAAATGTATATGATTACATAGCTGCAACGTGTGCATACAATCATTGTCCCTGTGCTCCCCTATGTAGTGTGTGCATGCATGTTTTGCTGCTGAACATCTGACCAGCACCCAAGCAGTTTCCTGTTGTCCTGTTTGCAGTGGCAGGTACATCTACACAGATGGCACCACTTGTCGTGTGTCACCTGCACAGAGTGTGTTCATTGGCCCTTGGCTGTAGCATGCCCCGTTACACACCCCCCGATGTGGTGGCTGGGGAACTGCTCAGGGTTTGCATGATGACTACTCACACCCATCAGTATTTGCATACCCTTATACACCATACATTGATCGCATATGTGTGACCATTGCCCCTGGCTGGAACACTGATAACATGGCTGCGCAAACAACACCATGGCATGCATGTGGCATTGACAGACATGGGTGGCATGCATATGTGTTTTGCCATATGACCACTGACAGATCTGTGGATGTCACGCCCACCCATGTGACATGGATGTTCCCGGGAATCCCTTCCGACGCAACAACGCATACGCCTACCAAGGTGTCACACACCCGCACACATGGATAGGACCCCATGAATGCATTTAGAGCAAGTCCAATATGACATCCATGTCAACTGTCAATGCATATCCTGTTCCACATACATATCCCATGCTTACATCCATGGTGAGTGTGTAAGGGAAAACACATGACCATTGTGTCCAGAAAACAACGTCCACCTTTAATTGGAGTAACGTAAAAACAAAATGGCAACATGCCATACAACAAACAACCCCACAGCCTGTATGTTTGTGTAACACAGCACAGCACAGGCCACATGTGGCAGTCACAGGTGCCATCAATGCTGCCTGTGACGGTCTCCAGCAGATGAACGTTGATGTTGCAGCTGTGCAACATCAGCGTTCACCTGCTGGACAGCCCCCGTCAGACACTGCAGTGCATGAAACACCAAACGGATGTCGCGTCTCACGTCATCCACTGCCACCAACATATCGTGCATACACCTGCCAGCACACAGACAAACAGTCTCGGTGGTCTGTGTGCTGGCATGTGCATGTGATATGTTGGTGGCAGTGGATGGCGCGGTGACACTACGATGTCTGTCCCATGTTCCTGCCTGTGGTGTCTGACGGGGGTCCACAGAGACCTGTGCTGTGCTGTGTTCCCCCAAACCCCCCGCCCTGCCTGTTCCCCCCCAAACTCCCCCCAATACCCCTCCACCCATGCTAACACCCCCGCAGGACATCCCCACCATGCCCCCCCCCCACCCTCCCTCCCCCGCATCCCCCACACCTTGCACAACATGCCCATCCGCTGGTGAATGGTGGCCACATTCCCCTCCTCCCCATCTTCCCCCTCCACGTCAGAGTCCTGCACCAGCACCACATCATCCTCATTGGGCCCCTCCTCCTCATCTGCATCCTCTGACCCCTCCACATCCTCTGTCTGCAGATCTGACACCTGCGCCTCCACCTCTTCCTCCTCCTCCTGCACCTCCGCCACCTCTCTCTCCCGTCCACGGCGTGTGGTGGGCCGTCTGAGGGTGGGTGGGAGTCTCCGGGTCCATCACTGCTGTGGTCTATATATGGGAAAGATTACATACATTACAGGCCGTCCATGTGTGTCACATAACACCTGTACATATGCAGGTAACACACCGGCTGGTAGGTCAATGTGACATTTGTTGATGAAAGTTATTCCTGGGATAACTCACCATCTTGGTGTTGTCCCGGCCCCCTGCTGAAACGCTCAAGATACTCCGGGTGGTACAGCCTCAGTTCACGGGCCTTCTTCCTCAGGTCCTCCACCTGTGGATATGCAAACATAGGTTGGGGAAACAACATTCCGGCCTAAACACGTGATTGCACGACATGGACATAGAATATTGTGACCACCATCTGTCTGCTGCCTATCCCCTGCTGTGTGTTGTGAAGCTCACAGACCCATAGACTGTATGAGATGTGTAGACTATCCAACATAGCTGATATATATGTGTGACAGACATACCCTCCGTTACAGTCCGCTTTCCAGCCCCATGGGTGTTGTGTGTCCTACAGCACCTTAGCAGGGAAATGCATCATCTACGTAGGTCGTTTAAATGACAACCATACACAGGTGTCAGGACTCCTGTAGATGGGGAGAATGGATTAAACAGCATAGGCACACTCCACCATATCACCAGGGTGGGTGAGGGCCCCCTTTGAAGGCTTCTCTGTACTCCTGGGGATAGGGAGGATGGGTTTAAACAACATTAGCACACATTCCCATATCTCCAGGGTGACAGATGGCCCCCTTTGAGGGCTTCTCTGTACTCCTGGGGATAAGGGGGATGGGTTAGACAACAGTATTTGACATTCCCATATCTACAGGATGACACAGGGCTCAGTGTGAGGGCCTCTCTGTACTCCTGGGGATGGGGAGGATGGGTTAAACAGCATTAGTAAACATTCCCATATCTACAGGATGACAGGGGGCCCCCTTTGAGGGCTTCTCTGTACTCCTGGGGATAAGGGGGATGGGATATAAAGAAGTTCTTGACATTCACATATCTCCAGCATGACACAGGGCTCAGTTTGAGGGCCTCTCTGTACTCCTGGGGATGGGGATGTGGGGTTAAACAGCATTAGTAAACATTCCCATATCTACAGGATGACAGGGGGCCCCCTTTGAGGGCTTCTCTGTACTCCTGGGGATAAGGGGGATGGGTTACACAACAGTATTTGACATTCCCATATCTACAGGATGACACAGGGCCCAGTTTGAAGGCTTCTCTGTACTCCTGGGGATGGGGATGGTGGTTTAAAAACAACATTAGCAAACATCCCCATATCTGCAGGGTGAGTGTGAGTGTACTTTGAAGGGTTCTCTGTACTCCAGGGGATAGGGGCGATGGCTTAGGCAACATTAGTGGGGATCCCCATAGCTCCAGGGTGATTGAGGGCCAACTCTGATGGCCTCTCATGGCTCCTGTGAATAGGCTAGTTGCGTTTGACAACATTGGCGCAGAACCCCTGGGCTGCATGGTGTAAGACAGACCATGTGATGCAGATTTCGCTAGCACTAAGGATTGGCCATATGTGTTAGCCTGCAGATGCAGCCCCAGCATCAGCACATGATGTTTCCGGAGACTAGCAAGATCTCTGGCCTAGCTGTGTTACAATATGTTTTATCTGTTCAACAGAGGCAGATTGCATGACTGCAGGATTGCATCATGCCCTATGTGACCATATCCAGCAACACCTGCATACATGGAATACTACTCAGATGTGATACATAGAGATATCTACATGCGGTTGTAGCTGCTGTACATTTCTGCTGTAAACCACCTACACACAGCTGCATGGTCACCTACAATCACCCCAGTGTTTGTATATGGCTATTGTTATATGCTGCCATACCCTTACCTCACGTTTGTTTTCAGCCACACGGTTGAAACGCCGTGTGATGCGTTCCCAGGCCCTCAGCACCTTTGCAGTGTCGCTTCCCCTGGAGGCTCCTGGGAAGAGCTTATCCTGTTTTGGCCCTATTAGTATTGCCAGCTCACGGACCTCTCTTCTAGAGAAGGCAGGCTTCCTTGTGCGGGGCGCCATTTTCTTTTTTGCACGTGTAGCAGCCGTGCCGCACACAACTCATCTTCCGCATTTGCGCACATCGTTTGCCGAACATGCGTGGCGCATGGCTACGCGACCGAGATAGGCGCATAGCAACGTTCCGCATGGCTGCGTGCGGGGAATATGCACATTGAACATGCACGCTGCTTTCATACACAGTGGGTAGTGTGTGAACAACTGTATGTCTATTGACCTCTGCAGCCACAGATAGCACCGATGTATTTCTCATGTTGAAATGAACACTTTTAGGGATGTGTTGATAAACACCTAATATGTGCGGGTCCCCATTACTGGGCATGTGGCATATGAGGTGTGGTCAGTTCAGGTAGGTAACACACAAAACACCGAGAATAAGCGGCCGGACTTGTGCGCGGCGATGTGCGCTGCCTACATTATCGCGTGGAAAGGCTAGGTGGCACGCTGCTGGCCGTGCAAAACAACAGAGCCGTGGTACAACGGTGATGACACTGAGCAATGGTCCAGGGGCCATGGGTTCGATTCCCCATTGTGTGCAACGGAAATGCCCAGCTGTAGCAACACCTTTGATGGGTATATGTTTTACGAGACATATTAGCATTTGGACGACATAGGGCAGCGCACTGTACATTTTGTGCGTTTTGGACGGCGCACTGTTATTATGGGTGTCATTGGGCGGCGTACTGTTAATTATGTGCGTTTTGTGCGGCATAAGGGGTCTCGCTGATATCCACGCACAGGAACAGAGCCACAGCACAATGTTTGAAACAGTGACCACTGGTGCAGGGATCAGCGGTTCAATACCTCACAGTGCCCAGTGAACACAGCTGGCTAAAACAGTATGTATTATGTTGTGTTGTGGTGTAGGTGGCTTTTTTTCTTTTTGTATCACTACTAGCAAACGCACTCTCACAGCATGTTAACATAAGGCGGCCCATAGGGCACATGTTACAGTGCACTGTCCGCCAACGCACCCTAGAATGTCCCCTATAGGGCACCATATATGTTGCCACACAGGATAATGTATAGTGCACACTGTATGGATGGCAACCATGAGGTGGCCTATAGGGCGCCCTATAAAGCACCCTCAGACACACCTTATGGGTACAGTATGCCGCGGGTGTTTTATCATGCATAAAAATAGGTGGATTTGAGATGGATAATGCTGTGGACAAGCCTATCACATTACCACACTGTGGTTTTGAACCCATATTCTCTGGCTACACAGGCAGTGACATAACCTTTGGACTACAGCACTATAGCTGTTAGCAAAAGCCATGGCTGGCTGCAGAAAGCCTGCACGTCACCTCACAGACAGTCTGCTGTTGTGAGGTGTATAGGGTTTGGCCACCCGTGCCCATGATGCACTGCACATGCAAATCACCAGTCCACAGATGCACACAGGATGGGGACTGCAACCTGACAGCTCCAGGCCTGGTATGGGGATGTGCCCGTGTGCACCCACACATCAACTCGGCCTGGTAGGGTGTACTGAGTGGGTGTTGTACTGGCACAGAGTAGCTACACACCGTCACATTGTGCGGGTACTGTGCTCACCCTAAGGGTGCGATGAGGCACCCAGGACCAGGTCCACAACACCCTCCACGGCAAATTTAGGCCATGGCAGAGCTCCAATGCACTATTACTCTGTGAGATAGGTTCTTTCTGCAGAAACAACTTGGATATCTCTGTCGGTCTGAGTCTGGGGAACCCCTTATGGATACCTAGGTGGGTTAGGTACCACCATTTGTCCCCCTCCTCCCCCCCCCCCCCCTGTTTGCAACGCAGGGTCTCCTCTCTAAATGCTACCTCCCTGCAATGGTGGCAGCAAAGTAGACCATCAACCCCAGTCCTACTGTGAAAGAGACACCCTACAGGCCAGTCATGGCAGCTGTATACACATCCATAACACAATATCTGACAGACATTAGGCCTGTATGTGCTCGGTTGCACCCCACCACTATCTGATATTGTCCTGCAGCAAGCCATCAGCCACTGCACCCTGCAAGGCGCTCCATCAGGACACAGACCAGCTGCGGACAATCTGCTAGTTAGTCCTGTTAGACATGCACATCCCTGACATAATATCTGACAGACAGTATGCCGTGATATGCTACGTTGGGCCCCACCACTATCTGATATTCTCCCGCAGCAAGCCATCACCCGCTGCACAGCACTCCATCAGGACACAAACCAACTGAGGACAGTCTGCTAGTTGGTCCTGTTGGAAATGCATGCACCCAGAACTAGGATGGCCATGCACACCAGCAGATAGGTCAGTGACTGGGCCCCAAACCACAACCCATATATATCACATGACAGAGATACTATCTATCACTATGGGGGTGCCTAGCCATGCTGTCGTCACTGCACAGTCAGGGTGTTGTACAACCCCAGCAGCACATACAGAGGCCACCCTGTCTGTGTGGGTGGTGGCCAGCCACTACAGTGTCCCAGCCAGTGCCCTCTGCCCTGTGCAGATGCATCCTGGCCATCCCACCCTGTCTGATCTATACCCATGGTACCTTGCTGCTCATTATGCACATTGGCAGGCCAATACTGGCAACAGTGCTGGCAGTGTGGGCTGTGGAAGGTGTTTGCAGCCAACACACACTGTATAGACAGACACACACTCACACACGTATGCCAGCATTGTGCTACTATAGAGGCGTTTGTCAACATTGGCCACCACACCAGTCCTGGGCACAGTACAGGCATGGATATGGTACGCAATACCGTTGGGTGTCACTCCCCAGGGTGGTAAACACTGTCTGAGACCAGACCTGATGCACCCACTGCAGACAACAGAATGATTGTCATGATGGAGCTCACAGAGCATAATTTGCGTAACGTAGGGTTATCTATCTGCCAGTACTCATAGCAAGCATTTGACAGCTGTGTACCGTATACCCTGGTGTAGGGTGACATTGCTAAGGAATGCACATGCTAGTATTGTGAGATGCACGCAGGGCCCAATGTCGTGCCTCTCCAGGAGGCATTGGCAAATGTGGCCTGTGGGTGTGGGTGTGGGTGTGTCTGCCCCTGTTGGTTGCTGCTTTACAGCAGAGGTTCCCAGATGTAGGCCAGGATTACAACACACTGTTCTGGTTTTCCTGCTGTCCCTCATGAATATGCATGTGCTACATCTAAATGCCATGGCGGTGGTGCAGGGATATGACACACAAACATTTCTATACGTGGCAGCATGGAACAGGAATGGTGTGTGGTCCGCCAGGACTGCATTTGTGAGACTCTGCTGTAGGTCGTGCCCCTGGTCATGGTGTCCGTGATCAGTGGGGTGAACGATAGGTGTATGACCAATGCATATGTCCCCAGCAATAAAGGATTATCCTTACTATCACATTTTCGTTGTGGAAACAATATGTGGGCAGGATTGGCAGGGCTTTGAACCTGTGACCTTCTGTTCTTGCACACACTGTCTGTGTGCAGTGCACCCCTGTGCTGCCACAGATTGGCTGGATTTTCTGGGATGTCCATGACTGTACATCCGACAGGGCCTATCTGTTGCAGTGGACGGTGCCAGCCTGCACATGGCTAGGCCACTGTCTTCTGTGGCTATCAGGCACTGCCCCCTTCACCACCTGTACCCTTCCGGCAACATGCTGCCATGTGCTTATCTTGGAAAAGCTGATGACATGTGTGCGTTGTAGCACTCCAGGAATGCATTTTGGAGACTCTGCTCTAGGTAATGGCCATTGTTATGGTGTGTGTGCAGTGTTGGGTACAAAATGTGTGTGTGCACCATTCTTATATTCTCTGCAATAAATGTATGTCTTTACTCTCTCTGTTTAGCGGTGGGTAAAATATGGGGACTGGGTTGGCAGGAGCCCCAGATGGGATTTGAAACTGTGACCCTCAGAAACTAGAGGTACTGGCTTTGTCCACTGCACCACACTGTGGCCACAGAGACAATGCAGTCCCTGTGGATGGCAGACCTGACCAACAGAGTCAACATGCCTGCTATGCACATTTGTGATGTGGGGTCTTTCACCTTGTCTGGTGACAAGGGTGCAAATAACTCCCCCAACTGACCTCGACAAAGGGAGAATGAATGTAACCAAGCAGAGCAACAGTGATGTTTATGGACAACCATAACAGACACTCCCAGGACAGCTGAGACACACGGAAGTGAATTTTGGTCAGGTCTCCGCTCCATAGCCCCTTCCACAGCTCCTGTCCTTCTACTGGGGCTTTCCTGGGTGTGTTTTTAGTTTTTGCCCATCAATAGTATCAGTGTTCCCTAGCTGTATTAGTATTTTGTTCTGATGTTGCTCAGAGAGCAAACAGTGCTTCATGTAGGAATGTCTATCTACCATTACTCCTAGCAAACATTTGAGGGCTGTGTACCGTGTACCCAGGTATAGGGTGGCATTGCTAAGGTATGCAGGTGCTGGTAATGGGAGATGCATGCAGGGCCCAATGTCCTGCCTCTCCAGTGGGCATTGGCCAATGGGGCATGTGGGTGTGGGTGTGGGTGTGTCTGCCCCTCTTGGCTGCTGCTTTACAGCAGGGGTTCCCAACCCCAGTCCTGGTATGCCACACACTATTCGTATTTTAGTGCTGTCCCTCATGAATATGTATGAGCTACATCTACATGCCATGGGGGTGTTTCATAGATATGCAGCACTGGCATTTGTATTAGGGGCAGCATGGAACCAGAATGGTGTGTGGCCCTCCAGGACTGCATTTGGGAGACTCTGCTCTGGGTAATGCACCAGTTCATGGTGTCTGTGCTCAGGGGGGTAAAATAGAGGGGTATTACCAATGCGTAGCATATGTCCTCACTACCACGGTGTGGGTGTGTGATAAATATGTGGAGAGGATTGTCGGTTACTCCAGCTGGGCATTGAACCGGTGACGTTCTGTTCTTGCATACACTGTCTGTGTGCACTGCACCACCGTGTTGCCATGGATAGGCTGTATTCCCTGGGCAGACCATGACTGTACATCCCACAGGGCCTGTTTGTTACAGTGGACAGTGTCAGCCTGCACATGGCTAGGCCACTGTCTTCTGTGGCTAGCACCCACTACCCCCTCCACCACCTGTCCTCGTCCGCCAACATGCTGGCATGTCCTTCTCTCAGGGACAGCATATGACCTGCTTGCGTTGTGGCACTCCGGGACTGCATTTGTGGGACTGGGCTGTAGGTATGGCTCATTGTTATGGGGGGGGTGCAGTGTAGGGCAAAATGTGGGTGTTTGCACTATGCTTATGTTCCCTGCAATACAGGAGTGTCTGTGCTATCTCTGCTTGGTGGTGGGTAAAATATAGGGACTGGGCTGGCAGGTGCCCCAGCTGGGATTTGAACCTCTGCCCTCTGGTCCTAGAGGTACTGGCTCTGTCTGCTGCACCACACTGTGGCCACAGAGACTGTGCAGTCCCTGGAGATAGTTAACCTTGCAGGATGGAGTCTCAACCCCTGCTCTGCACATTTTGACTGTGGGCTCATTCACCCTGTCTGGTGACACACGTGCAAATAAACCCCGCAATTGACCACAAGAGAGGGGGATGACATATAACCATGCTGGGCAACAGTGATATTGATGGCCAACCATATAAAACACTCCCAGGACAACTCCAAACAACGGACATGTTTTTTGGAAAGGTCTCCGCTCCGTTGACCCTTCCGACATTCATTTCCTGTTTCTGGGACCTTCCTGGGTGTATTTGTTATATTTGCCCATGGCTATCACTGTTCCCCAGCTGACTTACTGTTTTTAATATTTTTGTGCTGGTCATTTTCTAGTTTTAATAGCACTTTTGTGCTGTGCACATGTATCACACTGCTCACGTTTTACAGGTTTCCCCGGTTTTGCTCTACATTGCTGACGTAAATGGTTTCTCTTCCCTTTAAATGCCCTCTACCGCGAGTGTTTCACTCGCGCTATTTTTTACTTGTAAATTCGGCCCCGCAACTGTGCGAGGGGCCTCTCCCCTCCCCTTCCCCGCCCATTAACCCCGTCTCTCCGCCCCTCGGGGGCCTTCCTCCGCCCTCAGTTAGCCTTTCCACGCCTCTATCGGACATTTGCGGGCCCGTACTTGTGCGGGGCCTGTTAGTGTGTCGCGCACATGCACGGGGCTTCATCGCACATGTCCGGGGCATTTAAGAGCGTTTAAGAGCGTTTAGGTGCCGCGTTTCCGTGCGCTATTGTGCGGCGCGCACCTTTGCGGTTTTTAGTAAACATCCCCCTTAGTATAAAATAAAATTGTGGTGATTTTTGTGTGTTTTATTTTATTTTATGCATATTCATCTTAATGTGAGTAGAGTGCACCCAGCCTGAGATCACCTGCCGGTTTCCTCTCTCTCTCCCCCTATTCCACTTTATCCTTTCCTCCCTGGTGAATTATAGGGAGACATTAGTTCTTTTTCCATATGGAAATAAACAGCCACAGTTTTATTCCCATAACAATCATCCATATTGTTTCACAAGAACATCAAATTGAATGCAAATACAGCTTTGTAAACACCTTTTGTATACCTCTTGAATACCCAACCCCTAAATAGAAACATAGAAATATGATGGCAGAAAAAGACCACATGGCCTATCTAGACTGTCCTTCCTTATCAACCACTACAACAGTCCCCTTTTTTTCCTTTAGAGATCCTCTGTGTTTGTCCCATGCTTCTTTGAATTCAGATACTATCCTCATCTCTACCACTTCTACTTGGAGACTATTCCACAGATCCACTACTCTTTCCGTAAAGAAATATTTCTGCATATCACTCCTGAATCTATCCCCTTTCACCCTCATCCCATGTCCTGGAGGTATTGAAACATCTCAATTATATCACCTCTATCTCGCCTTTCCCCTTAGGTGTACATTTTAAGATCCTTAAGTCTGTCCTCATATGCTTTATAATGAAGACCATTAACCATTTTAGTAGCCACCCTCTGTACTGACTGCAGCCTATTTATATCCTTTTGAAGGTGCGCTCTCCAGAATTGCAAGCAGTACTCCAAATGAGGTCACATCAAAGACTTATACAGAGGCACTATCACCTCCTTTCTACTGCTGGCCGTCCATCTCCATATGCACCCAAGCATCCTTCTAGCTTTTGCCGTTGCCTTTTCTACCTGTTTAGCTACTTTAAGATCATCAGACACAACCACGCCTAGGCCCAGCTCTTCTTTAGTAGACAAAAGTACTTCACCCCCTATACTATATTGCTCCCTTGGATTGCTCCAGCCCTAATGCATGACCTTGCATTTTTTAACATTAAATCTCAGCTGCCAAATTCTAGACCATTCTTTAAGCTTAGCTAGATCCCTCCTCATGTTATGTACACCTTCCTTGGTGTCTGCTCTATTGCATATTTTGGTATCATCCACAAAGAGGCAAACCTTACCCGACAGCTCTTCCGTTATATCTCTTGCCACTTTCCACCCACTTCATGGTACAAATGGCTGAATGCTGTCCTTAAGGCTTCTACAGCAGGGCCATACCAAGCTATAAATACACCCTGTGTGACCTCTACATCTGGCTAGCACCCCCCACCCCATCACTAGTTTGTCATTTGCCCCATGCTCAGCATCTCCCCATCTTACCAGCAGCATAGCGGACCTTCAATTGAAAAAATATGCAGGTCTTTCCGACTCAATGCTTGCATGCGAGGATCAGACCAGTCATTCAAATGTGGCTTTTTGCAACTCCACATTGAATGGCTGGTCTGCTCCCTCCCTCCTGTGATGCAAGCATACATCAGAGGAGGGAGGGAACAGGCCAACATGCAAGTGCTGAGTCAGAAATACCCTTTTTTTTTTTCAGTTGGTGATCCACTCTGCTGCTGCCACTGCCATCGTTGCCACCAAGGGAACACGAAAAGTGATGGTAGCGGGGTAAAGACAGGCAGCATGGGGGGGGGGGGGAGAGATGAGGCCGGCAACCCCAAATGTGCCCTTATTTCTTTGCCCCCTGTGTGGCTGCAGCACTCACACAGGGCTAGGCAGGGCTGTCGCCTCAGCCCATCACCCCCCTCCCCCTCCCCCCACACACACCACCTGTTCCATGGCCTGGGGTTAAAACAAATTCTGTCCTGGGTCCTGATATCCCAATTATGGTGACTGAATCCCCAAGTGACCCCCCTCTGAATCCAAATGCCCCATTTTGGTTCCTAGACCCACTTAATGTTCAAGTTCTACCAGTGTAAATTTTGCTAGGCCTTGGTCATTGCCACACACCTATCTCCCTCCTCTTACTTGCGGGTCAGGTCCCATAATCAGGAGGGAGTGAGGTCTGAGCCTTGCGCCCAAATACCCCACCTTCAGAAGTGAATCAATCGCTTTATGCAAATTGGCCACCAGGATCTCATTGCTTTGGTCCGAAAGGTGCATCCTATCCCTAGAGTATAAACCGGTCTCTTGAAACAGTTTCTCCAATTGTGTTAGTTTTGCACATACCATGACAGTCATGAACCTCACTTCTAAGCCAGGACATATGGAGTATGATTTCAGCCTCTCAAATGTATCGCTAATGCTCAGCATAGTACTTGCATTGTGCCCAAGAGAGCTTCCTTCTCAAATTTGTAAACTGTAACATGAATGGGTAATTTGTCAATATGTTGTTGTTGTTATTAAGTGCCGTTGAGTCAGAGTCGACTCATGACGACCCTCTGGATAGCTATCCTAAATTGTTAGCAGTCTTCAGTCAGGTGGCTCATTGTTGACAGACTGGTACCCATAGCTGCTGTTATTGTATCGATCCATCTGATTGCTGGCCTTCCTCTTTTGCGTTGACCTCCTATCTTGCCAAGCATGATGTATTTCTCTAATGATCTCTCTCTTAGCATGATGTGTCCAAAGTATGAAAGTCGAAGTCTTGTCATCTGAGCTTCTAAATAAAGCTTAGGTTTGATCTCCTCTAGTACCGACTGGTTTGTTCTTCAGGCAGTCCATAGTATACACAGTATTTGCCGCCAGCACCATAATTCAAAGGCATCAATTTTCTTCCTGTCTATATTTTTCAGTGTCCAGCTTTCACATCCATATGATGCTATTGAAAATACCATGGCTTGAACGAGTCAAATCTTTGTATGGAGAGAGCCGTCTCTGCTCTTGAGAATCTTATCTAGATCTTTCATAGCCATTCTGCCAAGAGCAATACGACGTCTGATTCCTTGACTCTTGTTGCTTCTTTATTGATAGTTGATCCACGTAGGTTAAAGTTGTTCACAATTTCAATTTCTTCTCCTTCAACGATGAACCTGTTGAATATGCCAGTTGTCATGATCTTTGTCTTCTTTACATTAAGGTGCAGGCCCATTTTGAGACTACGTTCTTTGATTGTGAGAAGCAAATGTTTCAGATCATCTTCACTTTCAGCCAGTAATGTAGTATCATCAGCATAGCGAAGGTTGTTGATGAGTCTTCCACCAATCTTCACACCTCTGTTGTCTTCATACAATCCTGCTTCTCTGATGATTTGTTCTGCATATAAATTAAACAGGTAGGGGGAAAGTATGCAGCCTTGTCTTACACCTTTCCTTATTTTAAACCATTCTGTTTCTCCTTGTTCCATTCGAGCTGTTGCTTCTTGATTAATGTACAGATTGTACAAGAGAATGATCAGGTGTTCTGGTATACCCATGCTTCTTAATGTGGCCCAGAGTTTCTCATGGTTTACAGAGTCAAAAGTCTGGCTATAGTCAAGGGTGGACGAGTGGCCTAGTGGTTGGGGCAAGGTACTTCAGGCTGGAAGGTCAGGGGTTCAAATCCCACTAGAGGACAGCAACCTTGGGCCGGAAGGACTGGGGTTTCTAGTCCCACAGGTGCTCCTTGTGGTCTTGGGCAAGCCACTTAACCCTCCATAGCCCATGTTCCTTGTAAAATAGTTATCTCCAAGTTATAATGCCCTGTTCAATGTAATTTCAGTTTGTTCAATGTAAACCACACTGATGAAGAATAGCACGGTATATAAGAGAAAATAAATAAAATAGATATCCTTTTGGTATTCTTTAGTCTTTTCAAGAATCCATCTCACATCCACAATGATGTCTCTCGTTCCTCGACCTTTCCTGAACCCTGCTTGCACTTCAGGTAGTTCTTGTTCCAGGTATGGTTATAGTCTCTTTTGAATAATCTTCAGTAGAATCTTGCTGGCATGTGGGATCAGATCGATTGTGCGATAATTTCCACAGTCAGTTGGATCACCTTTCTTTAGTATTGGTATAAACACAGATCTTTTCTAGTCAGTTGGCCATGATGTTGTCTTCCATATTTCTTGGCAGAGCCTTGTAAGTATGGTAACAGCTGCATCAGATTGCTGTAATACTTCTATGGGAATGCTATCAATGCCTGGTGCTTTGTTCTTTGATAAGGCTTTCAATGCTGCTTCAACTTCTTCTTTCATCACCAATGGTTCCCGATCATAAGGTACAGGTTGAAATGGCTGTTGGTCCACTTGATCTTTATCATATAAAATCTCTGTTTATTCCTTACATCTTTTCTTGATCTTCTCAGCATCATTCAACATAGAACCTTCAGCATTTTGTAACATTCCAATTTGAGGCTGGAACTTTTTCTTTAACCTTCATAGCTTTAGGAAAGCCAATCTTGTTCTTCCTCTAATACTTTGTGTTTCTATTTTCTTGCATGTGTCGTTAGTACTTTTCCTTGTCCTGTCTTGCTGCATGTTGGAAATCTCTGTTGAGTTCTGTGATTGTCTTTCTTTCTCCTCTGGCTTTAGCTTCTCTTCGTTTCTGGGCAATTTTTAGAGTTTCTTCTGTCATCCATTTTGGACGTTTTTTCTTTTTCACCTTTTGTAGAGACATCGCTTTCTTCCAACACAACCTTCTTGAAGTCATTCCATAACTCTTCTGGAGCTCTGTCATTTGTATATAAAGCAGCAAATCAATTTTGCAGGCAGTCTTTAAATTCCAATGGTATATTCTCAAGGTCATATTGTGCTGCATTCCTGAGTGGTTTGTTCTTTTTCAACTTTAGCTTGAGTCTGCGTACTAGTAGTTGATGATCTGTACCACAGTCAGTTCCAGGTTTTGTCTTTGTTGATGTTGTAGAGCTTTTCCATCGTTGACTTCAACAGATGTAGTCAATTTGATTTTTATACAATCCATTGGGTGAAGTCCATGTGTACAGTCGCCGCTTGTGTTGCTGGAAGAAGGTGTTTGAGATGAATAGATTGTTGGTCTTGCAGAATTCCATCTGTCTTTCTCCAGCTTCATTTCTGTTGCCAAGTCCATATTTTCCAACTACTTTGCCTTCTTCTTTGTTGCCAACTTTTGCGTTCCAGTCACCCATGACTATCAGGATATCCTGTTTGCATGTTCTATCAATTTCAGCTTGTACTTGTTCGTAGAACTCTTCAATTTCATTCTCTTCTGCAGCTGTTGTTGGGGCATATACTTGAATTATAGTTGTGTTGATAGGCATTCCTCATAGTCAAATAGGGATTAAGCGTTCGCTGACTGCATTGTATTTCATTACAGTTCTTGCAAGTTTCTTCTTTATGATAAATGCAACACCATTTCTTCTTTGTCTTTCATTTCCAGCATAGTAGACCATGTGATCATCTGATGCAAAGTGCCCCATGCCAGTCCATTTCAGTTCGCTGCCACCCAACAGATCAGGTTGGACACATTCCATTTCATTCTTGACCACCTACAACTTCCCTTGGTTCATGCTTCGTACGTTCCATGTTCCAATGTGTAAGACATCTTTACAGCTTCTGACTCTCATTTCATGCTTCTGACTCTCATATATGCCTTGAAATTATTCTTTATCAAACATGTGGCTCCCAGTACATTAGAAAATATTTCTGTATCTTTCTGCCACATTTTCTTGGTCTCTGACTGCATTTCTTGGTACTTCAGGATCTTTTGCCTCTCCACGCTATTCACAGAATAATAACTCAGAACCACTGCCTCAATGCCGTTCTGGTGTTTTTCTCCTTTATCACTGTGTTGGCTTTCCTCACATCCAGTTTCTTATCTGTAGGAATGAGAATGTCCCAGATGATTATAACCTCTTCATTCTCTGTAATTCTCGTAGAGTCATGATCCTAGTGCTAGTCAGACACAATGATGTTTTAGGGCCCAATATTCAAGTAGGCAGACTATGCGCCGCTATGGCACAGAGTCTTTCCTGCTCACCCCTAACCCTGGATATTCAAAGCCATGGTAACAGCATAAAATATCCATTTTTGGCACCCAGGGAAAATCACTACAGAGCATAAACAGGTACGGCGATATTGTACTGCTACCTGGTTAGCATCTGTGGCTAAAACTAGGCGAGCCTAAGCTGCAGATTGCTAACCTGGTAGAGGTGCAATATCACTGCTACCTGGTTAGTGGTACTCCTCACCTCTGCTGAACCCCGGAAGGCCCCCAACATGCCACAATGCTAACCAGATAGCATCGGGGCTCATAGTGGTCATAGACGGGGATATTCAGTGACGCTAACCTTGTAGGTTCCATTGAATATCACTGTTTAAGGCATTTACATACTTTGCTGGGCTGTAAACCGTGTAAATGCCTTTCGAATATCAGGCCCATAGTGTTAACAGAGTTTCCCATGGATGAAGCATGCTACTTTGTTGTGCCATTCGGTATAGAAATTTTCTGCCATCAGATCTTCACAGTCATCTATGAGGTGAATCACTGTTTTCAGGTCTTTCTTACAGAATTGATATATGTCTGTGTTGCTAGTTTTTTCAGTGCTTGCTGTAAACCATCTTGACTGTAATCCGCTGTCCTGGGCTGCAACTATCAATCTCTCATCATTCGGTTTCAGTTCACCTCTTCTTAGCCATTCATGTCTCCGTTCTTGAGTGACAAAGGGTTCCTGGAATAACACTTTCTATTTCCCACTGTATTTGTGCATTTGCCATTTGTTTTTCCTTGTTTGCTGATCTAATTCTTTGAAGAGTTTTCTCTCTTGTTTTGCAGGGTGGTGAACACTGTCAGAGACCAGACCTGCAGCACACACCGCAGACATCAGAATGATTGTTATGGTGGAGCTCAATGAGCAAAATGTGCTTAACGTAGGAATTGATATCTGCCAGTTATCATAGGGAACGTTTGATAGCTCTGTACCATATACCCAGGTGTAAGGTGGCATTGCTAAGGTATGCAACTGCTAGTATTGGGAGATACAGGCATGGCCCAATGTCTTGCCTCTCCAGGAGGCATTGGCCAATGGGGCCTGTGGGTGGGTGTGTGGCCCTGTTGGCTGCTGCTTTACGGCAGAGTTCCCCAACTCCAGTCCTGGTGTTCCAAACACTGTTTGGGTTTTCATGCTGTCCCTCATAAATATGCATGAGCTACATCTGCATACCATGGGGGTGGTGCATAGCTATGCAGCACAGGCATCTTTATTAGAGGCAGCATAAAGCCGGAATGGTGTGGGGCCCTCCAGGACTGCATTTGCGGGACTCTGCTTTAGTTAATGTGCCTGTTTCTGGTGTCTGTGTTTGGTGTAGTAAAATATAGGCCATGCGTATGTTCTCTGCAATAAAAGAGTGTCTTTACTATCACTGTTTAGTGGTGGGTAAAACTATGGGGACTGGGTTGGCAGGAGCCCCAGCTGGGATTTGAACCTGTGACCCTCTGGTCTTACAGGCACTGGATGTGTCTGTTACACCACACTGTGGCCACAGAGACAGTGCAGTCCCTGGAGTTAGTTAAACCGGCCTGACGAGTCAGAAACCCTGCTCTGCAACAGGTTTACTGTGGCCTCATTTACCTTGTATGCAGACAAAGGTGCACATAAACCTCAGAAAAGACCTTAGAAAAAGGACACACACCCATAACCAAGCTGGGCAACAATGATATCATTGGGCAACATTACACAACACTCCCAGGACAGCTCCATTACAATGAACTGATCTTTGAAAGGGTCTGCGGAGCATAGACCCTTCCACACATCATTTCTTTTTTATTTGGTGCTTTCCAGGGAGTGTTGTTCCTTGTTGCCCATTGCTATCACTGTTGCCCAGCTGAATTATGCTTTTAAAAATGTTTCTTGTGGTCATTTTTAACGTTTTATGTGAAATTTTGTTCTGTGCACATGTATCACACTGCTCACGTTTTGTGGGTTTCCCCGGTTTTCCTGTACATTGCTGACGGAAATGGTTTCTCTTCCCTTTAAATGCCTTTAACGACAGGTTTTCATTCGCGTTGGAATTGAGCTCAGAAATTCAGCGCGTTAGTATGAGGGGAGCCTCTCCCCGCCCACTCTCCGCCCATTGACCCCTTCTCTCCGCCCACTCTCCACCTTCTGCGCTGTTTTAACGCGCCGCGGAGGTTTACGATCGTTAACTGCGGTTAACGCGCGTAAAGTACGTTTAACGATCGTTAGCACGTCAGAATGCGCATTCGGACTTGCTAACGATCGTTAAACGTACTTTACGCGTGTTAATCACGATTACCGCACTTTAGTAAACATCCCCCTATGTTTCAGAAAAGGTTCTTAGTGATTCTGTGGTTGATGATAATGTTGCGGCTTTTATTCCTAATCCTAAACTTAGTTTAACTGCTTTCTTGGAAGATTCCCAAGATAACATTTTTTCTAGAGCTACTTTAGTAGTTTCTTTTGTAAATGAAAGTGATAAGTCTTTGATTCTTAAGCACTACTTTAAAAATAAGGATTTTCCTTTTTGTGGTCTCAAATTGCAGATTTTTCCTGACATTTCAAGGACCGCCCAATTGTTGAGGAATCTTTTTCTTTCTTTTAAAGCCAGAGTTCTTTCTTTTGCAGGCATCTTTTACCTTAGATATCCTTGTGAGTGTTTAATTATTCTACAGAGTGTCACATATGTTCTTCTAGATCCCCCCTCTATTGGAAAAGCTCTTGATGCAGAAGGAGACTTCCAATATTATATCCCAGGATGGTAGAGGTAATGTGTAGTGTTGTGTGTCTTGACGCTCTCAAGGAGTAATTGTAGTAGATATAGCTACTATATAACGTGTAGTATTTTCTACCTATTTCCCTTTGAGGCCAATTCTGACCTGGGCACATCTGGACTGTCCGGACGTCCAAAATCTGGATTGCCCAGATTTGCACCCCATTCTGCACCCGCGGGAGCTCGACATACCCACGGGTGCAGATTTGGGGCAAAGGGCCTGGATGGGCTAGATGTACCCTGTTTCTGTGCCACCGGACGTACAGCCACAATCTTGTCCAACCCAGTCAAAGTTCCTACATGGAGCCTTGGTGCCATGGCTTTCCATTGCCATGGCACCGGGACACCATATAGGAGCCCCAGTTCCCTGCCACTGAACAAACCTGCTGCTCTCCACCGCCCGACCCCCAAAAGGGCTTGCAAAGGATGGGATCAGTCTGTGGGGAACCTGTCTAAGTCCTCCACACTGGACGTACATGGTCGCGACTGGAATTGGCCCTGTATGTCCAAGGTCATGGGCCCTCCTCCTCCCCGCCCATACTCCTCCTCTGGCCCACCTCCTCCCACCCCCATCCAGATCTCCTGCACATCTCCTCTGTATATGCGGGGAGCTCTGTGCAGAGAATACTCTCCCTGTGAATAGCGGGGATTGAATGTCCACACTGGACATTTATCCCCGCTATTCGCAGGGTAGAATCTACCCCTTTATGTTTAATCCTCTGTTTTAGAATATGCTCCCCATAATGAGGGTTAAATGTCCTAGTATGTTTCTTTGCTTGTCTATTTTAGCTTTCATTATGTTACTTTATTGTTCCTTGGGCTTTGTATTTTCACTCTTATTGTCTGAGTATGTATATAACACAGGTACACTAAAAAAAAAATTTTTTAAACTGCCTCTAATGTTTCGATTGATTTTTACGTTTTTTGGTGCGCTGAATCCAAATCTGGTAACCAATTTGCTCCATCATGTACAGATTTTTTGCTACATTGGGTTAGCAGTTTGAGGTGAACGTTTCAGATTGAGTGCGATCGAGATAAAAATTTCTTGGATGAATTCTTTATACTAATTGTTTAGTAGTTATTCAAATAAGAATAAAGAAAATTGTAACAAGGCAGCACATAAGAATAGAGTAATGTCAACAAAACACACTGTGATGGTAGCAAAATTGTCTGCACTTAAAACAGCCACATACATGTGCACAAACATTGAGCATATAAGAGCGAGGTTAGACACAAAGCAAAGCAAAGAAATGTGCAAAAAATGTTGTACAGGTATGTATGTAAGAATAGAAAACGCAAACCGCACCATTGCAATACATGAAGACAAACACCCGATGGTGTGAAAATAAAATTCTAATAAATGAGATCCGACACTGTGGTAATAACTAGCAAATTTTTATTTCAAAGTTTAGTAAAAACACGATATTTGTCAACACAGTTTAGATTTTAAAGTCATTCTTGGGTCAATCAGTCTCCTGGTGGGCCCGTTTCTTCTTCCCCCGAATGCTTCTCTTGGTGCGCTGCTTGGCGTATTTTTCATCTGGGGTTTCCCGCAGCAGCAACCAGCAGAAATCAGCCATCATAGTGGTGTTCCATCTTCCTTGGTACCTTCTCTCTGCATCCTTGATGTCCTGGTGAAACCTTTCACCTTGTTCTTCACTGTACGCCCCCAAGTTTTCGGGGAAGTAGTTCACATGGGAGTGCAAGAAATGGACTTTCAGGCTCATGTTACAGCCTTGTTCTTTGAAGGCATTGAGCATCCTGGCAACAATATCCTTATAGTTCTCATCCCGCCTGTTCCCCAAGAATTTGAGAACAACATCCTTGAAGGAATCCCAGGCTTCTTTTTCCTTCTCAGACATCGTTTCAGCGAATGCTCCATCTGAAATGAGTTTCCTTATATCAGGGCCAACAAACACTCCTTCCTTTAGCTTTGCTTCAGAAAGTCGGGGGAACTTTGAGCAAAGGTACCGAAAGCACTCACCATCTTTTGGAAGGGACTTGATGAATTGCTTAATGAGACCCAACTTAATGTGGAGAGGTGGTAATAGAATTTTATTACGAGGTACCAAGCTCTCATGAAGAACATTTTTCTCACCGGGTCTCAAATACTCCCAAATTGGCCAGTCTTTTTTCCCCCAGTGTAGGTCGCGGGCCCGGCAAAGGAAGCAGTGATATTTGGTGAAACCAGATTGCTGCCCTAATAGCATGGATAGAATTTTAAAGTCTCCACAAATCATCCACTTATGCTCATCATAACGAATCTTCTGAAGAATCAGGGCCAAATTCTCATATTTTTCTTGGAGAATAACAGAGTGAGCAATAGGAACTGAAGCGAATGTGTTGCCATTATGAAGAAGAACACTTTTATGCTGTCTTTTGACGAATCAATGAACAGCCGCCATTCAGCAGGATCATACTTGAGTTTAAACTTTTCCATCACTCCGTATATATCATTGCAAAATACCAAATTCTTCCTCTTTGCTGAAATACTTCAAAAATTGTGTCTCGTGGTTGCGGTACCAATAAAAAGTTGTTCCTGGTGACAATAGATTTTTCTGTTTAAGCCAAGAACCTAGCAGTTGGGCAGCATCTTTTGGGAGTCCTAAATCCCGGACTAAATCATTCAATTCAGCTTGAGAGAAAAGTTCAGGTTTCGGATCTGGTTCAGTTTCAAACTCGGAAGTACTGGACTCATCGGGAAAAGCCATCTGATGAGTCTCATCATGATCAGAACCGTCCACACAAATATGATCCAAAGATTTTGGTGGTTCAGGCACAGGTACTTCGTTGCTATGAGGCATAGGCCTAATTGCTGAGGGAAGGTTGGGGTAACTTATTACGTTCTTATTTTTAAAGTTGTATCCCTTCACAATGCAAGAGCAAAAATAGCAGTCACTGCTGTGGTCTCTTTGTTCACGCCACATCATAGGTATTCCGAAACGAAATGCTTGTTTTTTACCTTTCATCCATAAGCGTAGATCTTCCTCACATGTCTTGCACACTTTGTGAGGAGCCCACGGTTTGTCTTGATCGCCTAACTTCAAACCGAAATAGGCGAAATATACTTTTTTAATAAATGCAGAAATGTTCCTCTGCTGCTTTTTCACGGTATATTCCCCACAAATAAAACAAAAACTGTCCGGAGAGTTGACGCAACCTCTGGCTCTGTGAGCCATCACAAATACACAGCACTGCAAACTACAACTGTAGTGAACCACTTCGGAATAAAGCTGGATTACGACTGAGCAAACAAAAGGTAATAATGAACTTGCAAGAAACTGAAATTTGACAGGAACGTTCATGTCGCAACCACCGTGTTTGAGCGAGCAAACGAGGCGAGGCGAACAGGAAAGAACATGTGCCAGCGCGAGTACTGGATTTAGCCCCCCGCCTCCCAATTGTCCTGTTAATGTATAAAATGAATACAAAACACTCTAAAATATCATGAGGGAGTGTTTCTAGTTAGTTAACCATTACAACCTCTATTTTGGGCCAAGAAAATAAACTGCAGTCGGCTTAAAAGAAATTATGTGAACATTCCTTATATGGGTAAGAAATCTAATTTTGCAAGAAAACGTGACGTGATGGAACATTTTGGCTATTTTTCCTGGATTCAGCACCCCAAAATCTATAGGAATCAGTTGCAAAACTGGAGGCAGTTTTTTGGTAGTGTACCTGTGTAATTTATAAAAAACAAAAAATCTACAACAGGGTAGGCAGCCTGGAAGCTGTGGATAACACGAGGAAGCATCCAGCAAAACTTGAAGAATCGTCAAAAATCTAGCAGCTAAGACTGAATGCCAAAAAAATGCAAGGTCATGTACCTGGGCTGCAAAAACCTAAGCAAGCAGAACAGTATAGGGGATGAAGTACTTCAGTGCATGAAAGAAGAGTGGGACTTGGGGGTGATCATATAGAATGATCTTAAAGTAGACAAACAGGTAGAAAAAGTGACCACAAAAGCCAGAAGGATGCTTTGTTGCATAGGGAGAAAAATGACTAGCTGATAAAAGGATAAGTATAAGTCTCTAGTGAGACCTTATTTGGAGTACTGTGTACCATTCTGAAGACCACATTTTCAAAAGGATATAAACAGGATAGAATCAAACCAGAGGTTGGCTACTAAAATGGTCAGTGGCCTTCATAATAAAGCATATGGGGATAGTCTTAAAAATCTCAGTATGTATACTCTGGAGGAAAGGTGGGAGAAGGTGATATGGTAGAGACATTTGAATATCTCCATGGTTTAAATGAACAGGTGGTGGGCCTCTTCCAGTTGAAAGAAAGCTCTGGAACATGGCGTATTAGGAAATAGACTCAAGGCTATTCTGAAGAAGTATTTCTTTACAGAAAGGATGCTGTATACGTAGAACAGCCTTATAGTGGAGGTCGGGGAGACAAGAACTGTATCTGAATTGAAGAAAGCATAGGAGAATTAGAGAGAAAGAGATCATATAACTTATTAGTTCTTATGGATTGTGCAGACTGAATAGGCCATATGGTCTTTATCTGCTGTCATTGTAAATGTTTCTATGATGCAGATCTTTAAATATTTGAAAATATTAATGAACAAACAAAACTTTTTTTCAAAAACATGGAAGCTATAAAACCAGAGGACATGAAATGAAACTAGAGGGAGGTAAACTTAAAAGCAACACCAGGAAGGGTGGTGGATGCCTAAAATGCCATTCTGGTGGAGGTGGAAGGGACAAAAACAATGACTGAATTCAAAAAGGCATGGCATAAACATAGAGGATCCATATATAGCAAGAGGGGAATTCCAGCTCAAAGCAAAATTTAAATTACTTCTGCACTTCAAAAAGACACAGAGCAGGGCCAGACTGCATGGAACAATAGTTACAACCCAAAGTTAAAGACTGGATGGGCTATCATTTACTACTTACTATGTTACTCTGCTAATGCATGCTAATTCATAGGTTAATGTGTGCTAAACTGATTTATCATGCATTAATTTTTTTAAGATATGCCATCAAACCAAATGCATGCTAATGAAATCACATCCCTGTTCCCTAGTATTTTAGATGTTGATGATTCAGCAAGATTTTCTGACAACTAGAGAATGCAGACCAGCAAAGGATGGCATTTGTTTTGAATTTCATTAAAGGTGCTGGTGAAGCTTTATTTAATGTTCTCTTAAAAGAGTTTGAAATGAATCCATTCTGAGTTTCATGCATACAGAGGGGGATGTTTACTAAAGTGCGGTAATCGTGATTAACGCGCGTAAAGTACGTTTAACGATCGTTAGCACGTCCAAACGCGCGTTCTGACGTGCTAACGATCGTTAAACGTACTTTACGCGCGTTAACCGCAGTTAACGATCGTAAACCTCCGCGGCGCGTTAAAACAGCGCAGAAGGTGGAGAGTGGGCGGAGAGAAGGGGTCAATGGGCGGAGAGTGGGCGGGGAGAGGCTCCCCTCATACTAACGCGCTGAATTTCTGAGCTCAATTCCAACGCGAATGAAAACCTGTCGTTAAAGGCATTTAAAGGGAAGAGAAACCATTTCCGTCAGCAATGTACAGAAAAACCGGGGAAACCCACAAAACGTGAGCAGTGTGATACATGTGCACAGAACAAAATTTCACATAAAACGTTAAAAATGACCACAAGAAACATTTTAAAAAGCATAATTCAGCTGGGCAACGGTGATAGCAATGGGCAACAAGGAACAACACTCCCTGGAAAGCACCAAATAAAAAAGAAATGATGTGTGGAAGGGTCTACGCTCCGCAGACCCTTTCAAAGATCATTTCATTGTAATGGAGCTGTCCTGGGAGTGTTGTGTAATGTTGCCCAATGATATCATTGTTGCCCAGCTTGGTTATGGGTGTGTGCCCCTTTTCTGAGGTCTTTTCTGAGGTTTATGTGCACCTTTGTCTGCATACAAGGTAAATGAGGCCACAGTAAACCTGTTGCAGAGCAGGGTTTCTGACTCGTCAGGCCGGTTTAACTAACTCCAGGGACGGCACTGCCTCTATGGCCACAGTGTGGTGCAACAGACACAGCCAGTGCCTATAAGACCAGAGGGTCACAGGTTCAAATCCCAGCTGGGGCTCCTGCCAACCCAGTCCCTATAGTTTTACCCACCACCAAACAGTGATAGTAAAGACACTCCTTTATTGCAGAAAACATACGCATGGCCTATATTTTACCACACCAAACACATACACCAGAAACAGGCACATTACCTAAAGCAGAGTCCCGCAAATGCAGTCCTGGAGGGCCCCACACCATTCCGGCTTCATGCTGCCTCTAATAAAGATGCCTGTGTTGCATAGCTATGCACCACCCCCATGGTATGCAGATGTAGCTCATGCATATTTATGAGAGACAGCTTGAAAAACAGAACAGTGTTTAGAACACCAGGACTGGAGTTGGGGAACTCTGCCGTAAAGCAGCAGCCAACAGGGCCACACACCCACCCACCCACAGGCCCCATTGGCCAATGCCTCCTGGAGAGGCAAGACATTGGGCCCTGCCTGTATCTCCCAATACTAGCAGTTGCATACCTTAGCAATGCCACCCTACACCTGGGTATATGGTACAGAGCTATCAAACGTTCCCTATGATAACTGGCAGATATCAATTCCTACGTTAAGCACATTTTGCTCATTGAGCTCCACCATAACAATCATTCTGATGTCTGCGGTGTGTGCTGCAGGTCTGGTCTCTGACAGTGTTCACCACCCTGGGGAGTGACCCCCCAACAGCCTTGTGTACCATATCCATGCCTGTACTATGCCCATGACTGGTGTGGTGGGTATGGCTGCTGACCACCTCTATAGTAGCACAATGCTGGCATAGGTGTGGGGGTGGCTGTCTGTCTATCCAGTGTGTGGTGGCTGCAAACACCTTCCACAGTCCACACTGCCAGCAATGTTGCCAGTATTGGGCTGCCAATGTGCATAATGAGGAGCAAGGTACCATGGGTATAGGCCGGACAGGGTGGCCTGGCCAGGGTGCATCTGCACAGGGCATAGGGCAGTGACAGGCACATTGTAGTGCCCGGCCACCACCTACACAGACAGGGTGGCCTCAGTATATCCTGCTGAGAGATCGCTCTCACCCTGACTGTGCAGTGACCACAGCATGGCTAGGCACTCCCATGGTGCTATCTAGTATTTCTCTCATTTGATAAATATGGGTTTTCTTTTGGGGCCCAGTCACTGATGTATCTGCTTGCTGTATGCTGACATCCCAGTTCTGGGTGCAGGCATCTCCACTGGGCACTAGCTGACTGTTTGCAGCTGGTAGGTGTTGTGATGGAGTGGCTTGCAGGGTGCAGTGGCTGATGGCTTGCACCAGGGGAATATCAGATAGTGGTGGGGTGCAGCATACCATATCCAGGCCTAATGTCTGTTTGCTATTGTGTTATGGCTGTGTACAGAGCTGCATTGACTGCCCTGTGGGGTGTCTGTTATCTCAGCAGGAGTAGGGTTAATGTTCCCCTCTACTGCCACCTTTCAAGGGAGGTAGACTGGATCCTTTGATGGGGGGGCCCCTGTTTGCTGCCGGGGGGGGGGGGGGGTGTGCATGGGGGCTACACCTGACTGAAACAGACAGAGATGTCCAAGGTGTTCCTGTAGAAACTACCTATCTCACACAGTAACACTGCTTCGGACCTGTGCCATGGCCTTTTTCAGCCATGGACGGTGCTGTGGACCTAGTGCTGGGCGCCTCACTGCACCCTCAGGGTGAGCACAGTACCCGCACAATGTGACAGTGTGTAGCTAGTCTGTGCCAGTACAACACACGGTCAGTACCTCCTATCAGGCCGAGGTGCTGTGGGGGTGCACATGGTCACTTCCCCCTACCAGGCCGAGGTGCTGTGGGGGTGCATTCCCCATGGTGTGTATCTGTGGACAGCTGATTTGCATGTGCAGTGCATCATGGGTGTGACTGGCACAATCCAACCCTGTGAAACTCCAGCACCTGCTCACAGGCTCTGATAAACCATAGGCCATCACACGTACATCTGCTAGCATAATGCATAGGTGCAAGACACCCTACAGAGTCTGTAATATAAGATGCCCTCACTGGTAAAACCACATGTACCCACGCACGATTGTACGTGCGCAGCCACACACAGGGCTACGCCCGTACCAACGCACGCAGCCTCGCACGCACCAACGTACGTGGCTAGGCACACTCCGAGGGTGTGTTTCTGACACCAATACTCAATGTAACGAAAAACATGCCTCCTCATTCCCTCTGTAATGTACAGGGTGATGCCTGGGACAGCCTTCTGCGTTAGGCACACTGGGGACTCGAACCCATGCTGCCTGTAACAGCGGTCAGTACCGTAACCATTGTGCTACAGCTCTGTTTCAGTGCTTTGTGTCTGTACGTCTTCTTACGATTAACGCGCAGTAATGCACCACGGCGCCCGGTAACGCTCGTTAATTTTTTGAACGCGCGTTAGTGGTGACGATGTACCGCCCATGTCCTTATTTGGGGTTTCTGTCACTACCGCAGCTCCTAACGCGAATTGCACTAACGCAGTTTAGTAAACATACCCCAGAATCTACTTACATAGTGCAAACTTCAAAAGGAGTTTATGCCTCATTCGAGGGGCACTTAAATGTGGACTCTAATTCCACATAGACCATTCATTTTATAGCTTTCTTGAAAACCATCATGTCGATATTGAGCTTCCACCATCTTCATTTTTTAAAATGTTGGTTGTCATGGCTAAAGAAAATCCAAATATTCAGTGCAGGTATCCAGAAAGTGACTGGTAGTAAATATGTAGATACTGACGACATTATCTGGATAGTGGTGATATTCACTCAGATAGCACCATCATCTGGGTAGTTCATCACTCCACCCTCAATCACCATGGAGCAGCCCAGTACTATCCTGATAGTGTTGAGATGTTTCTGTAAGATATTCAGTGGCACCAGCTAGATAATGCTGCTGAATATCAATGGATAATCCCAGCTAGCGCCACGTAACCGGAGAACAACAACTGGGGTTAGGTTTACTAAAGAGCATTAAGGGAGCAAGAGTGCTGTTAATTTATTTTATTTATTTATCTACATTTCTTATATACTGCGCTATTAAAAATAGTGCGGTTCACAATGAACAGAACAATGCTACAAAGCATCAACGACACAGTGCGCTTACAGAGAACAGGGTAAAACTATTTACAGGACATTTTACAGATCTACAGAGTATTTATAATTGAAACAGGATTGATGGCACCAGGAAATTTGTACAGGGGGTGAGCTAATTAACCATTCTCCCGTTGAGTTAGAGTGTTGGGACAGTTAGGAAGGGGTGTCAGGGGGCACATCCTGTGTTTTCCAGAGCTAGTTTCTGGATAATGTTTTTGGAACAGATGGTATTTTAGCGCTTTTATGAATAAGGTAAGGCTCGTGATGGCTCGGATTCCAGTGGGAAGGGCATTCCAGGCTATGGGTGCATAAATCGAAAAGGCCCTACTGGCGGTTGCCTTCGTGCATTTTGTCTTTATCTTAGGGACTTCTAAAGCATTCAGCATTGCAGATCTTCTGTTTCTGTTGTCAGGCATGTTATTGATCAGCTTGCCGATGGGTGTGGGAGGCTGGTTCTTCAATGCTTTGAAAGTCATGACAAGTGCCTTGTAATGGATTCTGGCATGTAGTGGTAGCCAGTGGAGTTCCTTCATCACTGGCGTTATATGTTCCGACCTTGGTACACCTGCGAGTACTCTAGCGGCCGAGTTCATGGCAAGCCAAAGCGGATTTAGAGTTGCCTGTGGGAGACCACAGAGAATGATATTGGCGAAGTCCAGGTGTGGGATAACTAGGGCCTGGAAAATCATCCAATAATCAGTGAAGTCAAGTAGTGGCCGAAGATGTCATAATGTTTGTATCTTATGATACACTGCTCTTGTAACATTTTTCACATGTGTTATGTCAAGCCGCTGATCTAGGGTGATGCCTAGATAGAGAATTGTGGTTTTTGTTTTGAGTTCGGCAATGTTGACTTGTAGAGAGGGAGGTGGGATGAACTTCTGGTTTCTTGTGACGAAAAGAACATCAGTTTTGCTGTGATTAATCCTCAGGTTTTGTGTGAGAAGCCAGTCTGCAGCTGCTTCAAAGCATTTGATGATAGGGAGAAATCAGGCTGGTTGATTGTGAACGGGAGGTATAACAAGATGTCATCTGCATAGGCGAGACATTGTACGTTTAAGGAACAGATCAAGGTGCAGATGGGCTGCATATAAATGTTAAACAGCAATGCAGACAGGGATGATCCCTGAGGTACCCCCTGCTTCAGTAGGAATGGCTCCGAAGTCGTGGTACCTGTCTTAACTTGTTGCCATCTGTTAGTCAGGTATGATTCGCACCATTGTAGAGCAGTGCCTTGTATCCCTTTTTCTTGGAGACATTGTAGTAGTATCTCATGATTCACTGAATCAAAGGCGGCTACAATGTCCATGAAGATGAGAACGAATCCTTGGTGTATGTTGTCGATTCCTGTGATTAAATTGTTGAGGAGGGTCGTTAGGATGGTGTCCACACCATGTGCTTCCCTGAAGCCGTGTTGAGATGGATCGAGAGGTGCCTCGGCATCAACATGCTGTTGGATCTGCCGCTGGATGACTTTTTCGATGATTTTGGCAAGCAGGGGGATACTCGAAATTGGTCTGTAGAATTCGACTTTGGAAGGCCAAGTCTACTATTCTTTAGCAGTGGCCTGATTGATGTGTGTTTAAGGCTCTGTGGGAAAGAACCCACTAGTAATTATTGGTTCAGTATTTTGCACAGTTTGTGACTTAGATCGCAGCGTAGCTCTTTTATCCAGCTAGCCGGACAGGGATCGTTGGGTGCCATGGTGAGGTTGATAGAGAAAATAGTGTCTTCGATTTCTTTGCTGGATACTTCACAGAATTTGAGCAATAGCGTTGGCTGTGGCGTTTTGTATATGCTGGTAAAGTTGGAGGTGGTCGAGATCGTCTTCGATTGTAGGTAGTCGGAGTAGTCCTGGGGATGGGGCATGGGTGGATGCGCTAATGCTGGATCACCTGTTAGTGATTTTACGATGCTGAACAGGTCATGTGATTTATTTAATGATTGCTTTAGAATATCTGTGTGGTGCTGCTTCCTTTTTTCCATTATTTTCGCTCTATGTGTTAGCAGGTATGAGTTGTATGCGCAATGTGCTTCAGCAGTTTGGGTTCTGCGCCACTGCCTCTCGAGCTTATGTAGGTGTAGGAGGGATGCTCGTAGGTCTTTAGAATACCATGGGGCATGTTCACGTTTCCTTGGCTCCTTGGTAGCAGAAGGGAGGTAGGCTATGGCACTGAGGCTGTTGTTCCAGTTAGCTACCAATTCATCTGGGTCAAGGGTTGTGACAGTAAGGAGGGGGAGGACCTTCTCAAGGACATCCTCTTTAACGAAGGGGCAAAATCGTGTTGTTAGAGTTCTAGAGGAAGGAGCGTTGGCTCTATTACTGTTCTTGAAGCAGCGGCTGGTGGGTAGAATATGATCAGGTTATGATCAGACCAAGGTACTGGAGTTATAGACAACAGCAGGTGCTGGGTGGTGTCAGCCATGTACTGAGGGGCGAAGATCAGGTCTAGTATACTCCCCTTCATGTATGTGGGAGAATTGATAAGTTGCTTGTAGCCCAGCTCATTCAGTGCTTCAAGGAGGGCTGTTGCTTGTGTGTCTTGTAGGGAAGAGAGGTTGAAGTCTCCTAGCAGCCAATTTGAGGAGCGTGGGTTGTTTGAGTTACAGACAAGATTGATGATTGTTGGTAGGTCGTCCGGTGATGATGTTGGGGCTCGGTAGAGTAAATTGATTGTGCAGTGATCCTTTGATATGGAGATCGTATCCAGATGAGTTGTGGTGGAGGCATCATTTAGTCTAAATTGCAATTCTGCTTTTGCAAGGATGAGTACTCCTCCTCCCTTCTAGTTGGCTCTGTGGCAAGCATAGAGTGAGAAACCAAGTGGTGCCATTTGATTGATGAGTGCATTATCACAGTCGGATAGCCATGTTAATGCCTGTTATTGGTACCTTGCACCCTTGATGCTGAAGAAAGGACTGATAATGCTGCATTACTGAGCATTAGAGGTGTACTTTATTTATTTAGCTTACAGCTATATACTGTGCTTTCCCAAGTATCAACCATGGTTTACAAGAAACAACGATGTGAATTGTACAGAACATGTACTTATTCACTTACATTAAAACTGTTGGAACTATTTACAATGCATGAACCAAAACAAACATAAAATAAGAACTATTTACAGTGGTTATATAGTATATGCGTGCATGACGAGGTGCAATCAGGCTGAAGAGGAGATTAACTGCTCCGGCTGACTGATGTGAGATTGGGATGTATTGTTTTCTGTTCTTTTGTGTGAGGGAGTTTGTGGGCTATAGTGTAGCATAAATAGGTGCATTTTTAGTTTTTTGCGGAATGTTTTGAGTTCATTGACCTCTCTGAGTTCGGCAGGTAGCTCGTTCCAGAGAGTCAGTGCAAAGTGCGAGAATGCTTTGCCGTTAGTTACTTTTTTGCCTTTTCTAAATTCCTTCGGAAATGCTAGTTTGTTGTTATTTTTACTCCTTTGATTTCTGTTGGGTTTTTCCATATTGATGAGAGTGTATATGAATGAGGGTACTAAATTATTGATAATTTTAAAAGTTGTTACCAGTATTTAATATTTTATACGGCTGTAAATAGGCAGCCAGTGTAGTTCGTAGAGGATGGGTGTGATGTGTTCAATGGTGCTGTTGTTCCTGATAGTTCTGGCTGCAACATTTTGAGCTAGTTGGAACCTTCTGAGTGAGTGTTTAGGTGCTCCCTGAAGAATTGCATTGGCAAAGTCAAAGTGAGGCGTGATGAGTGCCTGTATTAGTGATATAAAGTCCTGTAGGTGGATCAGGGGTCGGAGATGCTTTAGGAGTTTAAGTTTATAATGTATTTTGGTGACTGTATTCTTGATGTGTGTTTGCATGCTTAGGGTCTGGTCAAGCATGACTCCTAGGTATTTCACCTCCTTCTTTACTAAGATGTCAGAGTCCTGAAGCCAAATTGATGATGGTGGTACAAAGTTTTGGTTTCTGGTAACGATTAATACTTCAGTTTTAGAGTGATTGATGGGACATAAGCCATAGTGAGATTTCATTAAAACAATCTGAGAGCCATTGGGTGGGCAGGTTTGGTATTTTGAAAGGGATGTATAACATTATGTCATCCGTGTAAATATGGTAATTTACGTGGTGCTTCGTGAGGATTGAACATATGGGCTGCAGAAAGATATTAAAGAGAAGGGCGGAGAGAGTAGACCTCTGGGGGAGTCCTTGCGCCTGCTTGAAGGTTTCGGAAACTGTTTGATTTCTGTTGTTTAGATACGAGGCAAACCATTTAAAAACTGTTACAGTTAAACCTATCTGCTGGAGCCTGGTAAGCATTAATAGGTGGTTTACACTATCAAATGCTGCCGTGATGTCTAAAAATAGGAGGATAAATGCTTGTTTTGAGTCATCTATACCTTGTGTCAAAGTATACATTAGTACCAGGAGAAGTTTCAACACCATGGTAGGATCGGAAACTGTATTGCTGATCATCCAGGGGGGCTGATGCTTCAATGTGGTCCTGGAGTTGCATTTGAACCACTTTTTCAGTAAATTACGCCAGAAATGAGATACTTGAGATAGGTCTATATGAGTTGGGGGAGGTTTTGTCAAGGCTATTATTTTTTAATATTGGGCAAATTTGTGCGTGTTTGAGTGTTGATGGTAAGTATCCATGCTTGAGGGAAAGGTTAATCATTGGGAGGATGAATGATGAGAGTACTGGTAAAGTAATTTTCAGTCAATGGACTGGGCAGGGATCAAGGTAGGATGTTGTAGTAGTTTAGTGATGATGTTCTTGAGGGTATCTTTTGAGATTGGCTGAAAATTAGGCCATGAGTTGGAAGGGTCTGTATGCGCTACCATAGTTGTAATGGGGGTTTGTGCTGTTGGCTTAGCTTTATTCATTTAGTGTATAGCTAAATATTGAGGGGATATGTCACATTCTGTAATGAATGAGTTGTAATTTTTGCTAGTTAGTTTTTGTACAATGTTAAATAGTTCTCTGGGATGGTTTAAAAATTTTGACAGGATACCTGAGTAATAGACCTGTATTTTGTGAGAATGTCCTGGTAGTCTGTGAGGTATGCTGGAGATTTTGTGCAGCGCCATCTTCATTCAGCTTTTCTAAATTCTGTTTTTAATGTTTTGAGGGTAGTTTGGAACCATGGGGCGTCTTTATCTTTTCTAGTTGTGTTGGAATGTGGGTTATCGTTTTTGGCGGCATTATATATGGTGTTATTCCAGTTGACTATTGCTTCATCTAGAGTGTTTGGGTCAGTAGACAGGTTGGGTATGACTTTGTCCAGAAATTCATCTTTATTGAATTTCTTGAATCTGTGTGAGAGTGGTTGCGGAGCTGTTCTGTTCTGTTGGTTGTCTGCGTATTGTAGAGTGAAGTTAATCAGATGGTGGTCAGACCAAGGAACCAGGGTAATGTTCATTGATGCAGTGTTAAAGGCCTCTTGGAGAGTTCTTGAGAGGAGGACAATATCAAGGAGATTACCCTTTATGTGAGTATGGCTACTGATAATTGGGCAGCGGAGTCAGTTGGTGGTGCTGGAATGCAGGATAGCTCAATCCCTCCTGGGAGAGCACGTGGCCGATCCCTCCTGGGGTAGAGCATTCCACAGATTTCTTGGAAGCTACAATGCCACCCTTCGATATCATTGTTTGTTCTGTGCCGACCGTCCAGAGTTCTTTGGTATACGTTCCAGAAATGTGTAGGAAATGGAGGCATTTGACGACCATGACGCTGCCTTCTTCCGATGTACGTATCTTCAAAATAATTGGCAATAGGCATCACCTCAGCAGGAAAATCGGGGCTTTCTGTTAATTCTTCAAAGGCATCAACCACGTTTTTGGGAGGGACAAATGCCAAGGCAGGGATCATTCGTACCCAGCATGCAAATTCGTGATCGTTTTGGTATTGGCCCTAAAAAATGTGTAAGTCGGGTTATATAATACAGCACAAATGCAGGAATGCTTATGTGCTACGTGTCATTGAAATTAAGGAAACAAGTAATTTTTGGTCATTAATGAGAAAGGTTCAGAAAATCAGCTGAGTGTGTATACAGTGATGTACATCTTCCATGTGCGTGATATAAAGAATTGGATATATTGACTGCAGATATTCGCTTCACCCTTATATACACGTCCGACGATCTTGGCAACCAATAGGCTGCAAAACTTTCCCCGCCATCATTTATGATTGGCTGATCATCGGCAACAAGAGATAAACAATAATAACTGCACAATGTGAAATGTATTAGAACTTCGGGGGCAAAATTTCCCAGGGACGAAATGTGCAGGGGCAAAATTTCCCGGGGGCGAAATGTGGGGGGCGCAATTTCCCAGGGGTGAAGTTTCCTCGGGGGTGAAATGTGGGGGCGAAATGTGGGGGGTGAAATGTGGGGGGTGAAGTTTCCGTATCCCTATCGGAGCCTTGCTAGACATCCGTTGCATTCGTCTAGTAGAATTGGTGTCCCAGACACTTCTAAGAGACCATCTGACAGCCCGAGAGATTCTGCAGCTCCTTGGGCACATGGCTTCTACAGTGTATGTCATCCCACATGCCCTACTACATATGTGGATAGCCCAGTGGACTCTGGCCTCCTAGTGGAAGCAGGACTCATGCCGTCTCAGGGACAGGATCCAAGTCACTGCCCACTTAACCACATCCCTTCAGTGGTGGTGCTCTCCAGAAAATCTGCTTGTAGGGTCACTTTTCAGATGCCTCTATGTCAATGCACCCTGATGACAGATGCCTCCAAATGGGGTTGGGGAGCCCATCTGGGCAATCTGACTACACAGGGACTCTGGACGGTGCAAGAGTCACAACAAATCAATTTCCTGGAACTTCGAGATATTTTCAATGCCCTCCAGGTATTTCAACACCACATTGCAGCGCAACAGGTCCTCGTCAGGATGGAGAATCAGGTTTCCATGTTCTATGTGAACAAGCGGGGGGGGGGGGGGGGACAGACTCTTGGGCTCTCTGCGAGGAGGCAGTCCACTTCTGGTCCTTTGCCATAGCACATCAGGTACACCTCCAAGCGGTGTACCTACTGGGAGAATCCAGTGTCTTGGCAGATAGACTGAGTCACATCCTTCTTCCCCACAAATGTTCTCTACATCCGAACACAGTGTCCTACATCTTCCAGGCCTGGGGAACTTCAGACATAGATCTGTTCATGATTCTGTAGAATGCCAAGCTTCCTTGTTTCTGCACAAGGACTCCCACATCCACCAACCAACAGGTGGATGCCTTCCACCTGCACTGTGATCAGGGTTTGCTATATGCATCACTTCATCTGCCATTGATAAGGCAGGCAAAGGAAGAATTTGAGAAGAAGCTTGGCGTGGAAGCAAAAATGTGTAATGAAGTATATTCTTATCAAAAAACCTGTGAGAGAGTCAGTTGGCCCATTAGATATTAGAGGGGTTAAAGGGGCACTAAGGGGTATGTTTACTAAACTGCGTTGGTGCGATTCGCGTTAGGAGCCGCGGTAGAGACCAAATAAAGACATGGGCAGTACATCGTTTCCGAGAACGCGCGTTACAAGGTGCCATAAATGAACGAGCGCTACAGGGCACATTACCGCGCATTAATCTTAAGAAGGCGCGCAGGCATACAAGCACAGCAACAGAGCTGTTGCACAACGGTTACAACACTGACTGATGGTACAGGGGTCATGGGTTTGATTCCCCAGTGGGTCTAATGTATAAGGCTGGCCGAGGCAGCACCCTTTACATCTAAGTAGCGATTGTTGAGGCATGTGACGTGTATTTTAATTAGTGCTGCCAGCAAACACACCCTCATGGTGGCATAACCTAAGGTGCCGCATAAGGCACCCCATAACGCACTCCATAGGGCACATTATAAAGTGTAGTGTCTGCCAAGGCACCCTATAATGTCCCCTATAGGACACCTTATAAGGATGTGAACAAAGCCCTGGCTGGCTGCAGGACTGCACGTCACCACACAAACTGTCTGCTGTGGTTACCAGGATAGGGGTAACCCACCCGTACCCATGATGCACTGCACATGCAAATCAGCAGTCGAGAGATGGGCACAAGATCGGGTATGCACCCCCACAGCACCTCGGCTTTGTAGGGGGAACAGACCGTGTGTGGCACTGCCACAGAGTAGCCACAGACAGTCACATTGTGCAGGTACAGTGCCCACCCTGAGTTTGAGGTGGGGAGCCCAGCACCAGGTCCACAGCACCTTTCATGGCTGAAATACACCATGCTGCAGGTCCCCATCAGTGTGTGATAGGTAGTTCAGTTAGACACACCTAGGATACATCTGTGTCCTACTGTATGTCTCGTCCCTATGGGCAATGCTGCACCCAGAATAGTGCATATCCTGTGTTGGTGCCATTGTTACCTGCTGTAGGTGAAGGAGGAGGAGTGTTTGGCCTGGGAGCCCTTCCACTGCTGATAAACACAGGGTAAGTTATAACATTCACTTCTCCCTCTATTAGTAGAAATCAGCTTACCTCCCAGCTCACTCTGGTTCAGGCTTCTTGGTGCAGCTGCAGTTACTGGAGTAAAACCAAACGGAAACTTTCCACGGGCTTTGCCTTTCAACTTTCTCCCAGATATAACAATATCCTCTGGCAAAAAGACTTTATCTTTTCTGTATCTGTTATTCTGGTAAGTGGCTTTTCCTGCCTTCCTCAAGCTAGCTTCCACATTGAATTCTCTGTTACCTTCTGGATAACGTTTGCTGAGCTCTGACGTCTCTGTGCACTGCTCGTAATAGCAGTCACCTGGGCTCTCTCTCTCTGCCTGGGAATAAAACCTTTCAGCTTTTACAGCTCTCTCACTGGCTTCATTCCAACCCGAGCTTTCCCCAGCACGTCTTTGGCTCCTTGAATTCTCAAATCTGCTTGTTCCTGTGTTCCTTCCTGTTTCCTTTCTCTGCACACTCTGCACACCTTGCAGACTTCTTTGCACCGCTCTCACACTCCTCACTCCTCTCTTAACCCCACGTGCATTGGGTTTATCTGTGTGTGTGTGGGTGTCAACTCCACCCACTCCCAGCTGGCTTTCATCTCCTAATGATCCCTCAGCCTTTCTGCTGCTTGGGCGTGTTTCTGTAGCTTGTGACCCAGTTTGTTTGTGTTGCCTATAGCAACTTCCTGACATATGCCTGCCTGAAATGTCAGTGTCAGTTTCATTACTTACTGAAATGCCTATTTCCATGGGCTCTGCTAGATCCACATTGTGACAATATGCATGAGAACATCTGCATACCATGGGGGTGGCGCATAGAAATGCAGCACAGGTATCTTTATCAGAGGCAGCATGGAACCGGAATGGTGTTTGGCTCTCCAAGACTGCATTTGGGAGGCTCTGCTCTAGGTAATGTGCATGTTTATGGTGTCTGTGCTCTGTAGGGTAAAATGTAAGTGTCGTGGGCATGTTTACGTCATCTGCAATAAAGGTGCTGTCTATATTAGCACGTTGTAGTAGGGTGTAAAATATGGGGACTGGGTTGGCGGGAACCACAGCTGGGACTTGAACCTGTGATCCTCTGCTTCTGAATACACTGGTTTTGTGCACTGCACCACCTTGTTGTCACAGAGTCAGCACATTCCTTGGTGATACCATGACTGTTCGTCAGACAGGGCCCATCTGTTGCAGTACACGGCACCCACCTACACAGGGCTAGGCCACGGTCTGCTCTGGGCAGCTGCCACTGCCCCCTCCACCACCAGTATCCCTCAGCCACCATGCTGACATGCCCTTCTGCTGGTGGTGCTGGTGGTGCGCAGTCTCAGGCCATCCAGTGTGCAGGTAGACGGCTGCCTATGGTGTTGGTTCTGGGGTAGGGGTGCCTGCATAGGTTCCACGCTTCCCCCAGCACCGCCTGCCAATGTTCCGTGCCCTTGGGGGAAGCTGCTGCATACTATCCCCTGTGACACTGTGGGAAACACAGTCATGCCCATGTTGGGCCTTCAGCAGTTGCTGTCTGGCTGCTCTGCTGCTTCAGCATTCGTATAGGCCATCTAGGCATTGCCCTAGTCTGCACTGTGGCCCAGCTGCACCACAGCATGTGCCACCTGCGGCCCTCTGTATCCCCTTCTCCGGCATCTGTCCAGTTGCCATTCCGACATACCCGCCCTGACGTTTCGGGACATGTGCACACTATAGGAACCCTGTACGATGGTGGGGAAAACCCTGAGCAGCGCTATTTCACTGTGGGCTCATTCACCTTGTATGGGGACGGATTATAGATCCTTCCACGATTTATATCTGTTCTATGGAGCTTACTCGGGGGGGAGGGGTTGATGTTTCTCATTGATACCACTATTGGCCAGCATGGTTACGTTTTTTTTCCAGTTTGTTGTTGTCATTTTCAGTGTTTATGTGCCCTTTTGTTCTGTGCACATGTATCACACTTATCACTTTTTTTAGCTTTCCCTGCCGGGGCTGTAAATTGCTGACACTGAAATGGTTTCTCTCCCCTGTAATGTGCATTTAACGGCAGGTGTGTGAAGAGAGCCTCTCCCCGCTCACTCTCCGCCCATTGACCCCTTCTCTCCGCCCTCTCTCCACCTTCTGCGGTGTTTTACTGCGCCGCGGGAGTTTACGATTGTTAACTACGATTAACGCGCGTTATGTAACGTTAACGATCGTAAGCGCGTCATAACGCGTGTTATGATGCGCTTACGATTGTTAATGTTACATAACGCGTGTTATTTACAATTACCGCAGTTTAGTAAACATACCCCTAAGAGGTGACAAGGCGATAGTGGAGAGACTGAATGAATTCTTTGCTTCGGTCTCTACTGAGGAAGATGTAGGGATGTTACCCATGACTGAACTGGCATTTAAAGGTGGGGAAGAATTAAAGGAAATATCGATACATCGGGAAGATGTATAACAACTATTAGATAAACTGAACAGTAGCAAATCATCTGGGCTGGATGATATACATCCAAGGGTGTTGAAATAATTGAAATATGATATTGCAGACCTGCTATTAGTAATCTGTGAACTATCATTAAAATCATCTGTAATACCTGAAGATTGGAGGATGGCAAACATAACACCAAATTTTAAAAAGGGTTCCAGGGGTGATCCGGGAAACTACAGACCGGTGAGCCTGACGTCAGTACCGGGAAAAATGGTAGAAACCATCACAAAGAACAAAATTGCTGAACATGTAGATAGTCATGGCTTCATGGGAGACAGCCAACATGCTTTAGACAAGGAAGATCTTGTCTTACTAATCTTTTATGTTTTTTTGAAGGTGTGAATAAACAGGTAGACAAAGGTGAGTCAGTTGATATAGTGTATTTGGACTTTCAGAAAGCCTTTGACAAGGTCCCTCATCATAGACCTTTGGCAAAACTAAAGAGTCATGGGATAGGAGGCATTGTGCTATTGTGGATCAGGAACTGGTTAAAAGATAAGAAGCAGAGGGTTGGGCTAAATGGCCAATTTTATGGAGAAAGGTGAGTAGTAGAGTACCCCAGGGATCTGTGCTGGGTCCTCTGCTTTTTGACATATTCATAAATGACCTGGAAAAGGGAATAATGAGTGAGGTTATCAAATTTGCAGATGACACAAAACTATTTAAAGTTGTTAAAACCCAAGAGGATTGTGGAAAATTGCAAGAGAATCTTGATAAATTGGAAGACTGGGCATCCAAATGGCAGATGAAATTTAATGTGGACAAGTGCAAAGTTATGCACCTAGGGAAGAACAACCCAAACTATGGTTACACGATGCAAGGTTCCACATTAGGAACCACCACCCAGGAAAAAGATTTAGGTGCCATTGTGGATAGCATTTTAAAACCCTCGGTCCAGTGTGCAGCGGTGGCCAAGAGAGCAAATAGAATCCTAGGTATCATAAGGAAAGGAATGGAAAATAAAACAAAGGTTATTATAATGCCTTTATATCATTCCATGGTGAGACTTCACCTTGTATATTGTGTGCAATTCTGGTCACAGTATCTTAAAAAGGATATAGAGTTATTAGAAAAGGTTCAGAGAAGAGCCACTAAAATGGTAAAGGGGATGGAAGGATACCCCTATGAAGAAAGGTTAAAAAGGTTAGGGCTCTTTAACCTGGAAAAGAGATGACTGAGGGGAGATATGATAGAAGTCTATAAATTAATGAATGGAGTGGAACGGGTAAATGTAGATCAATTGTTTACATTATCAGAATATAGAAAGACTAGGTGACATGCAATGAAGATACAAGGTAAACTATTTAATACTAATAAAAGAAAATATTTTTTCACTCAACGTGTAATCAAACTCTGGAATTTGTTACCGGAGGACGTAGTAAAGGCTATTAGTATAGCTGGGTTTAAGAAAGGTCTGGACAAGTTCCTGGAGGAAAGGTCCATAAACCATTATTAAGAAGAGACTCAGGATATTAATGCTTGACCCAATACAAGCATTGTGGAACCTGTGTCTTTTTTGGAAACTGCTAGGTACGTATGAACTAGACTGGCCACTGTTGGAAACAGGATACTGGGCTTGATGGACCTTGGTCTGACCCAGTATGGCAAATCTTATGTTCTTAACTGAAAGCTAGGGAGTCCCATATGTGAAGACTACATTCCTGATTGTTCCTGGAGATAGTGTAGTTACTCACCTGTAACAGGTGATCTCTGGGTACAGCAGGAATTTAGTCTTCACAACCAGCCCTCCTCCAGTAGGAGTTGTAGAGTTTCATTTACTCTCTTTTCTCAGCTACAAACTCAACTGAAGAAAGGGAATTGGGAAGGCAGCAACGCAGGCACAGTGGAATGTTCTCAAAAGCTTTCCTATTGCATGATACGGATCGTTCCCACGTGGGCTCTGTCGGTACCAACATCACCCATATGTGAAGACTAAATTCCTACTGTTCGCAGAGATCACCTGTTACAGGTGAGTATCTATGTTTTAGCTGCACCCACGCGACTTGCGCTGAGTCATTGGGGTATGTTTACTAAACTGCGCACTTGTGCGGGGTTCACTTCAGCATGCGAAAATGATGCACTTAAGTGCTCTTAAGTGCCCTGCACGAGTGCGCGTCACACTAACGGGCCACGCACACGTGCGACAAACATGCGCACGTGTGCGGTGCGCTACTGTGCGATAGAGGCGGGGAAAGGCAAAAGGAGGGCAGAGGAAGGCCCCCGAGGGGCGGAGAGACGGGGTAAATGGGTGGAAAGTGGGAGGGGAGAGGTTCCCCGCACAGTAGCGGGGTCGAATTTACAAGTAAAAACTACCGCGAGTGAAACACTCGCGGTAGACTGCATTTAAAGGGAAGAGAAACCATTTACGTCAGCAATGTACAGCAAAACCGGGGAAACCTAAACAACGTGAGCAGTGTGAAACATGTGCATAGAACAAAATGTCAAATAAACAATGTAAATGACCACAACAAAAACGTTAAAAATTATAATCCAGCTGGGCAACATTGAAATCAATGGCCAACAATAAAAAACACTCCCAGGAAAGCTAAAAAAAA
This sequence comes from Ichthyophis bannanicus, assembly GCA_033557465.1. Lineage (NCBI taxonomy): Eukaryota > Metazoa > Chordata > Amphibia > Gymnophiona > Ichthyophiidae > Ichthyophis > Ichthyophis bannanicus. The sequence continues at coordinate 890,593,435 of CM066032.1, read as the reverse complement.
AAGGAATGATTTATGGAAGGGTCTACGGAGCGTAGACCCTTCCAAAAATCATTTCTGTTTTTGGAGCTTACCTGGGAGTGTTTTTAATGTTGCCCATTGATATTACTGGTGCCCAGCTTGGTTATGTTTTTTCCCCTTTTTCCGAGGTCATTTTTGAGGTTTATTTGCCCTTTTCTCACCATACAAGGTGAATGAGTCCACAGTAAAATTGTGCAGAAGTTTTTTGAGCCGTTCGGTCAGGATATCTATCTCCAGGGACTGCACTGTTTCTGTGGCCGCAGTGTGGTGTAGCAAACACAGCCAGCCTCTGTAGAATCAGAGGGTCACAGGTTCAAATCCCAACTAGGGCTCCTGACAACCCAGTCCCCATAGTTTTACCCACCACGAAACAGTGATAGTCAGGACACCCCTGTATTGCAGAGCACATAAGCATGGTACAAACACCCATATTTTACCCTACACCACACACAAACCATACCAATGGCCATTACCTACAGCCAATTCACACAAATTCAATCATGGAGTGCCACAACTCAATCTGGTCACATGCCTTTTCCAAGATAAGAACATGTCAGCATGTTGGCAGAAGTGTACAGGTGGCGGAGGGGCCAGTGGCTGCAAGCCACAGCACACATTGGCCTAGGCCTGTGCAGGCTGGCACCGTCCACCACAACAGCCAGCCTCTGTCGCATGTACAGTCATGGCCTCCCCAGGGAATGCAGCACATCTGTGGCAACACAGTGGTGCAGTGCACACAGACAGTGTGTGCAAGAACAGAAGGGCACAGGTTCAAAGCCTAGCTGGGGCTACTGCCAATCTTGTCCACATATTTTTCCCACAACTAAACCGTGATAGTAAGGACAAAACTGTATAGCTGAGAACATATGCATTGTTAATACGCCTATATTTTACCACACCAATCACAGACACCATAAACGGGCGCATTACCTGGAGCAGAGTCTCCCAAATGCAGTCCTGGAGGGCCCCACACCATTCAGGTCCCATGCTGCCTCTAATAATGATGCCTGTGGTGCATATCTATGCACCACCCCCATGGTATGCAGATGTAGCTCATGCATATTTATGAGGGACAGCATAAAAACCCGAACAGTGTTTGGAACACCAGGACTGGAGTCGGGAAACCCTGCTGTAAAGCAGCAGCCAACAGGGCCAGACACACCCACCCCCCCCCCCCCACCCCACAGGCCCCACTGGCCAATGCCTCCTGGAGAGGCAGGACATTGGGCCCTGCCTGTATCTCCCAATACTAGCAGTTGCAAACCTTTGCAATGCCACCCTACACCTGGGTATACGGTACACAGCTATCAAACGCTTCCTATGCTAACTGGCATATATCAATTCCTACGTTAAGCACATATTGGTCATTGAGCTCCACCATAACAATCATTCTGATGTTTGCGGTGTGTGCTGCAGGTCTGGTCCCTAACATTGTCTACCACCCGGGGGAGTGACCCCCAACAGTATTGAGTACCATATCCATGCCTGTACTGTGCCCAAGACTGGTGTGGTGGGTATGGCTGCTGACCTCCTCTATAGTAGCACAATGCTGGCATAGGTGTGGGGGTGGCTGTCTGTCTATCCAGTGTGTGGTGGCTGCAAACACCTTCCACAGCCCACACTGCCAGCAATGTTGCCAGTATTGGGCTGCCAATGTGCATAATGAGGAGCAAGGTACCATGGGTATAGGCTGGACAGGGTGGCCTGGCCAGGGTGCATCTGCACAGGGCATAGGGCACTGACTGGGACATTTTAGTGCCCGGCCACCACCTACACAGACAGGGTGACCTCAGTATGTCCTGTTGGGAGATCACTCTCACCCTGACTGTGCAGTGACCACAGCATGGCTAGGCACCCCCATAGTGCTATATAGTAATTCTCTCATGTGATAGATATAGGTTTTCTTTTGGGGCCCAGTTACTGATTTATCTGCTTGCTGTATATGCTGACATCCCAGTTCTGGATGCATGCATCTCCACTGGGAACATGCACTATGGACTATGGACTAACTAGCAGACTGTTTGTAGCTGGTGTGTGTCTTGCTGGAGTGGCTTGCAGGGTGCAGTGGCTGATGGCTTGCTGCAGGAGAATATCAGATAGTGGTGGGGTGCAGCTTACCATAACCTGGTCTAATGTCTGTCTGCTATTGTGTTATGGATGTGTATAGAGCTACATTGACTGCCCTGTGGGGTGTCTGTTCCTCAGCAGGACTGGGGTTGATGTTCCCCTTTACTGCCACCTTTGCAGGGAGGTAGAATGTGGGTCTATTGGTGGGAGACCAGGTTTGCCACCCTCAGCCCTGAGAAGAAGGGGTGGTGGTGGCGGCGGACCACCTGGGGGTCCATTGGGGTGACACCTGACTGAGACAGACAGAGATAGCCAAGGTGTTTGTGCAGAAGCTACCTATCTTCCACATTAATACTGCTTTGGATCTCCATCAACCATGGAAGGTGTTGTGGACCTGGTCCTGGGCGCCTCATCGCACACTCAGGGTGAGCACAGTACCCACACAATGTGACGGTGTGTAGCTACTCTGTGCCAGTAAAACACCCTGTCAATACCCCCTACCAGGCCGAGGTGCTGTGTGGGTGCACCCAGTCACTTCCTCCTACCAGGCCGAGGTGCTGTGGGGATGCATTCCCCATCTTGTGTTCATCTGTGGACAGCTGATTTGCATGTGCAGTGCATCATTGGTACGGGTGGGCTAACCCTATCCTGGAGACCACAGCAGACTGTCTGTGTGGTGACATGCAGGCTCTCTGCAACCAGCCAGGGGCTTGTTAGCAGCTGTAGCCCAATGGTTACTTCACTGCCTGTGAAGCCAGAGGTCTTGGGTTCAAACCCACAGTGGGGTTATTTGATAGGGTTGTCCAAAGCATTTTTTTCTTTAATGTACATATTTTGATGCCAGCAAAAACACCCCCAGTGTACTGTACCCATAGGGTGCCTCTGAGGGCGCTTTATAGGGCACCCTATAGGGCACCTTATGGTTCCCGTCCATATAAGGTGCACTATACATTATCCTGTGACGCAACTTATAGGGTGCCCTATAGGGGACATATTAGGGTGCCGTGGCGGACAGTGCACTTTATAATGTGCCCTATGGAGTGCCATATAGGGTGCCTTTTACGGCACCTTCCATTACGGCATGTGAGGGCGTGTTTGCTGGCAGCAATTAATAAAATAAACATACGGTGCTGCAGGAACAAATATGTACATTGCAAAGCTGATGCCACAGCTAGCCTTACGTATTAGGCACCCTGGGGAGCTAACTCATGACCCCTGTATCAGCAGTCAGTGCCTTAACCATTGTGCTCCACTGCTGCTCCTCCTTGCATGTCAGTGCACCTATGTATGTTTTTCATTCCTTAAACTGCCCAGTGCTGCCATCAAAAACAGTACTCTGACCTTGCGGTACCTCATACGGCACCCTCTAAAGCGCCCTATAAGCAACATTCTAGGGTGCCTTGGCGGACAGTGCACTTTAAAATGTGCCTTATAGGGCACCTTATGTTAACACGCTTTGAGGGTGCATTTGCTAGTAATGATAATTAAACTAAATATAAAATGCCCCCTAAAGCACTCTTCCCCATAATACACAATGCCTCAGCCAGCCTTGTTCATTGGGCACTGTGGGGGATTGAACCCCTGATCCCTGCATCATTGGTCAGTGTTTTAACCATTGTGCTGTGGCTCTGCTCTTCTGTTTGCACATCTGTGCACCACCTTATGCCTCCCAATAATAGAACAGCCTCCTAAATCAATAGCACACCGCCTAATGCCCATCTGTGCGCCGCCTTATGCCGCCTATTATTTGTATGCCTCCTAAAATATCACCTCAGCCAGGCATTGAACACAGTGGGGGATCGAACCCCTGATCCCTGCATCATTGGTACCTACCTTCACCATTGTGCTGTGGCTCTGCTCTTCTGTTTGCACATCAGCGCGCCACATATGCCTCCCGCGCAGCTATCCGATGCGCTAAGGTGCGGGGCGCACAAGGGCGCCACGCACCTTAGCGCATATGTCAATCACGGCTTTTCTTCTTCAGGACAGAACGCCCACTCCTTATATGGCACCTGCACACTACCGGGGCCCGCACTTTACCGTGGTTTTAGTAAACATACCCCCTTATGTTAATTTATGCCGACAGTGCACAGACCTGCATGTGGGAGTTCTTTCTCTTGACTCACTCTGGAGTAAATTATAATTTTGGGAAAGAAATCCTGAAAATCTAAGAGTAATGGTTAAAAGCATGGCTTACTCTTTGGGCTGGCCAGAAAATGGCCATGTTATTCTTGTTTTTCTCTCACCAATTTTGCTTATAGTTTCTAGATGTACATTGACTGCATGGTTATGTTTTTGATTCCTTCCTTCTGTACAAAATCTTTGTCTTGCATATTCTTTCAATAAGTAAAATATTACTGAGCTATTTATACAACAGAGTATTTTTCTTTTGATCCATATCTAAAATTTAGCATGGTCTTGGACTATCAAAGCCTGCTTGTATGATGATAAGTATTTACTGCCAAGTAGTTATTTTTATTCTGGTTATGCATTTGCTCTTCAATGCAATTTTCTTGCAACTTTGAATTTGAAGAAGAAATACTAGCATTATGTGAATAAGAGTTCACATAGGAGTTTTGAGGAAAAGGATAGTGGGTTGTAGCCAACATTAATAATAATGAGCGAGGGGGCACCAATTTATAGATTGCAGGGGGGCACCAGAATCCCTAGCACCAACTCTCTACAGGCACACTAATACCTCCTTCTTCCTGCTAGTTATTCCTCTCTATATGCAGCCTAACATACTTCTGGCTTTGTCACCTTGAAATCCTCACACACTATAACCCCAAGGTTTCTCTTCTGATCTGTTCACACCAGCCACTCACCCCCCATTCATACTGCCCCTTTGGGTTTCTGCATCCTAAGTGCTTCACTTTGCACTTCTTTGCATTCCGTCTCAGTTGTCAAACATTAGACCATTCTTCTAATTTTTGTAGATCTTTTCTCATGTCTTCTACTCCCTCCAATAATAGAAAACATCTAGGCAGGAAAGGTACATAGGTACATATGCTGCTCTTATTAATTCATTTGGTCATCAGATGCTGCTGTCTAAGATGTTCTTCCTCCACATGTTTGTGGATGACTGATCTTGCAGTGCATATGTTTGGAAAGTGTTTTTCTCCTGGCACATCATGATTACACTGAACAGCCAGATGCTGTTGGAACCACCATATTCTTTCTTTAGGAATTTGCCTTTTTTATTTTCTATTTTTTTTGTGAGGTTTTGGATTATGGATGTTTGCATTCTCTGGGAAACTATATTAGAATTATTTTTCATAGCAGACCTACTTTTAACTACTGCATTTTCAGTCTGTTGTGTGATCCTGTAGTGAACCCCCTTATTTAGTTTACATGATAAAGGCAAGATATGTGCATACTGTATATATTTTTATTATTTAGCATAGATGAAAGCTCCTAAATAGACAGGAGTAATGTTGTGCATGTATATGCCAGTAGGAATGGGCATATTTGTGTATTTTATAAAATGTGCGTATAAGGGCTGATCCCTTCCCCTCTCCACACATTCTCCACTCTCAGGAAGATCTAGGTGCAAGGTTCTACTTTATGCATTTCTACACCAGGACAATCTTATATCTATGTAAGATACTGCGGTAAATACTCAATGATTTATTTTTTATTTTATTTTTATAAAGTAATACAGCATATCCAAGCATAAAACTTGTTTAGGAAATAGAAAACAGATGACAGCACATAAATACAGAAACATTTCAAAATAAAACATAAATGCTCAAGTTTCTAATAAAATTATCCCACAAGTGAAAACATTCAAAGACGTTTGTGTGTATAGTTGCATGTCTATCTGAGTAAAACATATTAGGGTCAAAAACTTATTTCAGCAATTATTTCTATTGTATTAATTTATTTATTCAGCTGGCAGACTAATAAATAAATTGCCATTTCATAGTTACTTTAAGTTTATACTTGATCTTATTTGGATTCAAGTACCTCTATATCGCCCTGCCCGCTGACCCTTGACCAAAAGACTTTGGGCCCGATATTTGAAAGGCATTACACAGTTTTCAGCTCAGTAAACCATGTAAATGCCTTAAATCTGCAAACATGGAATATCCTGGATGACACTAATATACTTTTCGACTGAGGATTTGTATTATAAATTGACATTGTTGCTTCAAAATTTATCTACAGTGGTTTATAAAGTTAGTTTAAAATTCCCTCCAATTTATCCCCCCCCCCCCCCCGAAAAAAAAAGGAAAAGGCAGGTAGAAAATAATGAAGTTAATGAGATTAATATTCCTCTGCACAGTCAATGTATGTGACTTGAAACATTAAACATAGTTGATTTCAAATCTTATGTGCATATTCAGCTACTTTGCCTTTCAGGTAATGCTGCTGAAAATATGCATATAACTGGAAGGGGAAAACTATGGCGAAATATCACATTTTGTCAAAGCTTAATTTACCAAGGGAATCATTAACCTGCAGTAACTTAGTACCACAGATTAATAACTCCTACAGTAAATGAATAGCGCAGCTTATGTTGAACTTTGACAGCTGTGCTATTCATGGAAAAACAACGCAGGCTTTGAGCTGCTTTGATTTTTCCTCGCCTGGAGAACTGCGTCACTAACACATGGCTGATGCTCCTGGAGCCATCTTAAAGCAGCCAGAGGTAACGGCAGGGCCCACAGATCCCCCAGCAAAGAACCCCTACCCCTTTGAAGACGTCCCCTGGACCCCCTTCTGAAAGCAACTCTGGACCTACCACTGCAATCCCTGATGTGTAGAAATGAGGGAGAGGAGATATTTCCAGTTGTTCCTCTCCCCAGTGGCATAAATTCTACCCAAACAGTCCTTACCATATGGAAGGGTGAGTGGGAGGGAGGCACATGATGGCTTGCCTCCTGCTCCTCTTCCCTCTCCTTTGAAAATTTTTCAAGTCCAGGAGCCCTAGCCCTAAACCAAAACCAAAGAGGTAAACTCCACCTATGCTAGGAAGAATCTCTTACTGTTGCTGGCATTGAACAAGTCATGGGTGAAATAGCAAATGATGCCATTGCTCTAGCTTAGAGATTTAACTACTGCTACTGGCAAAAAAGAACAATCTCCGAACATGCTGAAATAGTCTGTGCTAACCATGACAGAACTCTTAATCTTCAGTCTGTCAAAAATGTTGGAGAGCCTCAGGTCTCCAATAACTCTGATTACTATGCGAGCTCAAGGAAATGATATTTCTGTTCCTGTATTTGCATCATTACCCTACAATACACCAGAGGCTCCACAGGCCCAATCTGTTAAGCAACACAACTACTGTTCTTACTGGGAGCATTAATCATTGGTACACCAGCATTATTGCATTTCATGTTAAACTTGTATTAGTGCAAAATGTTTACATCTAGAAAAAACAAGCTCAACTTTATATTGACATTTTGGGTAAGCATTATATTTATACAGCATTTGAAAATACCTATGATCTCTGAAGTCTGATTTGGCATTAGATCAGTAGGTAAGAACTGGGATACGCAGAATTTCTGTTTAGTTTTAAAAAAGGCTCTCTGAATGTAAAGCCTTTTGAAAAACATGTATAAGGATGTGAGAAATAGATGCATAGGCTGCAGCATGAAAAGAACTTTTTGAAAAGATCACATTAAACAAACGACATTGCTCAGGGCTGTGAATATATACAAGCTGATTTTACAGTTTGTGGCGGTTATTTTATAAACCCTCCCATATGTAAATAGCAGAGAAAGAACATAAGAAATTCCATACTGGATCATACCAAGGTTTATCAAGCCCAGTATCCTGTTTCCAACAGTGGCCAATCCAGGTTCCCAAAAAGACACACAAGTTCCACAAGGCTTGTCTCAGCATATGCAGTGGATTTTCCGGGTCCTATTTAATAATAGTTTATGGACCTTTCCTCCATGAACATGTCCAACCTTTTTTAAACCAAACTACACTAACAGCTTTTACTACATCCTCCGGTAGCAATTTCCTGAGTTTGATTATGCATTGAGTAAAAACAATTATTTTCTCTTATTAGTCTTAAATGGGTTACATCGTAGTTTCATTGCATGCTCTCTAGTCTTTCTACCTTTTGATGGCATAAACAACCGAATACCCATTCCACTCCATTCATTAATTTATAGTCCTCTAACGTATGCCCCATTAGCCATCTCTTTTCCAGGTTGAAAAGCCATAACTTTTTAAGACTCTCTTCATAGGGGTATCCTTCCATACCCTTTAGCATTTTTGTCACTCTTCTCTGTACCTTTTCTAATTCTGCTATATGCTTTTTAAGATATGGCGACCAGAATTGCACACAATATTCAAGGTATGGTCGCACCATGGAACGATGCATAGACATTGTAATGTATTTTGCTTTATTCTCCATTCATCTCCTTATGATTCCTACTGTAGCTTTCTATTTGCTTTCTTGGTCACCGCTGCACACTGTGTGGAGGGTTTCAGCATATTATCCATGATGATGCCTAAATCATTTTCCTGGGTGGTGGGTTCTAATGTTGAACGTTGCATCAGGTAACCATAGTTTGGGTTGTTCTTTCCTAGGTGCATAACTTTGCACTTGTCCACATTATATTTCATCTGTCATTTGAACTCCAGTCTTCCAATTTATCAAGGTCCTCTTGCAATTTTTCACAATCCTCTTGTGTTTTAACTGCTTTGAATAATGTTATGCCATCTGCAAATTTGATCACCTCACTCGTTATTCCTATTTCCAGGTCATTTACAGATATGTTCACACCTAAAACAAAGACATGGGGAGGGGTGGCCTGCACAGAGTGGCAGGTGCACCTACTCTTGCCATCTTACTGGGTAGACTAGATTTATTTATTTATTTAACATTTCTTATATACCGCACTATTATCATCAGCGCGGTTTACATTGAACCAAACATATACATACAGAAAACTGTAGTGCATTTTACAAGTAACAGGAAATTGAACTTGGTAATAAAGGGAAACTATGTACACTATGTAACTATATACAATAGTCTATATACATTAATCACAGTTGAAGTTGACTTGACCTGAGTATGGGTGTAGAGTTTCTCTTGTGCAAAACTAAATTGGGAAATAGCTTAAGAAGAGGTGGTGTTTGAGACTTTTTCTGAATTGTGTTAGGCTAGTTATGGCTCTCAGTTCTGGTGGGAGTGCATTCCAAGCTATTGGGGCATGAATGCTGAAGGCTCTTTTAGATGTTTCCTTAGTGTATCTGACTGTTTGTCTTGGGATTGTTAATGAGTTTATAGCAGTTGATCTTCTGGATCTATTGGGAGTCTGTGTGTGTAAAAGGTTGGCGATCGTTGATGGTGCTTGATTGTTTAGGGCTTTGAAAGTAGTGATTAGTATCTTGTAATGGATTCTTGCGTTGGTTGGTAACCAGTGGAGTCTTTTTAGAATTGGAGTTATGTGGTCTGTCTTTGATATTCCTTCGAGTACTCTAGCAGCGGTGTTCATCGCCAGTTGTAGAGGATTTAAAGATGATTGCAGGAGACCATGTAGAATTGCATTTGCGAAGTCGAGATGAGGCATTACCAAGGCTTGGTAGACAGTTCTAAAGTCTGTAGGTTCAAGTAAAGGTCTTAAGTGGCGTAGTGTGCTTATCTTGTGATATATTAGTTTTGTTATGTTTTTTATGTGGGTCTTCATGTTGAGGCGCTGGTCAAGGGTAATACCTAAGTATCGTATCGTAGGTTTTACTGTCAATTCCTTATCCTTTATCTTTAAGGTAGTGGGAGGTGTGAAGTTTTGGTCCCTTGTGATAAACATAACATCGGTCTTGCTATGGTTGATTCTTAGGTTCTGTGAGAGGAGCCAGCCTTCCACTGATTCAAAGCATTTTATCAAAGGTGTAAAATCAGGGTGGTTGATGGAGAATGGCATGTATAAGAGAATGTCATCTGCATATGCTAGGCAGGTAACATTAAAAGAGCGGATGAGGTCACAGATCGGTTGCATGTATATGTTAAACATTAGTGCTGAAAGCGATGATCCTTGTGGTACCCCTTGATCTTGCAGAAATGGTTCAGATGTTTTTTCCTCAATTCTTACTTGTTGCCAACGGTTATTTAGGTATGATATACACCAGTCAAGTGCGGTTCCAAGTATTCCTTTTTCCTTAAGGCGATGGATAAGTATTTGATGGCTTACTGAATCAAACGCAGCTGAGATGTCCATGAATATAAGGATAAATCCTTGGTGGATATTATCTATTCCTGTGATTAATGTATTGAATAGAGTGATGAGGAGGGTCTCAACTCCGTGGGCTTCTCTAAATCCATGTTGTGCAATGTCCAGTGGGGCTTCAGTGTCTATGTGTTGTTGTATTTGACGTTGTACCACTTTCTCAATTATTTTCGCTAGCAGCGGGATGCTGGATATTGGCCTATAGGATTCTACTTTTAGGGGGTCTAATTTGTTATTTTTCAGTAATGGTCTAATTGAGGTTTGTTTAAGGCACTGAGGAAAGGTTCCGGTTGAGAAAGATTGTTCAAGGATATTGTGTATGAAGAAGCTTACTTCATATCTAATGTTTTTTATCCAGGCCGCTGGACATGGATCATTTGCTGCAGTGGTAGCATTTATTGATGCGATGGTGTTTTCAATTTCTCTGGTTGATAATGCGTTGAACTTGGTTAGTATGTTTGACTGTGATAGCTTGTCTATATTTGTTGGTTCTGTGATGTAGATGTTGGTTGTTTTCTTCATTTTTGATTTTAAATAGTCAGCATAATCTTGTGGATGTATCGTTTGAGTGTGTTGGGGAGTTGGTTCCTTTGCTATTGTCTTTACAATGTTGAAGAGATCATGATGTTTATTTAATGATTGCTTTAGGAGATTAGTATGGAATTGTTTCCTTCGATCTGTTATTTCCTGGCGATGCTTTTTTAGGTATTTGCAGTAGGCTGTGTAGGCGTCAGTAGAGTGGGATCGTCTCCAGCATTTTTCGAGTCTACGAAGATGGAGGAGGGATGTTCTCAGTTCATTAGAGTACCAAGCTGCATGTGTCCGATGGTTGGACTTTCTTGTCATATTTGCTGTTTGGGAGTTAGTTCTAAGAGTGTGATCCCAGGTGTTGATTAGGCTGTTCAAATCCGGTTCAGAGGTGTGTAGTATTGGGAGAATATTCTTGAGTACTTCGTCTTTGTCAAATGGGCGGAACCTCCTAGTTGTTGGTTTGGTGAGGGTGGATTTGGAGTTAATGGCCTTGGAGGAGTTGGGAATTCGGAATAAGATTAGGCTGTGGTCCAACCATGGAACTGGTATTATGGAAATGTCATAATTGTGGTCGGTTTCTGAGGTGGCTTGTGGAACGAATATCAGGTCGAGGATATTTCCCATAGTATGAGTAGGTTCTTTGACTATCTGGTTGTATCCAAGGTTGTCGATTGCTTCTATAAATGCTGCGATTTGAGTATCATGTAGGGAGGGGAGGTTGAAATCTCCTAATATCAAATTAGATAATTGTGGTTTTTCCGTATTGCAGGCTCGGTCAACTATCGTTGGCAGATCATCAGCTGACGTTGTTGGAGCTCTGTAGACTAGGTTGATTGAGTGCTCATTGTTTGATATGTTTCATATCAAACAATGAGATGGACCATACTGGTCTTTATCTGCCATCATTTACTATATTACTATGTTAAAAAGCAGTGGGCCCAGCATAGATCCCTGGGGTACTCCACTATTCACCTTTCTCCATTGAGAAAATTGGTCATTTAGCCCTTCTCTCTGCTTTCTGTCTTTTAACCAGTTCCTGATCCATAATAGTACACTGCCTCCAATCCTATGACTTTATAATTTCACCAAGAGGCTCTCATGAGGGACCTTGTCAAAGGATTTCAGAAAATCCAGATACACTATATCAATCAGCTCACCTTTGTCTACCTGTTTATTCACACCTTCAAAAAAATATAACCAATTAGTAAGACAAGACTTTCCTTGGCTAAAACCATGTTGGCTTTCACCCATTAAATCATGACTATCTATGGGGTATGTTTACTAAACCGTCTTAATGTGCGCCTGGCAATAGTGTGCAGGCTGCCATAAAAGGAGTGGGCGTTTCAGTCTTAAAGCAGCAAAACGGGAGTATCGCGCGATAATGCGCGCTGCTGCGCACATTATCGTGCGAAGCGCCGCTAAGCGCGTTAACGCGCGGTACTCCTAAGTAGGTGCCCAGACATGCAAACATTGAAACAGAGGTGTAGCAGGGGGCGGAGTCAGCCGTGCACGAAGATGGCCGCTTAGATCGTAACTCCCTCTCAGCATTACTGAATCCGGAGCCGACATAGGAGGTGGGAACCTCTAGAAATACTAATTTGTGATAGCAGTACCTTCGGGGATATGTCTACGCTAAAACCTGCAAGACTAGACTTTCAACAGGCGACGGGGCAGTCAACCAAACGGGCTAAGCAGGAGCTCACCTCCCCCAGAAAATGGCGGCTGATAAAATTGCATCAGAAGGGGTGCGGGAGATACTACAGGAATTGAGATCTGTAAAAGAAATTGTTACCACCAACTCAGGGACGTTAACGAAGGTCCAAGAGGATCTGCATGAGGTGAGAGAGAGACTGGGCGACCTGGCCAAGCGCTTAGATGACGTGGAGGCCGAGGTGGACAGGCAATCCTCCGTGCTTGTGCAGATAGGCCCGCTGGTTCAGAGGGTCGCGGCCCTGGAAGTACATGCTGAGGATCAATCCAATAGAGCCCGGAGAAGCAATATCCGAATATTGGGTATCCCAGAGGGACGAGAAGGATCAGATTCTGTTGTTTTCTTGGAGAAACTTATCCCAGATATCCTAGGCCTTACCTTTGAGTGACCCCTGGAGTTAGAGCGTGCACACCGAGTACCATCACACCCGTCATCTCACACCCCTAGACCCCGACCGTTCGTCGTGAAAGTGCTCCGGTACCAGCACGTACTGCAGATTATGCAAGCAGCGAAGCGGAGACACAATTTGCAATTCGATGGGCACAGGATATCTTTTTTCCCAGATCTCAGCAAACAGACAGCCCAGCGTCGGAAAGATCTCCTGACCTGTAGACCTATGCTACAACAACTGCAGGCACGATTTGGCCTTTTTTATCCCGCTAATATGAGGGTTACCCTGGACAATCGTACCTACACCTTTACAGAGGGTCACGCACTCCGTGCGTTTCTGCAAGATCGAGCTCAGATGGAGGTGGGGACTTGAGAGAAAATAGAGACTCTATGGTGGTACATTGTTGTTTAGTGATAGACTGTAATTTGGAAGGAGATCCTTATTTAAATCTCCATCCTCCCTAGCACGAAAATGGGGAGGTGGATACATGATGTGAAATTCATTGAAACAGTTATGTGATTGCTATGCTGATGAATCATCCTTGCATGATATATGAGTGTATTTGATACATATGTTTTGTATTAGGGGAGACCTATTTCCTAGTCTGGCTCAAAGAATTTAATGTTATGAACTAACTTTAATGTTTAGAGGGAGAAGGTTGGGCCTTGATGGGCGGCGGGGGCCTCACCGGGCAAGTTATGTTAGTTTATGGCATTTTTCAGCCAGGGTGTATGGTTGTTGTAATGAGAAAGCTTGTTACTTTATCCTTGGGGCAGTTGACCGTGAATGTCATTCTTATCTATCTCAGTGGGGCCCAAAATGGCTAACTGCCAGGTGCGGGTGTTGTCTCTCAATGTCAAAGGTATCTCCAATCCTGCCAAGAGGAAGAAAATTCTAACTTATTGTAAACATCAAAACGCAGATATTGTATACTTGCAAGAGACTCATTTGTCCCTCTCAGAGTCTTATAAAGTGAAGGATAAGATCTACCAGAATATCCTCTCCGCACCGGCCCTTAAGAAGAAAGGAGGGGTCGTCATACTTGCTAAGAAAAACCTTCCACTAGCAGTGAAGGAGACTAGGATCGATCCGGTGGGACGCTGGGCTAGGGTTCAAGCGCACTTAAATGGAGACTCCTACACATTCATGACAATTTATGGTCCCAATACAGACGACCCGCAATATTTCATCCAGATCATCCAAGAGCTTCTAAGCACTGACTCCTCGCATATTATTTTAGGGGGTGACTTTAACCTTATACCTGATCCTCTCATGGATAGAACTCCCTATAAGCCACAGCACAAGCCTCAGTCATCGCAAGAGCTACACAATATGCAAGACTTGCTTGGGATACTCGATCCCTGGAGACTCTTCTTTCCCCATGATAGAGAATACTCCTTCTATTCTTTACCCCACAATTCACAAACACGCATTGACTACTTTTTAACTTCCAAGACGCTATTACCTGATATTGTAGGTGTCGGTTTGCTTCCTAGAACAGTTTCAGATCATTCGGCGATCTACATGGACTTCAATGTGGGTCTCGGGAAAAAATCTCAAGGTCGGTTCTTCTTTGAGAAGTCCTGGTTAGCAGATGGGGAATTTCGCACCGCTGTGAAGGCAGCTATCTCCGAATACTTTGCTGTAAATAACTACGGAGATACCTCAACGTGGGCCTGGTGGGAGGCCTTCAAAGCTAACATCCGAGGACACATGATAGCCTACAGGATTCACAAGCGCAAAGCGGAGGCGAAGAGAAGGGCAGAGCTGGAGGTGGAGATCCGCGCGGGTGAACGACTCCTTGCCCGATGGGCAGACCCGACAATACTGTTGCGATTGCAGAAGTTACGGGCTCAGTACAACGCTCTTTTGCAAGTGGAAGTCGCCGAGTCCCTCAAAATGCAACAGGGGAGATGTTACCATGACAGCAACCGGGCGAGCTCTTTGTTAGCGAACGCATTAAAAACGAAGCGTGTGGTAACTCGGATTGCCGGTTTGAAAGACCCCGCAGGAATCTTAAAAGTATCGGATGCAGAGATTTTAGCAATCTGTGAACATTTCTACTCCAAGCTCTATCAGTCCGAAGTCACATGTGACGAGTCAATGTTCTCCACTTTTGTCTCCTCAATTGAAGGTCCCCAGCTCACGCAACAACAGCAGCAACTCCTTTCAGCTCCGATCACCTGCAAGGAGATCCACACCGCTCTCCAGCAGCTGGCAAAAGGCAAAGCCAGCGGCCCAGATGGACTGCCTGTAGAATTTTACGAAGCATTCTCAGATCAGCTGATACCAGAATTGCTATTTTACTATGAGGGATTGGCCGCGGACTCTCCAGCGGTAGGGATGCTGGCAGCTGCAACGATAGTGATACACCCTAAACCTGGTAGAGATCCGGAGAAAGTTGAAAATTATCGACCTATCTCCTTGCTGAATACCGATTACAAAATCTATGCTAAGATCCTAGCCAGTCGGTTGTCCAAGGTTCTGGGGACGCTCGTTCACCCAGATCAATGTGGCTTCATGCCCGGAAGATCCACGGTAGACAACGGTCGCCTATTGGCCCATGTACTCTGTAAAGCACAACAGGTAGCCCAGCCAATAGTAGGCCTTGCGTTGGATGCAGAGAAAGCGTTCGACAGGGTTGAGCTCCCTTATTTATTCCGGACCATGCGCTGGATGGGGATCCCTGACAATTTCCTGAAGAGTGTCCAGCTCTTATATGCCAGACCAGTGGCTCGGGTGGCGGCAAAAGGCACTACTTCACAGGAGTTCCCGCTTACAAGAGGAACCCAGCAGGGATGTCCTCTGTCACCCCTGTTGTTTAACTTAGCCCTGGAACCTCTACTTCTTAAAATTCGACAGACGTCCAGTATACTGGGGATGCCGTTAGAAGGCTATCATTGTAAGGTGTCTGCCTATGCGGATGATCTCCTATTGTTCCTAGATGAAACTTCACTAGATGCCGCCTTGCAGACTATAGCGGAATACGCTTGCCTATCGGGATATAAGTTAAACCTGGAAAAGACTATAAGCATACCACTCACGACTGCAGTTTCGGAAGACGTGCTTCGGCGATACCCCTTCCAGGTAGAGAAAACGTCCTTCAAGTATTTGGGGGTCACATACGGTACCACCTTAGCAGATACGATCTCTCTTAATGTAGATCGGTGTAAAGAGCTCCTTCAAGACTGCGCCCAAAAATGGTCACCTCTGAACTTGACATGGTGGGGGCGTCTAGAAACCATTAAAATGGTTATTGTCCCCAAACTTACTTATATCCTCAGCATGATCCCAGTGTTATTTGACAAAAAATTCTATCAAGATTTAGAAAAGAAACTGCTGATCTTCCTTTGGGGAAAGAAAACACCGCGGATAGCAGCTTGGAAGTTGAAACTCCCAAAGGAGCGCGGAGGGGTGCACTTTCCTGATTTTTATCGATATCATGTTGCGGCCATACTAAAACAAGGCACTTGGTGGGTGGAGGATTTAGACGTCCCGGGACTCCCGACTTGGCTTCTTGTGGAGGCAGCGGTCGGTGGCCTACTTCCGCTGAGGTACTATATTGGTGCAGCTGTGCAACCAACCCAGACGAGCAATGAGATACTGCAGGCCACCCAACAAGCCTTTAACCTTGTCACACCACTACTGGGAGATGAGCAGATCTTCACGGATGCTACCCCGCTCTGGCTAAATCAGCGATTTAAAATTGGAGGAGAGTGTATAGCGTGGATCCCTTGGATACGTCGAGGCATCTTCAGCCTAGGACAACTCCTTACTGGGCGGAACTATAAAACCTTTGCAGAGCTGCAACTGGAATATCACCTACCCTACAAATGCCTGTTCCAGTGGGCTCAGCTGCGACATTGCTTGAGTAAAGCGGGCGTGACACCGTTGCATAGGGTCAGTGGACAACCAGTATATCTTCGGATTCAGGAATTTCGGATGGGAACTGGGCTGATATCGAAATGTGTGAAGCTTCTCAGATCAGCTGATAGCCGTAATCCCAGTGGTGCCCGGTTGATATGGGAAGACGAAGTTGGACACCTCTCCACTCCGGAAAAGTGGGCCCTCTTTTGGGGGCCCCAGATAAGGCTATCGAGGTCAGCCTCACTCACGCAGACGATGTTTTTTTTGGCGCACCGTGCATACCTGACCCCGGTCAAGATCTCCAAATAGCAAAAGCAAGAGGATGCCCGCTGCTGGTCTTGTGGCTCGGACGTAGGAACCTTGGCACACATGCTCTATTACTGCCCGCAACTGTCGGCCTATTGGCAAGGGGTATGGCACAAAATACAGAAGTTATGCTGGATTGACACGCCCTTAACTTTCCAGATAGTCATCTATAAGTCTCTGGCGGATGTGCCAAATCTTCAGCGGCAGCATTTTGAGATATTCAATTTGCTGTTAAGTTTGGCACAGAAGGCTATTATGAGCCATTGGAAGGCCTTCAGTACACTGAGCGTGCCATACTGGTGGAACTTAGTTTGCTATCACCGCTCCTGTGAAATGGCATATGTCAAGCAAAATCCTACCTTTGGCTGTTTACTGAGGAAATGGGACACCCTTTACTTGGAATAAGTTAGTCATTATATGTATTTAATATGGAGGCATGACATTCGCGGTCTTCTCCCTTCCCCCCCCCCTCTCCTGTTAACCCTTGAAGCTTAAGATAGTAGTGAATAGGTAATGAGCCTGTCTGTATCTGTCTTTGCTTAGTTTGATCCACATGTTATTGTATTGTTTGTCTGTTATGTTTGCAAATTGATAAATAAAGTCTGGAAAAAAAAAAGAAACAGAGGTGTAGCACAATGGTTAATACACTGACTGATGATACAGGGGTCATGAGTTTGATCCTCCAGTGTGCCTAATACTTAAGGCTGGCTGAGGCATCAGCTTTGACATGTGAGTATTGTTTCCTGCAGCACTTTATTTGTATTTTATTAATTGCTGCCAGCAAACACACCCTCACATGCTGTAACCTAAGGTGCTGCATAAGGCAACCTATAAGGCACTCCATAGGGCACATTATAAAGTGCACTGTCCGCCAAGGCACCCTATAATGTCCCCTATAGGGCACCCTATAAGTCACTCCATAGGATACCGTATAGTGCACCTTATATGGACGGTAACCATAAGGTGCCTCAGAAGGTGCCTTATAGGGCACCCTATAAAGCGCCCTCTGAGGCACCTTATGGGTACAGTACACTGAGGGTGTTTTTGCTGGCAGCACTAAAGTACATTAAAAATATATAATGCTTTGAACAACCCTATCAAAAAACCCCACTGTGGGTTTGAACCCATGACCTCTGGCTTTATAGGCAGTGAAGTAACCAGTGGACTACAGCTCTATAGATGCTAGCAAGCTCCTGGCTGGCTGCAGAAGGACTGCACGTCACCACACAAACAGTCTGCTGTGGTCACCAGGATAGGGTTAGCCCACCCGTACCCATGATGCACTGCACATGCAAATCAGCCGTCTACAGATGAACACAAGATGGGGTCTGCACCCCCACAGCACCTCGGCCTGGTAGGGGGAACTGACCGTGTGTCTTACTGGCACAGAGTAGCTACACACCGTCACATTGTGCGGGTACTGTGCTCACCCTGAGGGTTCAGTGGGGCGCCCAGCACCAGGTCCACAGCACCTTCCATGGCAGGAATAGGCCATGCTGTAGATCCCCTCCCCAGCAGTGCTAGTGTGTGTGATCTAGATAGTTCCTGCAGACACACTTTGGATACATCTGTATTTCTCAGTCAGGTTTAACCCTTATGGACCCATAGGCAGATTATGTACTACCACCAACAGATCCACATTTTACATCCCGGCAATGGCAGCAGTAGAGGGGACCACCAACCGCAGTCCTGATGGGGAACAGACACCCTACAGGGCAGTCAATGCAGCTCTGTACACATCTATAAAGCAATAGAAGACAGACAATAGGCCCAGAAATACTCAGCTGCACCCAACCACTATCTGATATTCTCCTGCAGCCACTGCACCCTGCAAGTTGTTACAGCAAAACACATGCTAGCTGCAGATGGTCTGCTAGCTAGTCCATAGGGCATGTTCCTGGAGGAGATGCATGCACCCAGAACAGGAATGTCAGCATACACACCAAGCAGACAAATCAGTGATTTGGCCCCAAATGAAAACCCATAAACATCACATGAGAAAAAAAAATTATAACACGCTATGGGGGAACCTAGCCATGCCGTGGTCACTGTTCAGTCAGGGTGAGAGTGAACTCCCAGCAGGACATGCTGTGGCCACCCTGTATGTGCAGGTGGTTGCCGGGCACTACAATGTCCCAGTCATTGCCCTATGCCCTGTGCAGATGCATCCTGGCCATGCCACCCTGTCCGGGCTATACCCATGATACCTTGCTCCTCATTATGCACATTGGCAGGCCAATACTGGCAACAGTGCTGGCAGTGTGGGCTGTGGAGGGTGTTTGTAGCCACCACACACTGGATAGACAGACACATACTCCCACACCTATGCCAGCATCGTACAACTCTGGAGGTGTTTGGCAGCCTTGGCCACCGCTCCAGTCCTGGGCACAGTGTAGGCATGGCTATGGCATGTAATACTGTTGGGGTCACCCCCCAGGGTGGTAAACACTGTCAGACACAAGACCTGTAGCACACTCCATAGACATCAGAAAGGTTGCCATGATGCAGCTCAATCAGACAATTGTACTTTACATCGGAATTGCTATCTGCCAGTATTCATAGCAACCTTTTGATAGCTGTGTACCATATTCCCAGGTTTAGGATGGCATTGCTAAGGTATGCAAGTGCTAGTATTTGGAGATGCATGCAGAGCCCAATGTCCTGCCTCTCCAGGAGGCATTGGATAATGGAGCTCGTGGGTGCGTGTGTGTCTGCCCTTGTTGGCTGCTGCTTTATGGCAGAGGTTCCCAACTCCAGTCCTGGTGTGCCAAACACTGTTTGGGTTTTCATGCTGTCCCTCATGAATATGCATGAGATACATCTGCATACCATGGGGGCGGCGCATAGAAATGCAGCACAGGCATCTTTATTAGAGGCAGCATGGAACCTGAATGGTGTTTGGCCCTCCAGGACTGTATTTGGGAGACTCTGCTCTAGGGTATGCGCATGTTTATGGTGTCTGTGTTCTGTAGGGTAAAATGTAGGTGTCTTGGGCATGTTTACATCATCTGCAATAAAGGTTCTGTCTGTATTAGCACGTTTTAGTAGTGGGTAAAATATGGGGATTGGGTTGGCAGGAACCACAGCTGGGACTTGAACCTGTACCCTTCTGCTTCTGAATACACTGGCTGTCTGCACTGTACCACAGTGTTGCCACAGAGAGTGTGCATTCCCTGCTGATGCCATGACTGTTCGTCAGACAGGACTTGTCTGTTGCAGTTCATGGCACCACACTTACACAGGGCTAGGCCACGGTCTGCTCTGGGCAGCTGCCACTGCTCCCTCCACCACCAGTATCCCTCTGCCACCATGCTGACATGCCCTTCTGCTGGTGGTGCTGGTGGAGCGCAGTCTCAGGCCATCCAGTGTGTGGGTAGGCGGCTGCCTATGGTGCAGGTTCTGGGGTAGGGGTGCCTGCATAGCTGTCCATGCTTTCCCCCAGCACCGCCTGCCAATGTCCCGTGCGATTGGGGGGACCTGCTGAGTACTATCCCCTGTGACACCATGGGAAGCACACTTGTGCCCATGTTGGGCCCTCAGCAGTTGCTGTCTGGCTGCTCTACTGTTTCAGCATTCCTATGTCCGCACTGTGGGCCAGCTGCACCGCCGCATGTGCCGCCTGAGGCCCTCTGTGTCCCCTTTTCCAGCATCTGCCAGTTTCCCATTCCGACATGCCCGCCCTACTGTTGCAGAACATGTGCATGCCATAGGACACCTGGCCAATGGGGTCGGAAACCCTGCGCAGCGCAATTTCACTGTGGGCTCATTCACCTTGTATGGTGACAGAGCATAGACCCTTCCAAAATTCATATCTTTGTTTTGGAGCTTTCTTGGGAATGTTTTTTGATGTTTCCCATTGCTATCACTATTGCCCAGCTTGGTTATGTTTTTTTTACATTTACTTCTGTTCATTTTCAATGTTTATTTGTCCTTTTGTTCCGTGCACATTTATCACACTTATCACTTTTAGTAGGTTTCCCTGGTTTTGCTGTACATTGCTGACGTAAATGGTTTCTTTTCCCTTTAAATCAGCTCTAACGCCAGGGTTTCACTGGCGTTAGTTTTGAGCCTCAGATTTCACAGCGTTGATGTGCAGGGAGCCTCTCCCCTCCCACTCTCCACCCATTGACCCCTTCTCTCCGCCCCTGGGGAGCCTTCCTCCGCCCTCCGGGAGCCTTTCCCCGCCTTCAGCGCTCGTTTGCGCCGCAGCGCGCGTTATCACGCGATATGGTACTTGTGCTCCTTAAAAAGCGCCATCATCGCGCGATAAGACGGTTAGTAAACATACCCCTATATGTTCTGTAATATTATTCTTTATAATGGTTTTTACCATTTTCCCAGTACTGATGTCAGGCTCACCAGTTTGTAGTATCCCAGATCACCCCTGGAACACGTTTTAAAAATTGGCATTACACTGGTCATTCTCCAATCTTCAGGTACTACAGATTATTTTAATAATGTTGTTGCTAAGTGCCGTCAAGTCGGAGTCGACTCATGGCGAACCTCTGGATAGCTATCCTAAATTGTGTTCGGTCTTCACTCAGGCAGCTCATTGTTGACAGACTGGTACCTGTAGCTGCTGTTATTGTATCAATCCATCTCATTGCTGGCCTTCCTCTTTTGCGTTGACCTTCTATTTTGCCAAGCATGATGTCTTTCTCTAATGATCTCTCTCTTCGCATGGTGTGTCCAAAGTATGAAAGTCGAAGTCTTGTCATCTGAGCTTCTAAAGAAAGCTAAGGTTTGATCTCCTCTAGTACCGACTGGTTTGTTCTTCGGGCAGTCCATGGTATACACAGTATTCGCCACCAGCACCATAATTCAAAGGCATCAATTTTCTTCCTGTCTATCTTTTTCACTGTCCAGCTTTCACATCCATATGATGTTATTGAAAATACCATGGCTTGAACAAGTCGAATCTTTGTATGGAGAGAGACAGCTCTGCTCTTGAGAATCTTATCTAGGTCTTTCATAGCCATTCTGTCAAGAGCAATGTGTCGTTTGATTTCTTGACTGCTTGTTGCTTCTTTATTGATAGTTGATCCAAGTAGATTAAAGTTGTTCACAATTTCAATTTCTTCTCCTTCAATGATGAACCTGTTGATTATGCCAGTTGTCATGATCTTTGTCTTCTTTACATTAAGGTGCAGGCCCATTTTGAGACTACGTTCTTTGATTGTGAGAAGCAAATGTTTCAGATCATCTTCACTTTCAGCCAGTAATGTAGTATCATCAGCATAGCGAAGGTTGTTGATGAGTCTTCCACCAATCTTCACACCTCTGTTGTCTTCATACAATCCTGCTTCTCTTATGATTTGTTCTGCATATAAATTAAACAGGTATGGGGAAAGTATACAGCTTTGTCTTACACCTTTGCTTATTTTAAACCATTCTGTTTCTCCTTGTTCTGTTCGAACTGTTGCTTCTTGATGAATGTACAGATTGCACAAGAGAACGATTAGGTGTTCTGGTATACCCATGCTTCTTAATGTGGCCCAGAGTTTCTCATGGTTTACACAGTCAAAAGCCTTGCTATAGTCGATAAAGCACAAATAGATATCCTTTTGGTATTCTTTAGTCTTTTCAGGGATCCATCTCACATCCACAATGATGTCTCTCGTTCCTCGCCCTTTCCTGAGCCCTGCTTGCACTTTAGGTAGTTCTTGTTCCAGGTATGGTTGTAGTCTTTTTTGAATAATCTTCAGTAGAATCTTGCTGGCATGTGGGATCAGAGCGATTGTTCGATAATTTCCACAGTCAGTTGGATCACCTTTCTTTAGTATTGGTATAAACACAGATCTTTTCCAGTCTGTTGGCCATAATGTTGTCTTCCATATTTCTTGGCAGAGTCTTGTAAGTATGGTAACAGCTGCATCAGATTGCTGCAATACTTCTATAGGAATGCTATAAATGCCTGGTGCTTTGTTCTTTGATAAGGCTTTCAATGCTGCTTCAACTTCTTCTTTCATCACCAATGGTTCCCGATCACAAGGTACAGGTTGAAACAGCTGTTGGTCCACTTGATCTTTATCATATAAAAACTCTGTATATTCCTTCCACCTTTTCTTGATCTTCTCAGCATCATTCAACATAGAACCTTGAGTATCTTGTAACATTCCAATTCGAGGCTGGAACTTTTTCTTTAACTCTCGTAGCTTTAGGAAAGCCGATCGTGTTCTTCCTCTAATAGTTTCTGCTTCTATTTCCTTGCTAGTATCATTGTAGTACTTTTCCTTGTCCTGTCTTGCTGCACATTGGAAATCTCTGTTGAGTTCTGCGATTGTCTTTCTTTCTCCTCTGGCTTTAGCTTCTCTGCATTTCTGGGCAATTTTCAGAGTTTCTTCCGTCATCCATTTTGGCCGTTTTTGTTTTTTCACCTTTTGTAGAGACTTCTCGCTTTCTTCCAACACAACCTTCTTGATGTCATTCCATAACTCTTCCGGGGCTCTGTCATTTGTATCTAAAGCAGCAAATCGATTTTGCAGGCAGTCTTTAAATTCCAGTGTTATATTCTCAAGGTCATATTTTGCTGCATTCATGAGTGGTTTTCTCTTTTTCAACTTTAGCTTCAGTTTGCATACTAGTAGTTGATGATCTGTACCACAGTCAGCTCCAGGTTTTGTCTTTGTTGATGTTATAGAA
Organism: Ichthyophis bannanicus; assembly: GCA_033557465.1. Taxonomy (NCBI): domain Eukaryota; kingdom Metazoa; phylum Chordata; class Amphibia; order Gymnophiona; family Ichthyophiidae; genus Ichthyophis; species Ichthyophis bannanicus. The sequence goes on along the minus strand of CM066032.1, from coordinate 890,569,713 downwards.
CTTTTCCATCGTTGACTTCCACAGATGTAGTCAATTTGATTTTTATACAATCCATTGGGTGAAGTCCATGTGTATAGTCACCGCTTGTGTTGCAGGAAGAAGATGTTTGAGATGAATAAATCATTGGTCTTGCAGAATTCTATCAGTCTTTCTCCAGCTTCATTTCTGTTGCCAAGTCCATATTTTCCAACTACTTTGCCTTCTTCTTTCTTGCCAACCTTTGCGTTCCAGTCACCCATGACTATCATGATATCCTGTTTGCATGTTCTGTCAATTTCAGCTTGTACTTGTTCGTAGAACTCTTCAATTTCATTCTCTTCTGCAGCTGTTGTTGGGGCATATACTTGAATTATAGTTGTGTTGATAGGCAAGCCTCGTAGACGAATAGAGATTAAGCATTCACTGACTGCATTGTATTTCATTACAGTTCTTGCAAGTTTCTTCTTTATTATAAATGCAACACCATTTCTTCTTTGTCTTTCATTTCCAGCATAGTAGACCATGTGATCATCTGATGCAAAGTGCCCGATGCCAGTCCATTTCAGTTCGCTGACACCCAACAGATCAAGTTGTACATGTTCCATTTCATTCTTGACCACCTCCAACTTCCCTTGGTTCATGCTTCTTACGTTCCATGTTCCAATGTGTAAGACATCTTTACAGCTTCTGACTCTCATTTCATGCGCAGCTACATCAGCAGTCAGACTTCCTGAGGGCTTTGATCCAACCATATCATAAATGCTGACTTTACTCTGAAACGTCTTCAGCTCTTCCGCAGTAGCTAGTTGAGTGCCTTCTGACCTGGGGGTCTCGTCTTCCAGCACCATAGCACAATTTGTTTTGTTGTAACTATCCATTGGGTTTTCATGGCAAGATACAGAAGTATTTTAATAATAGTTCACAGATTACTAATACTAGGTCTGCAATCATATATATCAGTTCTTTCAACACCCTTGGATATACAATATACCATCCAGTCTAGGTGATTTGCTACTCTTTAGTTTATCAAATAGTTATAATACATCTTCCCGGTTTTTTTATATTTCTTTCAATTCTTCTGATGCATCACTTTTATGTACCATTTCAGGCATGGGTAACATCCCTACATTTTCTTCAGTAAATACCAAAGCAAAGAATTTATTCAGTCTCTCTGCTATGGCTTTGTCCTCACTTAGCTCCCCATTTACCCCTCTATCATTCAATGGTTTATCTGAGTCTCTCACAGATTTTTTTGCTACAAATGTACTTGAAAAAGTGTTTATTCTGCATTTATGCTTTCATAGCAAGCTTATTTTCAAATTCTCTCTTTATCTGCCTTATCAGTGCCTTGCATCTAACTTGCAAATGCTTATGTAGTTTCCCGTGTCCATCATTTTGCTCCTTTTTACATTTCTTGAAAATACTTTTTTGGAAACAACAGCCTCTCTCACTTCACCCTTAAACCACACTGGCATTTTTTTTTTTTGGCCTTCCTTCCACTTTTCTTAAAGCAAAGAATACATCTGGTCTGGGCTTCCAAGATAGTACTTTTAAACAACGCCTATGCTTGATGTTAATTTTTAACCTTTGCAGCTGCTCCTTTTAGTTTTTTCTTAACTATTTTCCTCATGTTATCATAGTCTCTCTTTTGAAAGTTAAAAGGTAGTACTGTGGATTTCCTTGTTCCATTTATTACATCTAATGTGATCATGCTATGATCAGTATTGCCAATTGGCCCCAAATACTCTTATCTCTTCCAACAGATCCTGTGTTCCACTAAGTACTAGGTTCAAAATTGCTTCCCTTCTTGTCAGTTTAAGAACCAGATGCTCCAAGAAGCAGTCATTTATTTCATCTAGAAACTTTTTCTCTCTAGCATTTCCTGCTGTGACATTGACCCAGTTGATACTGGGGTAATTGAAATCACCTATTATTACTGTGTTGTAATGTTTGTTAGCTTCCTGGTTTCTTTCAACATTTCATCATCCATCTGTTCGTGGTTGGTAGCATACCTCCACTGCCATCACCTTCCTCTTTTTACATGAAATATGTATTCATAGAGATTCTATGGTGTATTTTATTTCATGCAAAACTTTAATCTTATGTGAGTCAATGCCCTCTCTAAAATAGAGTGCAATCTCTCCACCAATTTAATCTATCCTATTGTTGCAATATAGTTTGTACCCAGGTATCACAATGTCCTATTGGTTGGCCTCCTTCCACCAGGCCTCTGAGATGCCAAACCTATCTAATCTTTCATTTATTGCTATATTTTCCAACTCTCCCATCTTATTTTTTAGACTTCTAACATTGGCATACAGGCATTTTAGAGGTTGTATTTTATTCATATTAATATAGTTATCAGTTGATAGGGGTATTTTTGAATCTTTCAGCTCTGGGTTACTTTTATCTTTATTGGAACCACTCTATCAGGATGCCTTAGCTTCCCTCTTTTGCTAGTATCCTTCAAGGATACATCTTTCTGAACTATGCACTCCTGGGTGACTGTTGACTTTCCCTATTATCTAGTTTGAAATCTGCTCTATCTCCTTTTTAAAGGTTAATGTCAGCAGAAAAGCCATTCCCTTCTCCAGATTGTTGCCCAGTTCCTAACAAATCCAGACCCTTCTTCGTTGCACCATTGTCACATCCACACATTGAGATTCCAGAGCTCTGCCTGCCTTTTGGATCCTGCACGTGGAAAGGGAAGCATTTCAGAGAATGCTACCCTAGAAGTTCTAGATTTCAACTTAAAAACATAGAAATATGATGACAGAAAAAGACCATATGGCCTGTCTAGTCTGTCCTTCCATATCAACAACTATAACAGTCCCCTTTTTTCCTTTAGAGATCCTCTGTGTTTGTCCCATGCTTTTTTTAATTCAGTTACTGTCTTCATCTCTACCATCTCCACTGGGAGACTATTCCACGGATCCACCACTCTTTCCATAAAGAAATATTTCCGCAAATCACTCCTGAATCTATCCTCCTTCACCCTCATCCCATGTCCCCTCGTAACAGAACTTGCTTTCAATTGAAAGCAGCTCTCCCCTGAACATTTATGCATGGAGGTATTTAAACATCTCAATCATATCACCTCTATCCTGCCTTTCCTCTAATGTGTACAGATTAAGATCCTTAAGTCTGTCCTCATATGCTTTATAATGAAGACCACTAACCATTTTAGTAGCCACCCTCTGCACCAACTCCATCCTGTTCACATCCTTTTGATGGTGCGGTCTCCAGAATTGCACACTATACTCCAAATGAGGTTGCACGAAAGACTTATACAGAGGCATTATCACCTCCTTTTTCTGCTAGCCATTCCTGTCCGTATGCACCCAAGCATCCTTCTAGCTTTTGCCGTTGCCTTTTCTACCTGTTTAGCTACTTTAAGATCATCAGACACAACCACGCCCAGGTCCCGCTTTTCTTTAGTGGACAAAAGTACTTCACCCCCTATACTATATTGCTCCCTTGGATTGCTGCAGGGATATCTCTTACTAAAAGCCTAAATTTGCCCTCCAGAACCTCGGTCCCACACTGGGCCGGCCCAAGGTTTTCTGCTGCCCTAGGCAGAAGCTCCAGCTGTGCTTCCCCCCCATGTACCACACCACTCCCCTCCCTCCAGGTGCACCACATCGCCCTCTCCCTCATGCTGATCCAACTATAAAGGCCATCCTAACCCCTCTTGGGCACATGGCCCTAGAGAATCATTCTCGGTGTGAGAGGGTTTTACATCTCCTGGTGGACAAGTACCAGCTACAGGATCACTTCATGGCACACCAAGGTGACTTTCTCCTTTCACATGACCTTTCTCCTCCATGGCAACAGAGACTGCCAGACTGGAGGTGGGACTTCAGTACTACGTCCCTGTAGGTCTTGTCTATGTACCTCTCTGTCTTCCTTATGTCCTTCAAGTCTGCTACTCTAGTCTTCAGAGATCAGACTCATTCCCTGAGGGCAAAGAGCTCCTTTCACCAAGCGCACATAAGACCCCTCACCAACTGAAAGAAAATCGTACATGTGATACTCATTGCAAAAGACTGGATAGTCCCCATCTTGCTGCTGGACACGCGTCTGCATCTTAGTTTTAAGATTTTGTTAAGCAAGTTAAGCTGTTTACTTAAAGTTGCTAGGGATACTTGTACTGATATAACTATACCAATTAAGTTTAAGGGACTTTGTTCACAACAAGATTAATTAATTTCAAGAAAATAACCAGCTGTACCTGAAAGTGAATTTGACCACTTCTCCCCCTTTAATAGGTTTAAGAGTCTTTAAAGCTATGATTATGCCTGGGGTGGTAGGGTATTAATATTTAGTAAAGGCAAGCTTGCTATACACGTCCCAGACCCACGCTTTTAAGGTAATTCCTGGGTGATTCACACAGCCTTTGGTTTAATAGAGGCAGCCTTTCAAATTTAATCTGCCACTTGGCTTTAACACATACTGTATTTAAAACAAATTCACAGATCTTGTGCCTCCTAACTGGAAGGCCTCTTTGAAAAGGTCTCTAGAAACAATTTATTTATTTCAACTCAAAGAATATTTACACTATTCTTCCTTCTATGCTAAGCTATACTCTAATTTGATTTAAATTAAAAGCTCTCTGCTGATACTAGGCCCTGACTAAGTTAATAAATACATTGGATTCTAAAATACACAGATTTATCAGCTTTAACTCAAAGAATTTCCTTTTCTCCAAGATTCAGAGAATTTCCTAGAAGTAAATACTTATACGTGCAGATTTCTTTCCAGCAGTAGCAGTCCCTTTTGGTAGTCCTTCAAGACTCAAGCAGCATTTATACATGTAGCTTGGCATGCATACATATGTAGAATTTTCCAAAGGAGCTATTTACAGGTGATGATGTGTATACCACATTTAGTTTCCCAGGAGGCATGGTAAGGGAGTGGAGAGTGGTTAGGGCTGGCTGACAATATCAATATGGATTACCCATCTTACAAAGAGAATTCATGTCAATGGGAAAGAAATCTAGACATCAGAATTTATACCTGCCCAAGATCTCCTCTCCCAAGATCTCCCCTGATCCCTTCCCTTACAGGTGTTCAACTTGCAAGACCCCTGATAGTTAACAACCCCTACCTTCCCCTAAGGCATCCAATAACCCTGACTTCAAAATTGCAGTACCGGGGCCCTGGCATAAAGAATGCCAACTGGCTCCTGGGAAGACCCTACCACCCCTTATTCTCAATCCTCCTACCCCAGCTCTTATAGGGGCAATCCCTAGTCATTCTTCCTTCTTCAGCTCTGAGTTCCTAAATAGCACCATGACATCCTTCAGTAATCTCCTAATACAACTGCTAGGGATCAGACTGCCCTTCTTTGCTTCCTGCTTCTCACACAGCTAATGTCCACCCATTACATTATGGTGAAAATACCATGCTATTTTTCAGCACTTCTCAATTGTCAACTTCAGGACCAAACTACCACTTCTGTTGTTCTCCAGACCTGGGAAGTTTCTGACAACCAGATGCAGCAAGTGTTCAATGCATCTGATGCCATGAAAGCCCCCCTCCTTTTCTGTCTTAACCATGTTCATCTTGCCATCTGTTAACAAAAAATTCAAGAAGCAGGGCACTCTGTGTGTGGCCTATCTATCAGCCCTGCAGCATTTCCCTTATTTCTGCTAAGATGCAGGTCCAGGTATGGCTAACATCCATCACCTGTGTACACAGCACAGCTCCCCCATAGCCTCCTCCTGGTGCACCCTTCTTATACTTATAGTCTATCCCTGTTTTTCCAGCTTCCACCAGTGTGCTGTCAGAGAGAGGTAGGTTTGTGTAGCATTATGACTGGTCCAGATGTCACTGGTGAAACACACAGTACTACCCTTTGCCTTTACCATCTCTGGTGCAATTTGCCATGTGACTGATTATATAAGTTAAGAATCATTTGCCAACTAGATGTTGTCCTGCATGGCTTTGGGAGCTAAGTTATGTAGCAGCCTCTTAAAAACCCTGTTCCTAACCATCTAGAGGGTCTAATCATCATCCAGGACAATCATTTACACAATGCACTGTCTTACCACCTTTGAGACTGCCTGCCACTTGCCCCATGCCAGTGCTGCCAAATACCATTCCATATCTTCTATGGTGACTTGTTTTGATTCATTGATTCATGCTGGGGCTGCTAACATATCATCTCAGTGGGGGAAGAGGTTGTGGAATTTGCTTTGGATGGATTTCTTTTTTTCTGTTGCATTTCTATCATTGTTATTTCCACTGTCAGATCGAATGCCCATCCTAGGATCAGCACCTTCAATGTACTGAGCTGAAAAGGGTGCTATTTCTGCAAATTGTGTTACATGTCACTGTTGTTAAGATGGCCCATTAGCTTCCCTCTACTAATGTGCTTTCTACAGTAATTGCATTCTGCATACCGTGGATCCTCAAGCACTTTGAAATATCACCATATCTTTGATGTTTTATGAAACTCTCTATCACTGCGGGGGAGGGGGAGGGGTGATGTTATTGCTATTGGTCCTGCTGCTACTGTTCTTGGGACTGAGGATGGAGAGATGATGAAAGGCCAAGAGCATCCTTCCCAATCTCTACTGTCTGTTCTACCAGTGGCCCATGCATTTCCAGAATTATTTTCTATTACTTCATGACCTATGACGTGAATTGTGTTTTCTATGCAACCTCTTTGATTATGACTCCATGTAGTAAGTTTTGTAAATAGTTTACCCCTGTTATCCAAGTTTTTGTTCCGTTATATGTAAACTCATACATGTTAACTGTACTGAGCATTTTGTTCCATGTAAACCGCGCTGATGCTGAATAGTGCGGTATATAAGAGACTGTAAATAAATAAATAAATAAATGACAGTACCCTCATAGGAAGATCTTTAAAACCCTCTTCAGCTATTCAACTTTCAATATCTGATGATTCTGATGAAAATCCATAATATAAAGATCTATCAAATATTGTTCTACCAAGACCAGCTGCATGCATGTCTCAGAAGGAAATAGGGTGTGCCTGTTGCTCTGTTTTGTTGCCATTTCCTGCTGCTTCTTTTCTATCCCTCCCCCCCCCCCTTGTACTATCTCTGCTTTCTTTTCTTTTGCTCCTCTATGAAGACAGAATCTGACAACTGTTCTTTCACAGTTATACTGAAAGCTTCCTCTATGGCTATTCTTTTGAAAAAATTGTTCTCCAGTTTGGTTGGTGAACTATGGAAAACAACTCTTTTTCATCCTGTGGACTTATGCCACTGTTGTTCTCACCTGCTCTCCCTTTTTTCCTTGCAAGACCATTTTCACACTCATGTTTCACAAGCATTATGATTTGATTAGAGTAGGTTGTAAGCTATCATGAACAAACACTGTCTCTTTATTTATTTTGTTTCATAGGTAACTCAGTAGCATTTTTGGAATTCAGAAAGCATGTGACCCCACTATGGTCTCTCAGAAATTTGGGCTGAGGTCCTGTTAAGAGCCTGGTAGACTGCCTTCAGAGTCCCTACTGGTGCTCTGTTCCCTGGCTTCCTGATGGGATTCTAATCAGTTGAGTTAGGAGAAACCTTTCAGCAGACTAAAAATATGTTCAGATTGGGGTGGACTCTCTCATGAACAAGGACTTTCTCTTTTTTATATGTCTTTACAGCACTTCATAATGCATAATGCAATATGGCTTTTGGATTTCAAAATGCATGTAGCCCTTTATATGGTTTCTCAGATATTTGGGCTGAGGTTCCTATAAGAGACTGCAATTGGAATTTAGAAGTAATGCTTATAAGATAGACAGTGATAACTCTAGCTATCACAAGACTTAAATCTCCGAAAGTGCTCAGCCTCTCCTTGTAGCCTAATATCTGTAACACTGGCAACTCTGACAAACTTGAGAAACTAAACAAGCAAATATAGCCATAAGCAAATTGTAAGTAGAGCTTTCTCTAACATCTTGTGACCCTCCTGTGTCCCTGATATGTCACTTTCTGACCCCTCTCCCACTCTTTCCCTCTAAGACCAGACAGCCAGAAATTATCCTTACAAATCACTTGAAAAAAAAGGCAGCACAGTTTTCTCTGCAGGTCTACTTTATACTGTGTCTGACACTGTGTATGCTCTATGGCAGAATTTTTCTTTCCCTCATTTTAGACTACTTCTCTTCTAAACTACAATTTTTGCCAGAATTGCTGGCATTCCAGCTACTATTCAGCTCTTCATCTCTGAAAGTTTGAAACAAAATGGTTCTCTCTGGCTGGATGCGTTGCTGTGTCTGGAAGTCCAGCTGTGACATCATCACCCATGGAATTTGGATTAGTCAAGCAATGATAGGCTTATTTGACTGCTTGTCAAAGAGTTCCAAGATGATTGGTTGAAGTGTCTCATGCTCGTTGCTTGTTCCTCACATCTTCTCTCCTACCCAGTGTGGCTCCAACATACAGTATCTGGCTGTGCATGAACACCTATGACAAAAACAAACATGACAAATGGTGATTCATGTGAAATTATGGTCAAACAGAATCAGTTAGTTTTTGGATAAGCAAATATCACTGCTATTCTTCATGTTTTACCATTCATTGTAAATGAATGCACATCCCTACTAGTTGGGAAGTACATCAACACCCAAGTGGTGATTACCAAATCAAATTTTCAGAGGAGCTTGGTTGAGCTTTCCATTGTTGTCTCTTACCAGGTAGAGACTGAAGTAAGGGAGGAAGAGTATGTAGACTCCTACTCCCACAACATTGATGTAGATCTGGGACCCTACCCTCACCCTTCCCTGATGCTGCCTAGTTGTTTTGGGAAAGCGAAAGAGGGTGGAGGATAAACCAACTCCTGTGGCAGAAGACATATATCTTCTGCCAAAAGATTGGATGAGAGATAGAGATGGGATCTGATACCAGCATATGGAACATCTCAAGGAAGAGAGTGTACCCTCACCACAGAAACCAGGGACATCTGGTGATTTCCCAGAAGGGTGGGAATTTGACTGGATGTCCTCCTTTTAATGTTGGTTTCAAGATATACTTCTTGCCCCTTCCCATCCCGAGAGATGACTGAGGATCTCTTTTCCCTCCCCTCCCTTGGATACTTTGCTGGTCATTGAATTAAAAGTTTGTTGAGATTATGGTGGGAGGAAAAGTTCCCTTGGTGCTGCTGCCAAATAGTTCAGATGAGGAGCCTGGCCGACACCAAGGGCATAGCCTTGGGAGCCCCTCTAGGGTCCTTAGATTTAGGAACTGAGAATATAGAGAAAATAAGGGGAGTAAGGCCAACCCTTCTCAAGTCACAGAAAGGGTCATTTCAGCTCAGAAGATGGAGGTAGAAATGAACCTGATACCCATGTCTCTATTATCCATGCATAAGATCCATATTAAGACCCAAGCCCAGACAAAATTCCCACAGTTCTGAGGGGAAGGGGGTAGAGAGGACCCCACAAGGCCTATGGATATGGTCCATTAGGGTAGTCCACAAACCAATGCAAAAAGTTAATGTCTGTAGAATAATTTCTCCACAAGGCTTATTTTGTCCATAGGGACTGCTTGCTTACCTGTGAAATTTCAGCCTGATTGTGACATATTTAGAGGTTACACCATTGGATGAGAAAAGGCATTTATGTATTGAATATATATATTTTTTAAGGCTCAGGTCAGGATGACTGCACATGAGTCCAAGAATATCACAGATTTAGCTCTTTTTGTCAGTCTTTTCATCACTGAGAGGAGCTTGGATTGCAAATAGTGCTTCATTCCATTGTCTGACATAAACATCAGACAATGGAATGAAGCACTATTTGCGATCCAAGCTCCTCAGTGACATTGAATTTCTTTCGCTTCTTAAGACTTACCCAAACCAGGCTGTTGCATTTTCAAGGCACCTTTGTTTTTTGTCTGAACATTGGCAGGCTTAGCCCTTTTTGATGACAGAGTCTCAGCAGAAACAAAGAAAAAGGTGGTGCATAAACTTCAGCAGCCACTATTACCAGACATTCCAGTTGTCTGCTATTTAGTTCAGATAACATAAAAACTGCCAAATGGGGTGATCTCTAAATGTTGTTTATTTTCATTAAAATTTTGTACCTTTGTTATAAATATGATAAAGAACAAAACTAGCCATGTGGAAAACTGAAATCTGTTTGCTTTTTGGACCACCCTAAATTGGCCCATGTTCTCTAGTCTGAATTAGGATGGGAAGGGGCCCTGTGGGCAGAGGTCTTACTCGCCTTAGTCCAAGTTCTAAGAGGTGAATAGGCATGGGAAATGAGAGAGAGAGAGTATGAGAGAGAGAAGCTGAGTAAAGAGGACTATCACAGCGCATGGAATCTGTTGATCTCTTGTCCTTCAGCCTCCTTTGAAACATAACCATTCTAAACAGTGAGAATAGCTTTACTGAGGTAGCTGAAATGAGTCATGGGAAAGTTGCTAAAGTGAATCTAGTTGGAATTATTTCATACCCTCCCCTGGACCCATACAGGAAGATAGGAATACTCATGGGTACCAATGACCCTCTCATGTGGTGGCATGGAAGCTCGCATCTAATCACTCATTTCGCATTGCACCCTCAATGTTAGCAACTGCAAGGTAGTTGTCAACAGGTACTGGGCACTCTATTTTCAATAAAAGGGGGAGGGGGATTTCTTGGTGTGGTTTTTTTTTTGTCTCACACATGCAGTACTCCAGAAACTAATTTTTTGGGTGATTGGAGGGGAACAGTGAGATGGTCTTTAGTCATATACCAGATAGGTCTGACAGGATGGCCATCTTGTTTAGCTTGAACTTGGAAGTAGAAGTACTGAACACCTTACTTATGGTGCCAAGAAGGATGTTTCACTTTCTGGTTCACCTTATAGGAAGTTGCACTATTCATTTTATAAATGCGTACATCCTTGTGATGGGGTTTCACAGGTTGGCATTCTTTCATCTTATATTAGCTTAATTGGAGACCCTAAATGTCAACGAGGAGGTGACACTTGTGGATGATTTTAATTCTACCCTCAAGGCTCCAGACAAGTCCATTCAATAGACCTGCCCTTCCTTGTTGGTCATTCTGAGGGAGGGTGATCATCTTTGTTCCTGGGGAGAACCTCCAGCTTTATCCATATTCTTCTGGAGCCAGAAAACATATTCTGCTCTCAGATTGACTAGAGATATTTCAGCCACTTCTTAATGCTGTGAGACCTATTGAATGACATGGTGTTGGCAGTCTTCTTGGATCACAATGCCGTGACCTTGAAAGTGAAGCTTGATCTGATCGAGCTTAAGGTCATCCACTGTCACTTCAACATGTCCCTGTTGGAAGAAAAGGGATTTGTTGTAGCAGTCAAAGAGTTCTGTGCGGACTGGTGCAAATGGGAGAAGGATTTTTCTAGTCTGTTGGTGGTGGGCCAGGTCTACCTTTGGATGCTTTATCAATTGTACATCAGGTGTGTTCAAGGAGAGAAGCACAGAGAGGTCAAGTGACACTCAGACATCTAAGACAAGGCTTTGTGCCTCGAGAATGAGGAAAATACACCCTCAATGTCTTTGAGGAGCAGCAAGACCAGGAGGGCTTATCTAAGACTATGGGTCCAGCTTGTGGGTGAAATGGACTAGAATTAGTTTGGAGAAGAGGAGAAGATGGAAGAAGCAGATCATGAGTTTGCTAGTTGTGGACCTCACTTTTCTCACAGATCCTGAGAGAAACAGGGCAAAGGCTTAGGACTTTTACTCAGCACTCTTCTTCCTGGATCCAGTTGACCCACACATTTGCAAGATTTTGTGACAAAGGTTTCCCATAGTCACCAAGGGAGACTGAGAAGAGGCTAGATGGGCCCTTGAGTCTCTGATGCCCTTTTCCGGTTGTCATGTGGGAAGTCCCCTGGGTATTTTCAATCACTTTTTTTACTTGCTATGTCTCAAGCCCTGTAGATGGAGCAGCTTCCTGTTTCTAGCTGTTGCACAGTGGTGACCTTCTTGCCCAAGGGGGAGACCTGCATGACATAAATAACAGAGGTTCCATCTTGTTGCTATTCATTGATTATAATATCCTAGCTAGAATGGTGTTGCAATGCCTAGCTACCATGCTGGCAAATATGACCCATTATGACCAGTCCTACATAGTCCCTGGCTGGACTATTTTTAATAAAATCTTTTTGGACACAGACCTTACTCGTTATACATATAGAAGGGGTCTTAGCAGATTTTATGTCACCTGATCAGGAGAAGATTTTGAACAGGGTGGATCATAGATATCTTCTGAGCAATATTTGAGTTTGGCCCCCAGTCTGTGGGTTTTCCTGCCTCCAAGACTTAGGTGCAGTTTTTCTGATTAAAGTTAACTGGTTCTTGATTGCATCTCTGGCATTTGGGAGGGAAATGCCTCAAGGTTTCCCACTGTGTGGGGACTCTTAGGGTCTGGGGTCTTCATCTGACTTTCTTTCACTCCTCCTGCCCTACACCTAGGATCTAGAATGTCACCAGCAGATCCCTTCTCCCTGAAGCCTTAGTTGATTGCAGAACATTTGCTAGATATCTTGTCATACTTCAACATGCTATGCCATACTATGCCGTGAAAAGATGTCTGTCTTTTCAAGGTCCTTACTTTATATCTCCTTGCCTTGTTTTGCACTTAGCACAATCTAGAGGAAACATCTGGAAGGTAGGAAGGTTACTTTGAGCTGACTCTTACCGGGGACCCCTTTTGGAGGTTGGCACATGGTTCCATGGCCATGGGAAGCTTTTAGGTAGGATTTCCTGTGGGTCCTCTTCCAGATTGCCCGTTCTGTGAGCATGTTGAAGACCTGCTACAGTTAAGGGTATGTTTACTAAATGGCAGTAAGGGAGCATGTCTTTCTCAGCGGTAACGGCAGCAATAAGGGCTTACCATATGGTAAGTGTGCTGAGCATGTTAGAGGCATTCCAGCGTTAAGGGGTGGTAGTAGACATTTAGCGTGCGGTAACAGGACATGTTCTGTTAAGGTGTCTTGCATGCATCTTAATGCAGGAAAGCCTCTGAAATGCTGAAAAGGGGGCAGGGAAGCCATTGGAGAAGGTATGGATTCAAGCACAGTTGGTAGCTGATGGAGTTGATTCACCTGATGCCTGGCTATGTGGCAGTATGTATGATAAGCATATTTGACCATACAACAGGCCTGTGCTGTCGACTAGGTGAGATAGGTAGCTGCTTAGTAATGCTGGTCAGTGTGGGTGGTGGCAGTGTCATAGGTGTGTGGTGGCAGCAGCGGAGTCAACGGAGAGGTTGCAGCAGCGGGAGGGATATATCTCGTACATTCAGGCACCTAACACTCATTGCATAGCCATCTCCTGCACTGTTCTGCAATCATTACTTGCTCCACATGGGGTAAATGGGTTCAATGTCTCTTTCTATCATGCCACTCTGTCGGGTGTATTGTCTTGCAGTTGTACAGGCTGGGGCACCAGTCCGACACGCACAAATGGTGTTTCATGTACCCCATGGCACTGCTACTTTTGGTTCACACACAGCAAATGCTTTTGGCCTATATGATCTCATACATCCATTCAGCACACAAATTGCAAACTCTCTGCTTGGAAGATCCATGGCACAGTCCTGCACCTACCATCTGACCGTCAGGGTGATTCATGGTGGCCATCAGGGGTCATTTGCAGCAGTTAGCCATATCATGCACACCTCTCCTGTGACAGCTCTGCATGAGCACTAATGGACAATCCTCCCTTTGCTGCCCACATCAGGAACATGCTGCCTCCACCCAGACACTGTCCTGGCCTATGGCATGCCACACACACTGACAGTACATCTGGATACATGTCCACACCTCACAGACACTATAATATAATTTATGGCACGGTGCATGCTTGTCACAGTGCCCCCTGCTGCTGCATCACCTCTGCTGACTTTGCTGCCACAACCACCCTCCCATAACAGTGCCTACACCCACTACCAGCATCATTAGGCAGCCGCCTATCTCGCCTAGTCAACAGCACAGGCCTGCTGTATGATCAAACATGCTCATCACACATACTTCCACATAGCCAGGCATCTGGTGAATCAACTCCATCAGCTACCAATTGTGCTTGCATCCATACCTTCTCCAGTGGCTTCCCTGCCCCCCTTTCAACATTTTAGAGGCTTTCCTGCATTAGGGTGCATGCAAGACACCTTTACACAGCATGTCCTTTTACCGCCCGCTAAGTGTCATCTACCACCCCTTAATGTCCTATTACCGTCCACTAATTGTCCATTAGCACCCCTTAACGCAGCACATCCTGTTACTGCTCACTAAGTGCCCACTAACACCCCTTAATGCCAGAACACCTCTAACACAGCCAGCACACTTAGCAAACGGTAACCCCTTTTCGCTGCCATTAGCGCATGGAAAAGGCTGCTCCTTTACCGCCATTTAGTAAACATAACCCTAAATTGACAGGATCTGGACTCTAAAGAACTTGGGATGAAGACTAGACTTTTGGTTCGACTGTGAGGTTGTGAATTTGCATAGCAACTTTAAGTTGTTTTACAGATTGTATGGGTTATACCAGGTTTATTGCAGAGTGAATCAAGCAGAGGAAGCTAGGACTGTGGCCTACCTTCACAGTGGGTTGATTTAATATGAAGAGATAAAGCGTTAAAAGAATCTAACTTCAAGACTTATCCTTAGAAAATCTCTTTTATGCAAATCTTCTGGTAAAGTGACAGTTGGTGTACGTTATCCACAGTCAATGTACTAATTAATATTTTTTTTTGTAATGTAAAGTTTAAGTCAGTTTGGGTTGCCATATGGCTCTGTATCATTAAGAACTGGATGAACAAGTGCAGGTTGTATTTCATATTACTGTATTGTACAGATCTGTAATGTAGTTCACATTCCACTAAGTAAAACAGGGCTATAGCTAAATCTGTGGCATCTAGATAAAAGCTGCTGTTCATCAAAGTAGGTCACCAGACATTCAATACATTTAGCTGTGCTGAACACATCACAGGGCTCATGAGGTATATCTGGTAAATGTAGCCGATTTCTTGTTCACCGTCACATAAATTATCAAATTATTTATGTGAAGAAAGTTATTCTAATGAAAAAGCTTTTTTTGTTGGTGAGATGTTAAATCATTTTCAGGGGGACACAAAATTTGAAATGCAGTAACAAAATAAGATCCTACGTTTTAAATTAAATTAAGTAGGTCTTTTTTCTCATCCTACCAACAGATTTTTTGGCATGGAGGAATATTATTTTAAATGTTTTCTAATAATGTTATGAGTACAGCAGAGCAATAACTTAAAATTAGCATAGATATCTGGAGGCAAATCAGACTGATGCTTGTATTCATTGGAAATTGTATATATTCATGAGAAATATTTCTGCAGGAATTATGATAGTGCTTGGTGTATGAAAGACTTTATTTTGATATAGCATACATACATTGCACTAACCCCCAGCTCAATTTAACTCATTTTTATTCATAATTGAGAAAAATATTCCAGATTATTCAAAGATCATCGGAGCTAGAAGAAATGAAAGGGATTATGGTGGTGATAGGGGGAGGGAAGGGTTGGGGAGAGCACTGAATGATCAATTGAAGAGTGAAAGGCAAAACTACAGGTTAATTCAAATATTTTTGAAGGCTTTGTGATTCAACACTAATCTCCATATTTACCAGAACTGATGCTGTTCTGCTTTTAATATGGCTTTATTGACCAAGCCATAAACATCCCCATGTGAATTAGAAATAGAAATGTATATATAGTGATGTGCACAGGCCGAGTCAGAGGAGTTGGTGGAAGACATGTTCAATGCTGAGGCCAAGCTGGAGGAGCTTCTGGAAGTGCTCGTCCTGGATGTTCTTGAATCAGCCAACCTCCTGGATCAGATGTGCAGGCATAATGTCTCTGAATAGAAGGAACTATGAGGCTGATGAAGAAACCCCATGCTAGAGCCCAGTGCTTAATGCTCTAGCACAAGGTTTCATAATGTGAATTTAATGCTGACTTTTTGTGCTGCGATGCAATATTGGAATCAATCAGTGGCATGAATAGTGGGGATGGATATCTGGATTGGAAGTCCATTCCCGCTATTTGTTCCCCTACCATCCCCGGCTGCTGCCTCCCAATACAAACAGCTCATTGTATGGGGAGGCCTAGAGGTGGCAGAGGGTGTGTCTGAGGCAGAGTGAGGGAGGGGCATGGGCGGGCCACAGCCCCACACGTACAGGGCCAATTCTCATGTTGGCCCTGTAAGTCTGGGACCGTGAACATGGACGGGGAAGTTATTCCACTGCAGAGGTGAACTAAGTCCCTCTGGACATTGGGGGATCATGCTGCAGTGCCATGGCAAATAGGTAGGGGATGCAGGAGGATCCCCACAGCTGGAACCTGGGCATGGGAGGACGGATCGAGGGTCCAGCTGCGGGGAAAAAAGGTCAGCAGAGGGCGGCATTTGCGGCTTCTGAATGGAGCCTGACTGAGATAGCCAGGGATCTGCTATGTGTTCAGGCCGATCAGAATCTGGGCTCAGCCTGCACATTCAGGCCTTAGACCTGATTCTGATCCAGAGAGCACATCTAGCCCCCGTGGGATCAGAATCGGGTCTAACTCCTGGTGTCCCGCTTCTAGTCGACTGCAAAACGGAATGGACGACCAAAGCAGAATGTGCCTCCATGTGAATTAACCACTGCACAGAAAGTCAGCGTTAAACTGGGAGAGCAAGCCAAACACATGAGCACAGAAGTTAGCGTAAGTTTCACATGCTGTCCTGGACAAACAGGGTCATCTGAGGTGAAATTTGACACTTCACTTCAGATGATCCGGTGTTAAAAATAGTGTCAAAAACTGTGCTGTTTCAGATGAGGTTTTTACATTGGGTACAATTAAATATGCAGTGATTTGAATGTGATTAACATGCCCAGTGTGCTGAAATTTGGACAGTTGTTTCTCTTGTGTTCTTCTGGCACTAGCTTGCTTTCTGCATTGGAGAGCAAGCCTAGTGTGGGAAAAGCACCAGAAAAGTACTGTGCTAAGATTGTCTGCATTAGCCTATGTATGTTAAAAGTAAAATCTTGAATTTGCATCTATCTGTAACAGTTAGCCAATATTGGACAAGCAATATGAAAACCTTTGATCATGACAAGAAAACGGCTGTGTTTTGAACTTGTTGATGTCTAAGAGAGGATACCCTACTGACCATTATAAAAGGCATTACAGCAATCAAAAATGACATAGGATTAAGACAGGAATCAAAATGTAAACATCTTTATCCTCTAAAGGTTCTCACTAAATGTATTTTAAGAAGGGCACAAAATGATGCCATCACTACTGAAGAGATCGTTTTGTTATGATGTAAACCGCGCTGATTCTAAATAGCGCGGTATATAAGAAACTGTAATAAATAAATAAATAAATAAATAAAATAAATAAAAAATCTGCTGATCAAGTGAAAGATTGAAATCTAGCACACTGCTAATGACTTCACAGTGGTTTACAATGCAAGAGTCAAAGACTCTAATGAAGGTACTAGAACATTTTATGCTGATCCCCTTCCAAATCAGATAACTTATGCAAATCAGAGGCTAAGCCTATAGTCTGAATTCTAGAAACCAATTAGCTACTGCAATTAAATAGTTATTCATCAAACAAACAGCTGAAGAAGCTTCTTCAGAATAGACAGCTAGATGAAGATTACTAATATAAGCCAAAAACACCATCATTCTGGACAAGAGTGGCAAGTGTTTCTAAAAATACGGTATATGAAATAGGAAGAAAATTAGATAACCCTTTGGCAAATACTACATTCAAGGGGCTGATGAGAGGATAAATGTCCCTGCCAATCAACACAAAAATCACAACCCTCCAGATAAGATTTGAACCAATGTAGAAATGATCCTCTAAACCAAATCAATGGCTGCATTTAGATCAAGGTAGACCAACAAAACCACTTTTCCATATTCACACAGATGTCATTAACCATAACTGCAAGAGAAGATTGTATGCTAAAACCTATTCTAAACCCAGATTGTTTATGATTTTAAAACTGTGCTTTGTTCAAAAAATCCAACAATTTCAGAGATTTTAGAAATAAAAGGTAAGTCATGACCAGCCTTCTTTAGCAATATGACCTCAGCATTGAATATCTGGGGTCAGAGGATGTCAGTGACGGCTAGGCGCCGTACTCGTGCCTAATCATCCTAACTCAATATCAGGCCCTCACTGACTGTATTCAAAGCACTTATAATCTTCCAGCTGATAGTGTGCAGATGGTACTTCAAAGGGATATTACCAATCGCTCAGTGCATGTTTGTTACTATTCCATCCTTGGGCATGAATAGACCCAGTTTAGGTATAGTAGAACGTTTTTCCCTTTCTACTCCAGGATTACGGAAGTATTTGCCAGATGATTTGCATGCAAGTAGGGATCTAGATGAGGTTTAAAATTACATGCCTGTTGATAATTTTTTCAGTTTTGTATATGTTATTGTCTCGATGTACTATGTTACAATTGTATATGTTGCCTATAATCTGCTTATACTTCTTTGTGATTGAGCAGGATATAAAACAATTCAATAAATAAACAAACCTAGGTCAGATCTAGGATCGCGTCAGGGTGGCAATGGGTAGGAGCAGATAAAATGTTCTTTGCAGATTGGTACAACTGGCTCTTTCCAAGTCAGCCTAGTGCTTGGTGCAGAACTGAGTCTTCCCATTTCACTTGCACAGCACAGGAACTTCCCTGTTTAGTGGATGAGGGAAGGGTTTTGCAATAGCACTGGAGAAATACATCTACAGCTCCCAATAATTCTTGCACTACTTAGATCCTATGCACTACTTACATCCTTCAAACTATATTGAGCAGGGTGGTCATAATACTTGTGGAATCTTGTTCTTTAACAACTGGAAAATCCCCATGTGCCCTCAACACATGATTTGCAGTGTTAACATGCCGACATGGTGACCGGCTGATGTTTTATCTCATTCACAGAGTCTAATTGTAGGAAGACCCTGCATTCTGGCCATTAGCCTCTCTCAAGCACAGTATTCTATACCCAAACTGAGGGTTATCACTATCTCGTAAACCATGCAGATGGATAACTGCACTTATAAAGGGACATTCCCTAAGGCACTGAGCCAACCAGAAAGGATGGTACTATATGCAACCTGTTGCAAACTCAACTCAGTAATGGTTCACTCCTGTAACAAGAATACATAGAGTTCCTGCTCCTGTGACAGCATATCATCTGGTTGACCATGGCAGCCTCCTTGCTAAAAATAAGTCTTTCATTGACACAAACTAGGTGCATCACTACAGCTTTTTATACCCTTTCACCAAAATTACAGAGGGTGAGCAAAGTTTGTGAGGAATCCTCCTAACTGAAGGGGGGAAGGACCTGCAGGTGAGGTGCAAGCAACATAGCTGTCACAGGGAGGTGACAAGCTTCACTTTGTGCTTACTGTATAGGATAGAGCCCTCCTATTTATGTCTAGGGTTGTTGACAAACCGTTCTACAACCCAAAACATCAGACTTACAACAATAATTTGAGGCCCCATCCAAAAAGAGATACAGTAAGCATAATTCTACCATCCCTCACAATATTTATCAATATTAACATCACAACAGCATCATTCTCCCATAATACGGTATGCACAAGCACTGACAAAAAGCACAGTATCACCATACCCCCACAATATATACAGAGTCTTGAAGAACTAGAAAAGGGGAATGCTACTTCTGGAGAGAGATCTGCAATTGTGAGTATATACTTCTGGGAATTTTTCTGAAGGGACTTCTTTGGATTAAAGCTGATCAATCTGTGAACCCAATGTATTTGTTAAATCAGTCAGGGCTAGAAGCAGCAGTTTAAGTTTAAATTTAAAACACAGAAGAGAGCTTTCTGGTTAGATTTCATACCCAGCAGAGAGCTTGTAGTTTAAATTTAATACTCACTCAGGGCCTAGTATCAGCAAAGTACTTTTAGTTTAAATTTAAAGTACAGAAGAGAGCTTTCTGGTTAAATTTATAACCCAGCAGAGAGCTTCTAGTATAAATTTCATAATAAGTCAGAGCCTAGCAGCAGCAAAGAGATTTAATTTAAATCAAATCAGAATATAACTTAGCATAAAAGGCAAAACAGGGTCAGTATTCTTTGAGCAACAAATAAAGTCTTCTACAGACCTTTACAAAGAGGCCTTCTACCTAGGGGGCACGATACCTGTGAAATTGTTTTAATAGGTGTTAACGCCAGGTGGCAGGTCAAAAGGCCATTTTGAAAGACTCATTCTATCCAAGCAAGGACTGTAATCACCCAGGAAGTTGGTCACAACTTACCTCAGAAGCACAGGACAGAGTACTATATAGCAGCCCTCTTTTAATAAGTGTTATTTCCATCCCTCCCTCCCCAAAACCCACTCACCCCTGGGATAATCGTAGTTTTATAGTTCCTTACACAACTTAAAGGAAAGGAGGTGCTCTCAGGTGTAGCTCATTATCCAAATCAGTCATACACTAAGGACCTAAGATTAATTAAGTTTCAGGTGAACAAGGTATATTAAATGTATTAGGTACAATTTTATTAGTATAAGTATCCATAGCAACCCTTAGTAAGCAAAGAACTTAAAGATCTAAACACAAGCTTAAAACTAAGATGCAGACAGCAGTCCAGCAGCAAGATGGGGGCTTTCCAATCTTTTGCATTGAGTGTCACATGTATGATTTTCTCCCAGTTGGTGAGTGGTCTTACGTGTGCACTAGGTGCAAGGAGCTCTTTGCTCTCAGGGAACGAGTCCGTTCTCTAGAGACTAGAGTAGCAGACTTGGAAGACATAAGAAAGACAGAGAGGTACATAGACAAGACCTACAGGGATATAGTCCCACCTCCAGTCTGGCAGCATCCCTGTTGCCATGGAGGAGAGAGGTCACGTGACAGGAGAGTATCACCCTGGTGTGGCAGGAAGTGATCCTGCAACTAGGGCCTGTCCTCCAGGTGATATAAAACCCTCTCACACCAAGGAAGCTTCTCCAGGGCCATGTGCCCATGAGGAAAGGGTTAGGACAGCTGTTATAGTTGGTGATTCGATCATTAGGGTGGCTGGTGGACGTGAGGATCACTAGGTAGCATGCCTGCCTGGTGCGAAGGTAGTGGACCTCACACCCCACCTAAATAAGGTCTTAGATAGTGCTGGGGAGGAGTCTGTTGTCTTGGTACATTTCGGTACCAATGACATAGGAAAATGTGGTAGGGAGGTTTTGGAGGCTAAATTTAGGCTTTTAGGTAGGAAGTTGAAATCCAGAACTTAAAGGGTAGTGTTCTCCGAAATGCTTCCTGTTCCATGCACAGGACCCAAAATGCAGCCAGAGTTCCAGAGACTCAATGCGTGCATGGGACAATGGTGCAAGGATGAGGGGTTTGGATTTGTTATGAACTGTCGGAACATTCTGGGGACAGGAGGGGCTCTTCCAAAGGGATGGACTTCACCTTAACCGGGATGGAACCAGGCTGCTGGCATTAACCTTCAAAAAGGAGATAGAGCAGCTTTTAAACTAGATAATAGGGGAAGCCAACAGTCATACAAGAGTGCATGGTTTGGAAGAATGTATTCTTGAAGGATACTACCAAAAGCAGAGAGGTTCCAGAAAAGAGTAAATTAGCGCAAATGCCCTCGAATATGGAGCAGACAGAGCATTAAGATCACAAATTACCCATGCCTACCAATTGCCAAATTAATATGAATAAAATACAGTCTCTAAAATGCTTGTATGCATATGCTAGAAGTCTAAAAAATAAGATGGGAGAGTTAGAATATATAGCACTAATTGAGAGATTAGATATGATTGGAATCTCAAAGACATGGTGGAAGGAGGACAACCAGTAATGATAGAGCTGATCAAATTGGTGGAGGGGTTGCGCTCTATGTTAGAGAGAGCATTGAGTCAGAAAGGATTAAAGTTTTGCAGGAAACAAAATTTGCTGTAGAATATCTATGGATTGAAATTCCATGTAAAAAGGGGAAGGTGATGGCAGTGGGGGTGTACTACCGACCACTTGGCCAGAATGAACAAATGGATGACGAAATGGTCAAAATAATCAAGGAAGCTAACAAACGTTACAGCACAGTAATAATAATGGGTGATTTCAATTACCCCGGTATCGAGTGGGTCAGTGTCACGGCAGGACATGCTAGGGAGATAAAGTTCCTAGATGAAATAAATGACTGCTTCTTGGAGCAGCTGGTTCATGAACTGACCAGAGGGGAAGCATTATTGGACCTAGTCCTTAGTGGAACACCAGATCTGGTGCAAGAGATAAGGGTGTTGGGGCCACTTAGCAATAGTGATCATAGCATGATCGCGTTTGATTTAATTAGTGGAGGAGGGATAGTAAGGAAATCCACAGTACTACCTTTTAACTTTTGAAAGGGAGACTATGATAAAATGAGGAAAATAGTTAAGAAAGAACTAAAAGGAGCAGTTGAAAAGGTTAAAGACTTACATCAAGCTTGGGTGTTGTTGAAAAATACTATCTTGGAAGCCCAGATCAGCTGCATTCCACGCTTTAAAAAAAGTGGAAGGAAGTCCAAAAAATTGCCACCATGATTTAAAGGTGAGGTCAGAGAGGTTGTTGTTGCCAAAAAAGCATCTTTCAGGAAATGGAAAAAAGAGCCAAACGACGAAACCTGGAAACAGCACAAGCACTGGCAAGTTAAATGCAAGGCATTGATAAGGCAGGCAAAGGGAAAATTTGAGAAGAAGCTTGCTGCGGAAGCAAAAATGCGCAATAAAGACTTTTTCAAATATATTTTTAGCAAAAAACCTGTGAGAGAGTCAGTTAGTCCATTAGATGATAGAGGGGTTAAAGGGGCACTAAGAGGCGACAAGGCGATAGCGGAGACTGAATGAATTCCTTGCTTCGGTCTTTACTGAGGAAGATGTAGGGATGTTACCCATGATTGAAGAGGTATTTAAATGTGCGGAAGAATTGAAGGAAATATCGATACATCGGGAAGATGTATTAAAACTATTAGATAAATGGAAGAGTAGCAAATCACCTGGGCCGGATGATATACATCCAAGGGTGTTGAAATGACTGAAATATGAGATTGCAGACCTGCTATTAGTAGTCTGCGAACTATCATTAAAATCATCTGTAATACCTGAAGATTGGAGGATGGCAAATGTAACACCAATTTTTAAAAAGAGTTCCAGGGTTGATCCGGAAAACTACAGACCGGTGAGCCTTACATCAGTACCGGGAAAAATGGTAGAAACCATCATAAAGAACAACATTGCTGAACATGTAGATAATTATGGCTTAATGGGAGACATTCAACATGGCTTTAGACAAGGAAGATCTTGTCTTACTAATCTGTTATGTTTTTTTGAAGGTGTGAATAAACAGGCAGACAAAGGTGAGTCGGTTGATATAGTGTATTTGGACTTTCAGAAAGCCTTTGACAAGGTCCCTCATCAGACACTTTTGGCAAAACTAAAGAGTCATGGGATAGGAAGCAGTGTATTATTGTGGATCAGGAACTGGTTAAAAGATAGAAAGCAGAGGGTAGGACTAAATGGCCAATTTTCCCAATGGAGAAAGGTGAATAGTGCAATGAAGCTACAGGGTAAACTATTTAAGACCAATAAAAGAAAATATTTTTTCACTCAACGTGTAATCAAACTCTGGAATTTGTTACCGGAGGATGTAGTAAAGGCTGTTAGTGTAGCTGGGTTTAAAAAAGGTTTGGACAAGTTCCTGGAGGAAAGGTCCATAAACCATTATTAAGAAGTGACCAAAGATATCAATGCTTGACCCAGTAAAAGCATTGTGGAACTTGTGTCTCTTGGGGAAACTGCTAGGTACATATGACCTAGTTTGGCCACTGTTGGAAACAGAATACTGGGCTTGATGGACCTTGGTCTGACCCAGTATGGCATATCTTATGTTATCTTATGTTATGTTATCTTATGTAATAGTGGTGTTTATTTATTTATTTATTTATTTGTGTGCTTTTCTATACCGCCCCTTCCAGAGATCAAGGGCGGTTTACAAGGAACTTAAAACAACAATACAGCAGAACAGTGCAATATTGCATTACATTAAACATTAAGTATTACATAAGAACTATGATACATGGAAAACAGTGTGTAAGCTATTAATAAAAGGAACATAACTATGTTACAAGGAACCAAAAATGGCAAGTTATTTACATGGTTAGCATGATGTAACCCAGGGATCTGTGCTGTGTATGCTGCTTTTTGACATATTCATAAATGACCTGGAAAAGGGAATAACGAGTGAGGTTATCAAATTTTCAGATGACACAAAACTATTTAAAGTTGCTGAAACCCAAGAAGATTGTGGAAAATTGCAAGAGGATCTTGATAAATTGGAAGACTGGGCATCAAAATGGCAGATGAAATTTAATGTGGACAAGTGCAAAGTTATGCACCTAGGGAAGAACAACCCAAACTATGGTTATACGATGCAAGGTTCCACATTAGGAACTACCACCCAGGAAAAAGATTTAGGCGTCATTGTGGATAACATGTTAAAATCCTCTGCCCAGTGTGCAGTGGCAGCCAAGAGAGCAAACAGAATGCTAGGTATCATAAGGAAAGAAATGGAAAATAAAAGAAAGGATATTATAATGCCTCTATATCATTCGATAGTGAGATCGCACCTTGAATATTGTGTGCAATTCTGGTCGCCGTTTCTTAAATAGGATATAGCGTTATTACAAAAGGTCCAGAGAAGAGCCACCAAAATGGTAAAGGGGATGGAAGGATACCCCTATGAAGAAAGGCTAAAAAGGTTAGGCCTCTTTAACCTGGAAAAGAGACGGCTGAGGGGAGATATGATAGAAGTCAATTAATGAACGGAGTGGAACGGGTAAACGTAGATCGATTGTTTACATTATCAGAATATAGAAAGACTAGGGGACAAGCAATGAAGCTGCAGGGTAAAATATTTAAGAGTAATAAAAGAAAATATTTTTTCACTCATCGTGCAATCAAACTCTGGAATTTGTTACCGGAGGATGTAGTAAAGGCTGTTAGTGTAGCTTGGTTTAAAAAAGGTTTGGACAAGTTCCTGGAGGAAAGGTGCATAAACCATTATTAAGAAGGGACCCAGGATATCAGTGCTTGACCCAATACAAGCATTGTGGAACCCGTGTCTTTTGGGGAAACTGCTAGGTACATATGACCTAGTTTGGCCACTGTTGGAAAAAGGATACTGGGCTTGATGGACCTTGGTCTGACCCAGTATGGCATATCTTATGTTCTTATGATCTTGCAAACCACTATTCCCCTACCATCTATACAAGCTGTTAAAAGATTACAAAACTACACCCCCAATATAATCATATTAAAAGAAGCACAGGACTCCACCACCCCAATTTACAACATTCACATGGCAATATATGTCTCACATACACTTATATCCCTTCACATGTTGTGACCCCAATAACCCCTATCTATATTCAGTCCTATTTTCCAGAAAACTGTTATGGACAAACAAGTCATAAAGGTATGTGTTCTATAAATGCAAAAGATTCCACAGATGGCACCATGGTCCACAGAGGTCCTCATTGGCCTTCTAGCCCTCTATATGGTGAGAAAAAAAATCACTAACAATGGCATCACATAAAGAAGTCCACACACACACACACTCATCCCAGTACAAAATGATTATCCTATGGCACTAGGCCCCAACCTAAGACCATGTTTAAGGTGCAGCTGCCTGTACTCCCTAGCACACTGCAAATTTCCAGGGTATGACCACCATTACAGAAATTGAATGTATAGGTGATGACGTACTGATTCTGATTTGTAGGCTAATAAGGAGCAGCCACATCAGCAGAAGGCCATCACCTATATGGGCCGCAATTCATGAGTCTCAAACCAGAAAATGTATAAAATGACCAGGATGTGCAAATTGAAGCAACATGCTAATCCTTTACCCATTTAAATGTCTAATGATATATCCAGTGCATAATAACATAGGGCTCAATTTTTGAAGGCCTTTACATGGGTAACTTCCCTAGTTATGCATGTAAAGACCCTATCTGGAATTTATGAAGGGCACCTACATGGATGTGCCCTTCGAAAATCCCAGATAAGTCCCTAACATGCCCAATGCTATCTGTATAGCATCAGGGTGTGTTAGGGGCATTCTGGGGCAGAGCAGGGGTGTAGGAAATGACTACATGGCTAGCAGCGATTTTCGATGCTACACACATAGCTCTCTGCCCTAGCCCCCTGCCCTAGTTACCCGTTGTGACGTAGGAGACTCTTATGAAGCAATGGAAACTGATAGTGATCCGGTGGAGAGAACCGGTACTGCAAGTGGATGCAGGATTTTCTCTTCTGAGAGGAAAAAACACAGAGCTAATCAGGAACCACACCTCACCTCAAGGCAGGAGAGAAGCCAAGTCCCTGATTGGGCAAGCCCAAGCAGGAGGCGGGCAGTGCAGTACTCAGCCAGCTTGTTAAGAACTGAGAAACAGAAACAGTTGGAGGAGCACGAGCACCAGGAGCAAGACGGAGAGGAGGAGTCAGGACACAAGTACCTGGACGAGGACAGGTCAGATGACCAGGAACAGGAACCGTTGGAGAGAGAACCACTAAGCAACTGTTATCCACGAAGGAGCAGACGGGAGCTGGGAGACTCAGGGGCAGAGAGAAACTTCTGTTACCCGAAGAATTCAAAGGCACTGAGAGACCCAAGGCTACAGCTCAGGAGTTTAAAGGACCAAGCAGAACCTTGGAACAGGAGGCGGAGGGAGAAAGAATTACCCTGGAAAAAGCCCCAGCACAAGGTATCTGGTGGGTTTGGAACGGCTAGCAAGCTTAACAGTGGGAAGCCAGAAAGAGTGAACTTTAATTGTGAAAGACAGAACAAAGGCAGAAAGTTTGATAGTAATTGGTTAAGCCAAGAGAAGCCTGACTGTTTTCCTTTTAACACTCTGAGCTGAAGCGTTTTACCCTGCACATTCATTTGGAGATAGGTGGGGGAAGGGAAATGCTTACACGCTGAACTCTTGTCCAAATAAAAGCACTTATAATTGCCAAGAGATAAGAACATTAAACAAGCGTTTACCTGAAGGAGGATATTCTCAGCTTAGCTCAGAAAATACACAGGCTGAATTACTTCTCACTGAATTCAGGGAGTTCCTTAAAAGTAGAGCAGTTTCTCCTCATGTTGTAGCAAAGCCTATGAGCAGCTGTGAGGAAGAAATGCCCTTAATTTCTCTGCCATCTACAGAGCAGGAAGTCCCGATGGACTGCTCTACATGTGTGATTCAAAAGGACATTTAAGTGGTATGCTTGCCAATGTTTTATGAAAGAATATAACAAAGTTACCTCACTGATTGCTATGCAAAAGAAGCTTATGTGAAGAGAATAAGTGAAAGCATATTCTGTGCAATTCAGGAGCATTGCTGTTACCAGAATTTTCTGTTAAGTTAATGAAAGGAGATCACATGACAACCGAATGTGATCAGTAATGGACATTTAGCCAAGCAGTAAAAAGCCTTGTTTAGTTAAGTTTCTCAGCCTTGTTTTGTGCTACATTATTTCATTTACGTCTGCTGCATTTGAACTCCGGAGCGGGAGAAATAAACCTCACAAAAGAAATTTTCTTTGCCTTGCCTTACTACTTGAGCACCTACACAACTACAACCTTAAACCTCAAGGGCATTCAAGGCCAGCCCCTCCCTTAACCCTCAAGGTCCAGGGAGTGGGTGGGTGGCACCGTGTAAATGCCTTATCCGGGATTTTTGAAAGGTACCTATATGGATAAGTCTCTAACATGCCCAGATGTTATGCAGTTAGCACTGGGGCATGTTGGGGGCATTCCAGGGTGGAGTGGTGGGTGTAGGAAAGGGTTAAATGGGAAGCAGCGATTTTCGATTTCAATGCTATCTGCTTAGCCCTCTGCACCTTAAAGATAGGCAAGGTTTTTCCTCGCCTATCTTTAAGACACAGGGGCTAAGTGGGTAGCATTGAAAATCACTGCTACCTGTTTAACCTCGAAGGCTGCTGGTACATCCAGCATAACCCGAATTTTCACTTCCATCACCGGGGAAGTGAAAATCTGGGTTAAGAGGGTCAGCGGGCAGGCTATGTGCCATGTCTTGCCTAACTCAAAATTGGGCCTCCTAAGAATAAGGGAAGGAGAAGATGCATCCAGAAAAGAGGAGAGCCAGGATTCAAAGTCAGTGAGAAAGGTAGGGGTGGACTTGTGTGTGTGTGTGTGGGGGGGGGGGGGGCTAATAAATGACAGCTGTCCAGAGAGCTAGTGGAGAAAATAGGTTGATGGCATGTACTTCAAAGGAAGCAAAGGAATTAGATGTAGGCAGGAAAGGCTGAAATTATCAGGAATGAGAGGGTACTGTAGGAACCCAACACCGCCACCATAGCCAATGGGTCATGGTGTATGGGAAAATAGGTAGCTTCCGTGACAGAGGACAGTGTCTGAAGCAGGATCTTCATGGAAAAGCCAAGTTTCAGTGAGAACCAGGAGATGCAGAGTATTAGAGATAAAGAGGTCATGAATAAAGGCAAGTTTATTGGATACAGAATGTGCATTCCACAATGCACAAGAAAAAGGGAGGAGAGGGATATGAACAAGAGTAGGAAGGTTATGCATTTATCTGTCCTGGAAGAGTGAAAAAAGTCTAGGAGTGCCAAAGATGGGGTTGACATGTACAGATGAGAAAAGGAGAAGGAGAAGGTATAGGAGAGAACAGGGAGGAGAGAAGGTGGCATGATGGAAGCAAGAGTGAGGTTCCCTCAGTGACAGTGGAGATGGCTGAATGAGAGAAAGAAAATGGTGAAGTTCAAGGGCAGATGATAACGTAGAAGACAAAATGGTAGGGGGAGGTGGGGACAGTAAGGAGTGGGTAATGAGAAGTAGGGCAATGGAATTGTCAAAATGAGGGGAAAAGATTAGGGAGAGTCAACATCAAGAACACAATGTGTTGTGGAGCCATAGGAGAGGGAGAAGAGGGGAGAATGTAAATCAAAGGAGATACAGGTTGGAAGGGAGGAGAAAGTCCAGGTGAGTTCAGCAACACCTGAGTAATTGTGTCAATGAGCAGAGGAAGGCTATGAAAGAATGTTAAGCCAGGGGTGGGTGGGCTGAGGGTGGGGGGTAGTAAAGTGTTGAGACGGGAGACACGGCATGCAGAAAGCAGGAGCTGGGTAAAGGACAGAGAGAAGACAAGACACACACTGACAAACAGAAATATAGACAGAACTACAAATACAGTAACAAGCTAGATTCTAAACAGGCACAGGAAAATGCCTGAACAGAGCACACAATGTTAGCAGAGGCTTGCAATGAGCCTGCTCTCACCAAGCAGGAACCACCAAAATGGTGGGTCAGCAGCTCATGTGCTCAAAGAGGAAAACCTCTGAACAAAGCTCCAACAGGGAGAGGGGCTGGGCCAGTGTTGAGGGCAGCTCAGTGGAAGCAGGTGGATTCCACAGAAAGTGCCCTAGTAAAATTCAAGCAAGGTAAAAAAACAAAACAAAAAAAAAACCCTAAGACTTAAAATACCTATAAGACAGGCCTTGTAGAGGAATAGGGAGAAGGAGAAAAAAAAAGAAAAGCATTTCTAAATGTGAAGTCAGATAGCAGTAGTCAGAGAACAGAAGCAACAAAGTGTTAAGAAGGGAGACACAGCACTGAGAGCCCAGGGACAGGGCGCAGTTAGACTCTGGTGCCAAGCAATGTCCTCCAGCTCTCCAAAATATAGCTTATTACCATTTTTGTTTCAGTAATATTTTGAGAGTCCAGAACAATTTGCTACTTAATCCACTCCTACCCTATGCCTCACCCACCCACCCCATAACTTACTTTTCTAACATAGGCTTCCCAATTCACACAATCAATTGTCTTCTATGAACTTATAATAAAATAATCTTGCTATTTGGAAATCATTATCAGAATGTAGTCGTTCCAATTCATACCAACCAACTGACCAACAATAAATGAAATCACTGTGGTGTTTTAGTCCTAAAGCAGACCATTTGGAGACTTACAGCCAGCTCCATCTGTCCTCAACTCTGCTATAAAAAAGGAAATTACTCAACTCAGACAGAAATTAACTGCAATTAAAAGTGTCTCCGAGGCTATACAGCATTCACAGCATTTACTCTTTTCCCTACAGAGAATAAAACATCCCAGGAATAGATGGATTACAATGGGCTCAAGTAGATTATGACCTGGGAAAAACAGGCACCCCATTCTTTCAACTGCTTCCCTACAAAATTTCTTTGCTGCATGGGAACATCATCAAAGGGTTTCATTAAGATGAAATGCCTTCCTGGAAATTCAGCTAGCAAGAATACAAATCAAATTCTAAGCATTATCGGTGTAGAAAGTAAAGATTCTCAAATAGAGGTTATAATCCACATGGAGACAAATTATCTAGCAAGAAACAGCATCCTTGTAGGAAAGAGAAATTTCTAGAGGTTGTGGTAGAGGATAATGCTACCTGTCTATAAAAACGGAGAGGAAAGGCTACATCATACAGACAGCTTCAATAAAATGGCTCAAAACTTGGTGCTAACAAGAAGGTTCTGGATATAATGGAGGCTTGGGCTATGTACAGAAAAACAAAAAGCTATATACTAATGATGGCTTACATCTTTCTGAGGCAGGAAACAGGATCCTGAGTGAGAAATTCAGTAAATATATTATGAGGCATTTAATCTAAAGGATGGGGATGGCACATGGAAGCAGATGAGTTCAGCATGTAACACCCAGAAAATGCAAGACAATAGTGTGGAGAGGGGACGGGGAATAAAATAAACCATCTTAGCAACTCACTTCTCAACAACAAAGTAGAACAGGATACTAAGCAACAAGCTAAAAAGAACATGAAAAAGCCAGCAAAAAAAAAAAAAACATCTGAAAAGCAATGAGGACAAATGAGCGCAGTCTAAGCAACAAAGGGGTATGTTTACTAAACCGTCTTAATGTGCGCCCGGCGCTAGTGTGCAGGATGCCATATAAGGAGTGGGCGTTTCAGTCTTAACATAGCAAACCAGGATTATCGTGCGGGGGGGGGGTGCGGCGCGGGGCGGGGCAGGCTGTTTGGACCCATAGGCGGATTATGTAGTACCACCCAAACTGCCCTCTGGAGCTCAGGATCTCCCACCAACAGATCCACATTCAACATCATTGCAATGGTGCTAGTAGAGGGGACCATCAACCTCAGTTCAGCTGGGGGACAGACAACATACAGGGCAATCCATGCATTTCTGTACACATCCATACGGTGATAGCAAACAGACAGGAGGCCTGGAAATGTTCAGCTGCCCACCACCACTATCTGACATTCTCCAGCAGCGAGCACAGTGAATCTGCAGCCGCTGCACCCTGCAAGGTGTTCCAGCCTCACACATACTAACTGCAAACAGTCTGCTAGCTAGTCCATAGTGCATATTACTGGAAGAAATGTGTGCACCCAAAACTGGGATGTTAGCACACCCACCAAGCAGATAGGTTAGTGATTGGGCCCCAAAAAAGGCAGCCCATAAATATCATTTGAAAGAGATGCTATTAGCACGATGGGGGACCTAGCCATGCCATGGTGACTGCTCAGTCAGGGTGAGAGTGACCTCACAGCAGGATATGCAGGGGCCACCCTGTCCGTGCAGGTGATGGCCAGCCACTACAATGTCCCAGCCATTGCTCTATGCCCTGTGCTCATGCATCCTGCCCAGGCCACCCTGTCCGAGCTATACCCACAGTACCTTGCTCCTCATTATGCACATTGGCAAGCTAACACTGGACACAGTGCAAACAGTGTGGGCTGAGTAAGGTGTTGCAACCACCACACACTGGATGGACAGACACACACTCCCACACCTATGCCAGCATTGTGCTACTATAGAGTTTTTTTGCAGTCCAGGCCAACTCACCAGTCCTGGACACAGCGCAGGCATGGCTATGGTATGCAATACTGTTGGGGTCACTCCCCAGGGTGCTGGACACTGTCAGACACCAGACCTGGAACACACTCCACAGACATCAGAGATATTGGTATGATACAGCTCAATGAGCATATTGTGCTTAACTTAGGAATTGCTATCTGCCAGTAATTATAGCAACCTTTTGAGATATGTGTACCATATTCCCAGGTTTAGGGTGGCATTGCTAAGGTATGCACGTACTAGTATTGTGAGATGTACGCAAGGCCCAATATCCTGCCTCTCCGTGAGGCTTTCGAGAATGGAGCCTGTGGGTGCGGTTCTTTCTGCTCCTGTTGGCCGCTGCTCTAGGGCAGAGGTCCCCAACTCCAGTCCTGGTGGGCCAAACACTGTTCATGTTTTCCTGCTGTCCCTAATGAATATGCATGAGATACATCTGCATACCATGGGGGAGGCGCATGGAAATGAAGCACACACATCTTTATTAGATACAGCATATAAGTGAATGATTTGTGGCCCTCCAGGACTGCATTTTGGGGACTCTGCTCTATGTAATGCGCATTTTTCTGGTGTCTGTGCTCTGTAGGGTAAAATGTAGATGTTTTGGGCATGTTTACGTTATCTGCACTAAAGGTTCTGTATGTATTATCACATTTTTGTGGTGGGTAAAATGTGGGGACTGGGATGGCAGGGGCACAGCTGGGATTTGAACCTATGACCTTCTGCTCCTGAAGGCACTGGCTGTGTGTGCTGCACCACTGTCTTGGCACAGAAACAGTGCATTCCCTGGGGAGTCCATGGCTGTTCGTCATACAGGGCCTGTCTGTTGCAGTGCATGGCAACCACGTGAAGAGGGCTAGGCCATGGTGTGCTGTGGGCAGCAGACAGTGCCCCCTCCTCCACCGGTACCCCTCTGCCACCATGCTGACATGGC
The DNA here is from genome assembly GCA_033557465.1 of Ichthyophis bannanicus. Lineage (NCBI taxonomy): Eukaryota > Metazoa > Chordata > Amphibia > Gymnophiona > Ichthyophiidae > Ichthyophis > Ichthyophis bannanicus. The sequence goes on along the minus strand of CM066032.1, from coordinate 890,536,930 downwards.
CTTATATTGGAGACAGCATCAAACCTGAATGATTTGTGGCCTTCCAGGGCTGCATTTGGGGGAATGTGCTCTAGGTAATGCACATGTTTCTGGTGTCTCTGCTCTGTAGGGTAAAATATAGGCGTTTGAACCATGTTTATGTTCTCTGCAATAAAGGTTTGTCTGTACTTTCATGGTTTAGTAGTGGTTAAAATATGGGGACTGGATTGGCAGGACTCCAGCTGGGACTTGAACTGGTGACCTTCTACTCCTGAACACACTGGCTGTGTTCACTGCACCACACTGTGGCCACAGAGATAGTGCAGTCCCTGGAGATAGTAAACCTGGCCAATGGGGTTGGAAACCCTGCTCTGGACAATTTCACTGTGGGCTCATTCACCTTGTATGGGGACGGAGCGTAGACCCTTCCAAAATTCATTTCTTTTTTTTTGGAGCTTTCTTGGGAGTGTTTTTTGATGTTGCCCACTGATATCACTATTGGCCAGCTTGGTTATGTTTTTTTCCATTTTGTTGAGGTCATTTTCACTGTTTCTTTGCCCTTTTGTTCCGTGCACATGTATCACACTTATCACTTTTTCATAGGTTTCTCTGGTTTTGCTGTACATTGCTGACAGAAATGGTTTCTTTTCCCTTTAAATCAGCTCTAACGCGAGGGTTTCTCTGGCGTTATTTTTTTGCCTCGGATTTCACAGTGTTAGTGTGTGGGGAGCCTTTCCCCTCCCACTCTCCACCCATTGACCCCTTCTCTCCGCCCCTGGGGAGCCTTCCTCCACCCTCCGGGAGCCTTTGCCCGCCTTCATCGCTCGTTTTCGCCGCGGCATGCATTATCGCGCGATAAGGTACCTGTGCGCCGCAAGATGCGACATTATCGTGCGATAAGGTACCTTATCGCGCGTTAACGTTACAAAGCACACATTAAGACGGTTTAGTAAACATACCCCAAAGTTCCAGATCTACAGTACAAGCCCTAATGGAAGAGGCTGACTTATATTGCTGCTATTATGGAGACATTATTCAATGAGTCCCATGAATGGGATGAGGCAATACCAGACTATAATCTACTACTGCTACTATTACTACTAATCATTTGTATAGCACTACAAAGCGTACACAGTGCTTTAGAAGGCATAGAGATAGTCAAAAGAGTGTAGGGATAGCCCTTTCTGTGAAAACCAATATTAAAGCAAATACAATTCAGGAGGGTTTGATAAAGGAAGAAGCAATATGGATTATCTTAGAAAGAGGAAAATGCAACCTCCATCCACACAAGTGTCATCTACAGACCGCTAACTCAATCAGAAAAACTGGACAGAGCTCTAACAATGGATATCCAAAAATCCTGAATAAAAGGGGAAGTGCTGTTGCTTAGAGATTTCAACCTGCCGGGTGAGGATTGGGTTAGCCCATCTGCGGAATTAGAAAGAAGTATAGAGATTGTGAATGCCATGCAAAACACTCTGCACAGTCAAATATTGAAGGAACCCACTGCAAGAAGGGGCAACACTAGATCTAGTACTCACAAATGGTGATAATGAGGTGGATATTCAAAAGCATTTGCTTGATTTGCAGGCCTGTAAACCACATAAATGCCACTCATTATGATGTTCAGTGGCACTAACCTGGTTAGTGTTGCTGAATATCCCCTGTTTGTGCCACTAAACACCCCGAATCTAAGCGGCCAGCATCAGGGCATTGCGGGGGCATCACTATGGGTTAACCAGGCAGCAGTGACCCTAACTGGATAAATTTAGAACAGCTGAATTGCTGCCCTAAATTGAGCCAGATTTGCAATCTGGCCAGTGGCAGAAAATGCTGTCTGTAGAGAGCTTTTGCGTAATTTTGAAACAAATCTCCATGTTTAAGTACTGACTGAGGTTCTTCTAGAGATTTTCCTCTGGTGTGCCAGAGTGGATAAGTGAGTGGTGTGGGACAGGTTGTGTATTGAATAGATAGGGATCCAGAATTATCTTTTATTTTGTGAAACAAATAGAATTAGAAAGAAGTGTAGTTTAAAAACTAAGAAAAACTCTGAGCACTACCAAGTTTGTACTCCTGTTCCTTGTAAAACCAAACAGAATGTTGTCTTGGTCGTTTTGTTATATTGTAAACCGCGCTGATACTGAATAGTGCGGTATATAAGCAACTGTAATAAATAAATAAATAAATAAAATACAAATTTAAACATCTGTTGCTGACTGAGAGAGTTGACAGGGACTGTGCCAGAATTTTCCCTTGCTGATTTTTAAAAGTTAGAGTAGGAACATCTGGTCCTGCAGTTCCTGAGAGATGCTCCTGATCCTGATCCAGAACCAGAACTGGTACCAACAGGCCCCGACACAAGAAAGGCTGGAACATGGAAAAAAAGAAGAAAACAGACTGTTAAGTAACCCTGGAATACACATTCTAGGGTTATTTATTGATTTTATTTAGTGCATTTATTTTAACTCATAATTAATTTTCATTTTTTAACATTTTGAGACTTGAAGTTTCCTTTGGAAACCTTTATTTGAACTTTTGGCTCCAAAGTGCTGAAAGAGGAAAAGTAGAGAAAACTTTACTGAGTTTAAGTGGGTTGTTTACCTGAAAAGAAAGAGACATTTTGTTGGTTTCGGTGACTGATAAAGTAAATGTTTGGTAAAATGGAATGTTAAATTTTATCTGAAATAACCTCAGGAGAACTTTAATAATTCTGATAATACCTTAATTCTCCTGCAAAGAGAAAGCGTAGTTACTCACCTGTAACAGGTGAACTCAGGGAAGAGCAGGAATAAGTCTTCACATATGGGTATCATCGGTACCGATGGAGCCCGCCCGGGAACGCTCCCCAGCGTCCAATAGGAACGCTTTTGGGAGCGTGCATCCACGCATGTGCACTGCCTTCCCGCCTATCTACCTCCCTCTCTTCAGTTGAGTTTAAAGCTGAGACCGAAGGAGAGAAGTAGATAAAAATAGAGAAAGAGAGAGAGAAAGACAACTCCTAGGAGAGCCGGGTGGGTTGTGAAGACTTATTCCTGCTGTTCCCGGAGATCACCTGTTACAGCTGAGTAACTACGCTATCTCCAGGAGCAAGCAGGAATGAGTCTTCACATATGGGGTCTCCCGAGCTGAAAGATGCCTAGGGAAGACCCAGCATGTAGCAAATCTATATAGATGGGCCATGCTTCCCCCAGGGACCTCAGGCATCCACATGGATGGAGGGCAGGGGTTGACCTATGAGTGGAAGAGGTGTTGTAGAACAGCTTGACCAAACAAGGCATCCCAGCGGGAGTCCTTGTCTAGACAATAATGGGCAGTGAAAGTATGAACTGAGGCCCAAGTTGCTGCTTTGCAGATTTCATCAATAGCCACTGAACGAAGGTTAGCTGTTGAGGCTGCCATGGCTCTGACATTATGAGCTGTGACATGGCCTTCAAGAGGTATTCCTTTACGTTGATATGTATAGGAAATACAATCTGCAATCCATTCAGAGAGGGTTCTTTTAGTGACAGGAAGTCCTAAATGTCTAGAGTCAAAAGCCACAAAAAGCTGAGAAGACTTTCTGTGAGGCTGGGTCCTCTGGAGATAAAAAGCTAGAGCTCTCTTACAGTCCAAAGTATGAAGTTTCCTTTCCGCAGAGGAGGAATGAGGCCTAGGAAAGAAAATGGGAAGATAAACTGACTGGTTTAGATGAAAAGGTGAAACCACCTTTGAAAGAAAATGAGGATGGGTCCTAAGAACCACCTTATCATGATGAAACCTTGTATAAGGCGGATCAGCCATTAAAGCCTGAAGTTCACTAATGCATCTAGCAGAACTGATAGCAATCAGGAAAACAACTTTCCATGAAAGAAACTTTAGATCCGAAGTAGCCAAAGGCTCAAAAGGTGGCTCCATGAACACACCTAGAACAAGGTTAAGATCCCATGCCACCGGAGGTGGTTTAATGGGAGATTTTGTTAGAAGTCCTCTCATAAACCTAGAAATAAGTGGATGAGAGGAAATTGGTTGTCCATCTAAAAGCTTATGAGATGCAGCAATAGCACTAAGATGGACTCTAATGGAATTAGTCTGAAGACCAGAAGCCGACAAATGAAGGAGATATTCTAGAAGAGAGTCTACTGGTACCAAAGAGGGATTAAGTCCTCTCTGATTACACCAGGAAGAAAACCTTTTCCACTTAAAGGCATAAGAACGTCTTGTGGAAGGTTTCCTGGAGGCCAGCAGAATGCCCTTCACTTGTTGAGACAGGTCTAGATCTGGAAAGTCTAGGCCTTGAGTAACCAGGCCTTGAGATGTAGGGACTGGGGACTGGGGTGTAGTAGAGATCCGTTGTCCAGGGACAGAAGATCTGGAGCACTCCCTAACTCCAGAGGGGTGGCTTGAGAGAGTTGCAAGAGAAGAGAATACCATGTTTGCCTCGGCCAGGAAGGCGCTATGAGTATCATGCATCCTTTGTCCCTCTGGAGCTTGAATAGGGTTTTGGGGATTAGAGTGATTGGTGGAAATGCATACAGGTAATGCTGACCCCAATGAAGTAGGAATGCATCCCTGGCTTGACAGTTCTGTGCTGGAAGCCTGGAACAAAACCGGGGATGTTTGGCATTCTGTGGACTTGCAAAGAGGTCTATGTCTGGTGTTCCCCAGACATGAAAAACTCAAGCAAGATGATAAGAGTGGAGTGACCACTCGTGTGGCAGGAGTACTCGATTGAGTCTGTCTGCCCAAACATTTTGAATGCCTGGAAGATAGACGGCCCGCAGATGAATCTGATGCTCTCTGGCAAAGGCCCATAGTTGGAGAGCTTCGTTGCATAGATGCAGAGAGCCTGTTCTGCCTTGTTTGTTGAGGTAAAACATGGCTACTTGATTGTCTGTTTGCACCACAACTGTTTTGTTTACAAGCTGGGTGCAAAAGACTCGAATAGCATTGGAGATGGCTCTGAGTTCTAGGAGGTTTATATGAAGAAGAGCCTCCTGTGAAGACCAAAGGCCCTGCGTTGATAGACTGTCCAAGTGGGTTCCCCAACCCATCTTGAAGGCATCTGTTGTGAGGATAGCTTGAGGTTGTGGCTGCTGGAAAGGAGAGCCTATTAAAAGGTTTTCCAGAGATTGCCACCAACGGAGAGACAGAATCAGGCGTGTGATAACCCTGATCCTGTCTGAAAGGCTTCCTGAGGCCTGGGACCACTGGGAAGCCAAGGTCCACTGGGCCGCTCTCATGTGAAGACAAGCATAAGGTATTACATGGACGGTAGATGCCATGTGACCTAGTAGGTGAAGCATCTGTCGAGCAGTGAGGAAGGTCTGCAGCGCTGCTTGAGATGCTAGCTCGATGTTTCGCAGACAGCATGGTTGGGGCAGGAAAGCCCTTGCAAGCTGTGTGTCCAAGCAAGCACCTATAAACTCGAGGGTCTGAGAGGGGGCAAGCTGGGACTTTGGAAGATTTATGACCAATCCCAAATACTGAAGTATTTGCTTTGCTCGTAACAGGGCCTGATGAGCTTCTTGAGATGACTGTGCTTGGATGAGCCAATCGTCCAAGTAAGGAAAGACAAAAATACCTAGGGTCCTCATGAATGCTGCTATTGCTGCCATGCATTTTGTGAAGACCCTTGGAGCCAAGGCCAGCCCAAAGGGAAGGACTCTGTACTGGAAATGTCTTCCCTGGACTAGGAACTGAAGGAATTTCCTGTGATCTACATGAATAAGGATATGCATGTATGCGTCTTTTAAATCTAGAGAACATAGCCAATCTTGCCTGTGAAGGTATGGCAGAAGAGAGCCGAGGGAAAGCATTTTGAACTTCTCTCGGACTAGATATTTGTTCAGCTCTCTGAGATCTAGGATTGGCCTTAAACCCCCTGGTTTTTTTTGGAATGAGAAAATAGGGGGAATAAAACCCTATACCTTGTTGGCATAGAGGAACTTCTTCTATGGCTCCTTGAGCTAGAAGAGTAGACTTCTTGTAGCAAGACGTTTATGCCTAAAGGTTGAGAGTTTAACTGTTTTATTAGTGTGGGTGGTGGCAAGCTGAGGAAATGAAGCTTGTACCCCAGACTCACTATGGACAAAGTCCAGGCCTCTGATGTGATTTGTTGCCATCTGTTGGCAAAGTGGCAGATACGGCCAGGAATGTTTAGAAGTTCTGGGCCTAACACAGGAAGAATGAGTAAGTTCTCTAGACAAAAGTCAAAAACCCTGAGGCGGCTGAGTCTGCGGAGCCGGTTGAGGTTTGGGTTTTCTTTGTCTTGTCTGTTGTTGCCTTTTTGGGGAACATATGCCTGTTGGGTGGAAGAAGGATAGAACTTTTTCTTTTTAGAGAAAAAAGTTTTCTTAAAGGTCTTTTTCTTAGCTGGGTTAGCAGAAATTTTTGACAATCTATTCAAAGTGGCATTATCAGTGTCCAGCTGATTAGCCTTAGATTGTCAATCCTTGCCAAAAAGATTTTTTCCAGTGCAAGGAATATTCCCTAGCTTTTCTTGCACCCATTCCTCCAAGTTGGAAGCTTGGAGCCAGGCAATCCATCGTGCTCCTATAGCTATAGCAGACGTCCTGCTAATGCATTCAAAACAGTCAAAGGTAGCACGATTCATGAACTTAGAGACATTCTGAGCATGTTTGACCAGTGATAAATGGTCTGCTCTTTTGTCATCTTGAAGGAAGGGGTTCAAAAGCTCTAAGTTTTCTGTAACCTCCTCAAGAAACATTCCCATGTATAAAATATAGGAATTAATCCTTGCTGAAAGCATGAGACCTGAAAACATCTACGCCCAAAAGCATCCAGTGTTCTAGATTCACAACCTGGTGGATTAGAAGAGTGTCTCTCTGTACTCTTAATCCGTCTCATGGCAGACTCCACCACCATAGAATGGTGTGGTAGTTGAGTCTTTTGAAAACCTGGACAAGGTGGCACTCTATACATAGTGTCAAGACATTTAAAATGTGGGGTCACTGTTAAAGGAGTTTCCCACATCCGTAACATTAGATCATGGAAGATCTGATGTATAGGGAGCATAGCTGCTTCCTTTGGAGCCAAGGGGTATTGAAGAATTCTTAATTCTTCTGCTCTAGGCTCCTTTTCAGGAACCACTGTAATGGCAAGAGCCCTTGACATATCACGCACAAAATCGTGAAAAGACATATCCTCAGTTGGAGACATCCTACGTTGAGGAGAAAGAGTTGAATCTTGTAAAAGTTCAGCTCTGGTACCAGTGGAGTCATCTGAGTCATCGGAATCGGAGAACTCAAAAGGAGGAAGCACCGGGTTCTCCTTCTAAAGTTGTCTTTGGTACCGCTCGAGGTCGGTACCGAAGCGAGTCGATACCTGATACCCCATGCTTGAGAGTGATTCCAAACTCAGCATTGGGGGAAGTAAGCCTGCCGAAGCAGGTACCGAGGGTACCGGCACTGGTACTGACAGCGATACCGGTGCCTGTGGAACTGTCTGCAGCGACTTTATCAGTACCGAAGTAGCCAAAAGATTTGCTAGACTACGTTCAATGGCAAGGAGTCTTTTATCCATTACCATTTCCGATGCCGGGGTGTTGGTACCGATGGAAGCGGCCAGAACCCCCGAGCATGGAACAGGAACGTCCATTGAGGCCGAAGTCTCAAGAACATCCTGAAGCCCCGATAATGCTTTGGAGCCCGAAGACTCCCGCCGGAGCTGTTTTGCCAGTGCAGGATCCTCGAGGGCAACGCCAGAGGCATCTCGATACTTAGAAGGAGATCTACCTCTCGAGGACCCGCTTGATTTAGACCTATGTTTAGTTACTTGAGATCCCTGGGAAGAAGTAGAGGCCCTGGAGGACACTGATGCTACCGACTTTGTGTCCGATGCAAACAGGGCACCAAGCTGATTTGCTCGATTCTGAAGACTTCTTTTTGTCAGCTTCCTGCAGGAGAGACACTCCACTGGGCAATGGTCAGGACCTAAACATTTAAGATACCAGTCGTGGGTGTCCGTGACAGAAATTGTGCTGGCACACTTCGAACATTTTTTGAAACCAGTAGCTGGTTTCTCCATGCTGAAAAGAAGAGGCCTAGTGGTGAAAAAGGCACCAAGCAGCAAACAGGGGAAAACCCCTGGCTTAAAAAGCACAAGTTCTGTGTTGTTGTTGTTGTTGTTGTTTTTTTAAAGAAAAAGAAAGAACGAAACACCGGTGGTACTGGTGGGTGTCGAACTAAGGCAGGCGCGACCACAAAAAATAAAAAATAAAAGTAGAATTTTCTGCGGTGACAGGGTTCATGTCCTGTTGGATCCGCGGAAAATGAAGAACTGAAGAGAGGGAGGTAGATAGGCGGGAAGGCAGCGCGCATGCGTGGATGCATGCTCCCAAAAGCGTTCCTATTGGACGCTGGGGAGCTTTCCCGCGTGGGCTCCATCGGTACCGACAATACCCACATGTGAAGACTCATTCCTGCTTGTTCCTGGAGATAGGTATATATTTAGCATAACTGTTGCATTATCTTCTGGAAAGAGTTTTGATTGATCTTTTTCAGAAAAGGGGTATAAACTTTTATAAATAAGTAGATAAATAATACATTTATAGTTTTAATACTTTATGCATTTCTCAAATATGCTTGAGTGATACATCTCATACTTACCACTGATAGTTTGAGTTAATATCATTGTTCAGTAATTCTATCTCCTTGGTGAAATTAATTTCTGATGAGGATCCTGAAAAAAGGAAATTTTGGTATACCACTTTTTTTTAAAACTTCTTTATTTATATTTTTCAACAAAATACAAACAAAAGAGAAAACCAAATTACAGTAAAATAAATACACAATTCTTCTCTGTAACATGAGATAATTCAAAGGCTGATCACAGCCCACTCCACCCTGTTCCTCCCATTATCATGTGATCAGGGGCAAAATGAAAGAAACATAAAACATAAAACATCTGCAAACCTGCTAGGCCTGCAAGGGCTATAGAAAGACAAGCACTCCTCTATATAGAAAATAAGATTTGTCTAATAACCCCTTACTGTATCTTATACCATGCTTTAAAGATGCAATTCTATAGGAGCTTTCACTTAAGAAAAGAGGAGGATGCAAAGGAAACTGACACACCATGGTATTAGCACATATATGTAGCACCTTAATATAAAGAAGACAAAGATCATGACAACTGGCATAATCAACAGGTTCATCGTTGAAGGAGAAGAAATTGAAATTGTGAACAACGTTAACCTACTTGGATCAAATATCAATAAAGAAGCAACAAGCAGTCAAGAAATCAGACGATGCATTGCTCTTGGCAGAATAGCTATGAAAGACCTAGATAAGATTCTCAAGAGCAGAGATGTCTCTCTCCATACAAAGATTCGACTTGTTCAAGCCATGGTATTTTCAATAACATCATATGGATGTGAAAGCTGGACAGTGAAAAAGATAGACAGGAAGAAAATTGATGCCTTTGAATTATGGTGCTGGCGGTGAATACTGTCTATATCATGGACTGCCCGAAGAACAAACCAGTCGGTACTAGAAGAGATCAAACCTAAGCTTTCTTTAGAAGCTCAGATTACAAGACTTCGACTTTCATACTTTGGACACATCATGCGAAGAGAGAGATCATTAGAGAAAGACATCATGCTTGGCAAGATGAAGGTCAACGCAAAAGAGGAAGGCCAGCAATGAGATGGATCAATACAATAACAGCAGCTATGGGTACCAGTCTGTCAACAATGAGCCACCTGACTGAAGACCAAACACAATTTAGGATAGCTATCCAGAGGGTTGCCATGAGTCGGCTCTGACTCGACGGCACTTAACAACAACATGTAGCATAAGCACAAGTGTGCCACCGTGCGCATCACCCAAGCTCAGTTGTATGTTTCCAGTTAGAAATAACGGAAATAGGGCCACTCCCAACATGGATCTAATTCAGACTGACGATCCCTTTGTAAGGACGAGATGCCAATTGCTGATTGAAAAACAACCTCAAATTAGGAGTGGCCCTAAATCCCAGTACCACCCTAATACGGTTCTATATTGAAACCCAATAAGACTGAATGATTAGGACAGTCCTACCCCACATATCTCAAAGTGCCGACATCTCCTTAATGAGACTAACACTTATTCTCAGCTGCATATTGAATGTATGCCTACGGTCCTCTCCACCTATCGTGAACCTTGCTTTGGCAAAAGGCATCGTAATAAGCCAGAGAATCAGGGAAACCTGTCCCGCCTTCCTCTTTTTAAGACCCAAGCTTCCGAAGAGCAAATCAAGGCAGTTATTTCTCCATAAAAGCTAAACTAGAGTTCTATCAGTTTGACGATATACTTTACTTATAAGGAAAATTGGTAGTATTCCTATTATTTAATTCACTTTAGGAGTGATAGACATATTTATATCTTCAAGACCAACGACCACTTAACTGTATATTATTAAAGCTCGTTGAGTCAAATAGGGTAAATGAGATTACAGCATGACCATAGCTGTGAGCCGCATGGATATTAGACTCACTAATTCTAGAACAAAGTCCCTTGGAGGCTAGGAAAAATCAACACATAAAATTTAAAGAAATCATGAAGGGATACACCTTTCCACACTAAGATGGCCACCCCATTATTCTTATGATTGGCAGCTGAAAACCCTTAAAGAGTAGGGCTTATATATCTAATTTCAACAACTCCATTACATTCAAGTGTGTCTCCTGCAGCAGTAAGATGGCAGCATTTTCTTTCCTACCATTCAGAAGAAAACATTCCTCTTAGTGGAATTATTGATGCCATTAACATTCAGTTACACAATCTTAAAGAAAAGCATACTGACAAAATAGCTCCAGATTAACAGCCATATGTTGCAAAAACAGATCAATGTGTAGCATTTAGTTTTACATTGTAGAACAACCTCTTAAGCGCCTTTAAAGTGTGGCTGCATCTATAGCCCAAAAAAAAAGGAAAAAAGGCCCCATCATATGATCAGATGCAATAAAACACCTAATTCTGAAAAAAAAACATTTCCCAACACCACTTAAACCTAGGGGGGCTAAACAAAACACAAAAACTAACAGGTGAGCCCACCAGGACAAGACAGACATGGAGGGCTCAATGATCCAACACTTCCACATTTCTGTAACACTCAGAATATCGCATCTTGCCGACCTCCCTTATTAAGAGTAAAGATAATGTCCTTCAAAAGAGAAAGAATGAATGTCCCAGTATATAGCAATGTTACATGCTTAAATGTTGCTTCTACATGGATAAGTCACCTTCACACAAACTCAGACCAGTCAAACGCCCATGATAGCAAGCACCATAAAACTGTGGCAAGTAGAAGATGCAATATAACCTTCACCGCATCACCACTAACTCCTTATCCTCCAGAAATGTGCATAACTCTCCAGGATCATCAAAGGTCTTGGTCTGGTTATGTACCATAACTTTCATGCAGGCAGGATATAGCAGACCAAAACGAGCCTTCAGTTGAACCAAGCGTGGATGCAATACCAAAAGACTCCGTTTCCGATCCACCGTTGCGAAGTCCGGAAAGAACAGGAGTTTATGTCCCTGATATTCCAAGGCTGAAAGTGCTTTGGCTGCTCCCATTATTTGCAATACTTGCTAAAAACGCAAAACTTTCAAGATGATTGGACGTGGACGCTTGCCGGTGACCACGGACTGAGTAGGCACTCTGTGGGCATGCTCAATCTCAAACGGCATAGTGAAATGCAACTTTAACACACCTGGAATCATGGCCTTCAGGAAGAATACCACGTCATGACCCTCTGTTCCCTCAGTAACTCCTAGTACTCTTATGTTATTCCACCAAGAGTGATTATTACCATCTTCCACCTCTCTTTGCAGTGAACGTATCAACTTGGCCTGCTTCTCAACGGCCTCGAGCCTCTCCTCATGTGACACCACCATATTCTCTACCTTATCCAAATGAGCCATATTTGACTCCAAAGAAGATCTCAAAGCGTTGATATCTTCCTGCATTGCACATAGCGATTCTCCATTGGCTTTGACCAATTCTTTGACTGCCCGAATCTCAGCCAAGATCTCCTGTGAGGTCTCAGGACTATGTCAGATGACCGCCATCTTGTGAGGTGAGAGAGGTTCCATCTTGGTTCTCTTTGCATTAGCATTTTGAGATACTCGGAAATCCAGCCGTTTCTGTTTGGAGCCCGACATATCCGGGATCGAATGGTATCCAAGTAGGTAGGAACTATTTGATTAAATATTGCAGAAATCAGGATTCTTGTCTATTGCCCTCCGGAGCACAGCTCCTACACATCCATCTTAACCAGAAACCAGGCTCTGCCCCCCGGTATACCACTTTTTGAAGAGTGCAGTGGTCTACCAACTAATCAGTGAAACAAATCCTTATTTCATTTAATTTATTTCCTTCTTCCTTGTAATCAGGAAGGATGAGGTTAATTTAATCTAATTAAATTGAAGCCTTGTGTCACTGCTCTGGTTAAGAGAATTGTTCCATCCTACAGTAGCAGAGTAGTTGCTGTTTGAACCTGGGTTACACCCAACCTCACCTTGAGATACACAGACACGGATAGTGCTGCTGAATATCTGTGGATGCCACTGGTACATGCCCCGATGATAATTGGTTAGCATCAGGATGTGCAGGGGGGGCTTCCAGATTGGCAGCTGTCACTAACTGGGCAGCATCACTATTGAACTACTGCCCAGTTAGCGACACGCAGTAAAAGTCAGGCGCAGGAAACACTGGCCTAACTTTCTCCACAGAATATCATCACTGCTCGGTTAGCTTCGCGGGTATTGAATATCCAGGATCTGGCATAGTGATGGAGAAAAGTCATGGCATGGGGGTCTAAGCCTCTGTACTTGGCCACACTTCCTCTCTATTGTGTTATCTTTGCCTATAGTTCCACAATTCTAATCACGTTTTATAGCTTCAACCAGGCAAAGTAAAAATAATTCTTATTCGGATGTCACAAAGAAAATTACCAGAATGAATAGTCTCAAACCGAGCCTCCAGGTGTTCTTTTTCCCAAACCAATAATTCCTTTTGCCTCCACTTTTCGATCATTCTTATCATTTGTTCTGGATGAGATGCTTATGTTTAATCATTAGCTTCAGGTCATCCAAATCTTTCTGTAAGAATTACAGTACTTGCTTATTAAGCATTTCAGAACATTAAATATGTTTTGCATAGACATGCATTATCACAGTCTAACTCATCTCAGTTCCCAAGTTTCAGTCATGGAGCGCACACATTGGGATCTATCAAGCATATTGCTTTGCTCTCTTTCATGCAGTGTGGCTGGCAATATGTTCTTATTTATGACATTGTACATTCTTTTTTGGAAGCAAGTTTATTTCCCTTTGCCTGCTGTCAGACTACGCTTCAGTGGGGGCTCTATGCAGCAATAAATACCGTTTTATCTCAGAGCTGGTGGTTTCCTGCAAAATTAGACCTAGGCTTAGACACTTTGAGTGAAATTTGAAATATATCAAATCCACAAGCACACACACTGGTGAAGTAAAATCTCAGTGGCAGCAGATCAAAGCATCATCTCACATCATTATTCCCTCTCTAAAAGCAAACAACATGATGACACATAATCCATGAGCAAAATGATATGCAAATATATCCAAACCTCGCGGCTTTTTCAATCAGATTTAACACTAGGGGGTATGTTTACTAAAGTGCGCTAATCATGCATAACGCGCGTAAAGTACATTTAACGATCGTTCGCACGGCCAAACGCGTGTTGTGACATGCGAGCGACCGTTAAACTTACCCTTCGCGCGTTAACTGCAGTTAACGATCGTAAACCTCCTCGGCGCGTTAAAACAGCGCAGAAGGTGGAGAGTGGGCGGAGAGAAGGGGTCAATGGGTGGAGAGTGGGCGGGGAGAGGCTCCCCCCATACTAACACGCTGAATTGCAGAGCACAATCCCAACGCGAATGAAAACCTGCCGTTAAAGGCATATGAAAGGGAAGAGAAACCATTTCCGTCAGCAATGTACAGCAAAACCGGGGAAACCTACAAAACGTGAGCAGTGTGATATATGTGCACTGAACAAAATAGCAAATAGGCATGGAAAAAGACCACAACAAAATCCGAAAAAACTACAAGCAAGCTTGCCAACAGAGATATTAATGGGCAACCACTAAAAACACTGCCAGGAAAGCCCCAAAAAAAGAAATGAGTCGTGGCCACGGAGCGTAGACCCCTCCAAAGATCATTTCCGAATCCTAATTATGAGCGCTCCTGGGAGTGTGTTCCAGGGTACCCCATTAATATCACTATTGGCCAGCTTGGTTATGTTCCTATCCTCTCATTCGGAGGTCATATTTGGGGTTTATGTGCACCTATGTCACCATACAAGGTGAATGAGGCCAAAGTAAAAATGTGCAGAGCAGAGAGCAGACTCTTTTGGCCAGGTGTCCCATCACCAGGGACCTCAGTGGACACAGCCAGTACCTGTAGGACCAGAGGGTCACAGGTTCAAATCCCAGCTGGGGCCGCTGCCAACCCAGTCACCATATTTTACCCACCACTAAACAGAAATAGTAAAGACACCCCTTTATTGCAGAGAACAGAGGCATCGTTCAAACACTAATATGTAACCCAACACCGCACACACCCCATAACAATGGCCATTACCAACAGCTGATTCCCCCAAATGCCGTCCTGGAGTGGCACACCTCAATCAGGTTATATTCATTTCCCAAGATAAGGACATGTCAGCATGTTGGCGGAAGGGTACAGGTGATGGAGAGGGCAGTGGCTGCTAGTCCCAGCAGACAGTGGCTGAGCCATGTGCAGGCTGCCACATCCACAGCAGCAGACAGGACCTGTTGGATGTACAGTCATGGACTACCCAGGGAATACAGCATATCTGTGGCAACATGGTGGTGCAGTGCACACAGACAGTGTGTGCAAGAACAGAAAGTCACAGGTTCAAAGCCCAGTTGTGTCAATATCCATTCTAGTCCACATTTTTTCCCCCCAACTGTACCGTGACTGTAATGACAAACCTGTAGTCTGCAAACATACACATGGTTAGTACGCCTATATATTACTACACCGAGCACAGACACCAGAAACAGCCGCATTACCTAGAGCAGAGTCCCCCAAATGCAGTCCTGGAGTGCCACACACCATTCAGGTTCTATGATGCCTCTAATGAAGATGCCTGTGCTGCATAGCTATGCACCACCCCCATGGTATGCGGATGTAGGCCATGCATATGTATGTGGGACAGCAGGAAAAACCGAACAGTGTTTGACACACCAGGACCTGAGTTGGGAACCTCTGCGGTAAAACAACAGCCAACAGGGCCAGACACACCCACCCACCCACCCACAGGCGCAAGTGGAAAATGCCCCCTCGAGAGGCAGGACATTGTGCCCTGTGTGCATCTCCCAATACTAGCACAGGCATACCCTAGCAATGGCACCCTACACCTGGGTATATGGTATGCACCTTTCAGACATTTCGCATGATTACTGGTAGATATCAAGTCCTACGTCAAGCACAGTTTGCTCATCTAGCTCCATCAGAACAATCAGTCTGATGTCTGCGGGGTGTGCTACAGGTCAGGTCACTGTCAGTGTTTACCACCCTGGGGAGTGACGGCCAACAGTAGTGCGGACCATATCCATGCCTGGACTGTATCCAGGACTGGTGTGGTGGGCAGGGCTGCTGAACCCCCTCCACAGTAGCAGAATGCTGGCATAGGTGTTGGAGTGTGTGTCTGTCTCTACAGTGTGTGGGGGCTGCAAACACCTTACATAGGCCACACGCGCAGCACTGTTGCCAGTATTGCCTGGCAACTGTGCATAATGAGGAGCAAGGTACCATGGGTAGAGCCCAGACATGGTGGCATGGGCAGGCTGTATCTGCACAGCACATAGGGCACCGACTGTGGCATAGTAGTGCCCGGCCACCACCTACACAGACAGGGTGACTGCTGTATGTCCTGCAGGGAGCTCAGTCTCACCCTGACTGTGCAGTGACCACAGCATGGCTAGGCATCCCCATTGTGCTATATTGTAGTTCTGTCATGTGATATGTATGTGTTTCCCTATGGGGGCCAGTCACTGACTTATCTGCTGGTTGTGTATGCTGCCATCCCAGTCCAGTTCTGGGTGCATGCAGTTCCAACAGGAACATGCATCATGGACCTACTAGCAGACTGTTTGCAGCTGGTATATGTCCTGATGGAGAGCCTGGCAGGGTGCATTGGCTGAAGGCCTGCTGCAGGACAATATCATATAGTGGTGGGGTCCAGCCTAGCCTATACAGGCCTAATGTCTGCATGCTACTGTGCTATGGATATGTTGAGAGCTGCAGGAACTAGCCTGAGAGGTGTCTGACCCACAGCAGAACTGGGGGTGATGGTCCCTATCAGTGCAGGGAGGGAGAAGGTGGATCAGGTGATGGGAGACTGTGTTTGCCACCAGAAGCCCCCTAGGGACCACACCTGACTGATCCAGACAGATATATCCAAGGTATTGGTGCAGAAACTACCTATCCCACACAGCAACACTGCTGTGGATGGCCAGCATGGCCTATGTCTGCCATGGATGTTGCTGTGGACCTGCTGCTGTACGCATCACTGCACCCTCACGGTGAGCGCAGTACCCGCACAATGTGATGGTGTGTAGCTACACTGTTCCAGTAAAACACACGCTCAGAAACCCCTACCATGCCTAGCTGCTGTGGGGGTGCACATGTTCAGTTACCCCACCAGGCCAAGGTGCTGTGGGGGTGCTTTCCCCATGGTGTGTATCTGTGAACAGCTGATTTGCATATCAAGTGCATCATGGGTGTGACTGGGCCAATCAAACCCTGAGAACTACTGTGGATGGACTGTGTGGTGAACTGACGTCCCTCTGTAGTTAGTCAGTCATAGAGAAGGAGATACAGATACAGACATAACTGCAACCCACTGTCAAATGCACCGAATGTGGAGCCAGAGGTTATGGGCACGACCCCACTGTGCTGAAACGTAGCAGGGCTGTCAGATGCA
Organism: Ichthyophis bannanicus; assembly: GCA_033557465.1. Taxonomy (NCBI): domain Eukaryota; kingdom Metazoa; phylum Chordata; class Amphibia; order Gymnophiona; family Ichthyophiidae; genus Ichthyophis; species Ichthyophis bannanicus. The sequence continues at coordinate 890,519,976 of CM066032.1, read as the reverse complement.
ATTCCTCTCCGAGCAGTGGTGTCTGAAATAAACCATTACCTGAGGTGCCATAGAGAATCAAAGCCAATGGTCTATGCCCAAAGCCCAGAGAGGATATAGTCCAAATGTGAAAGAAAACACATGGAAGTGAGCAATGCCATGCTATGCAGTCCCAGAAAGTAAACCTCACAACACCCCCACATTGTCCCCAATGTGAACCTTACAGCTAAGTAATCTGTGACTCCCTCTGTGGCCCTGTCTCCACACATTCCCCTCAATACATCCAAAGAAAAGGTACATCACAATTGTCTGATACAGCTCTACGGCATGGGCACCTCTAGGCAAAGGAAGGTGAATGTATGCAAATGTGAGATGTGTGCAGCAGAAGGGGCTAGGAACCATAAAGCAGACCCTGTAATGAGCAGAGTCCAAACAACATTACCTAGGAGATGTAGCAGCAGTACTAAAACCTGGGAGCTCCATATTAAGAGCCCACGCAGGTAAGAACACACATACCCACGCACGCTATTACGCCCGCACCAAAGCACGTAGCCACGCCCGTAGCAACGCACGTGGCTACGCCCGTAGCAACGCACGTGGCTACGCCCGTAGCAACGCACGTGGCTACGCCCGTAGCAACGCACGTGGCTACGCCTGTAGCAACGCACGTGGCTACGCCCATAGCAACGCACGTGGCAACGCACATTTCTTTCTAAAGACATGGCTGCAATGTCTAGGAAGCCAGCATTTAACCAACGGGAGCTCTACCTGCTCACAGAGCTATTCTGCCTCAGACAGAGGCGCCTATTCCCTGGGTCCTCGAGAAGGCAGAATCTGGCAAGGGTCAGAAGGGCCTGGGAGCGCCTCACCATTCGGTACAACCAAAGCGCAGACTACCCACGTGAGGTAAGTTCATGGGAACAGGCACCCCAACCCAGGATGTGCAGAGGAACACCATGCAACCAAGTCAGCAATCAACTATGCACAAATAGGGACTGCAAGGTGTCTCCACATCCAGCTGTGAGTGAGGCCTGTCCCACCCCCCCAAAACAGACTCCCCCAGGCCCCACCTCAGGGGCCATACCCCGTCCTGGTGCAATGGTATATGTCCCTGTCTGTGATTAGAAGACATAACTATAGCCCAAGGATGCTGCAGGCCCCAAATGAGGGCTATCTCCAGTCCCTGTGCTATGGTAGCTGTCCCTGTCTGTGCATACAGGGTTCAGCTATAGCCCAGGGATGCTGCTGTCCCCAAATGAGGGCTATCTCCAGTCCCTGTGCTATGGTATCTGTCCCTGTCTGTGCATACAGGGTTCAGCTATAGCCCAGGAATGCTGCTGTCCCCAAATGAGGGCTATCCCCAGTCCCTGTGCTATGGTATCTGTCCCTGTCTGTGAGTAAAAGACATAACTATAGCCCAGGGATGCTGCTGTCCCCAAATGAGGGCTATCTCCAGTCCCTGTGCTATGGTATCTATCCCTGTCTGTGAGTAAAAGACATAACTATAGCCCAGGGATGCTGCTGTCCCCAAATGAGGGCTATCTCCGGTCCCTGTGCTATGGTATCTATCCCTGTCTGTGAGTAAAAGACATAACTATAGCCCAGGGATGCTGCTGTCCCCAAATGAGGGCGATCTCCAGTCCCTGTGCTATGGTATCTGTCCCTGTCTGTGAGTAAAAGACATAACTATAGCCCAGGGATGCTGCTGTCCCCAAATGAGGGCTATCTCCAGTCCCTGTGCTATGGTATCTGTCCCTGTCTGTGAGTAAAAGACATAACTATAGCCCAGGGATGCTGCTGTCCCCAAATGAGGGCTATCTCCAGTCCCTGTGCTATGGTATCTGTCCCTGTCTGTGAGTAAAAGACATAACTATAGCCCAGGGATGCTGCTGTCCCCAAATGAGGGCCTATCCCCAGTCCCTGTGCTATGGTATCTGTCCCTGTCTGTGAGTAAAAGACATAACTATAGCCCAGGGATGCTGCTGTCCCCAAATGAGGGTCTATCCCCAGTCCCAGTGCTATGGTGTCTGACCCTGTCTGTGAGTACTGGAAACAGACCTAATCCCCAGGATGCAGTAGGCCTCACCTCAGAGCCCTACCCCTCATCGTGGTGGTGTGGGGAATGCCCCAAACAGTCACCACAGGAGGCAAACCACATCCCCAGGATGCAGTAGGCCTCACCTCGGAGCCCTACCCCTTATTGTGGTGGTGTGGGGAATGCCCAAAACAGTCACCACAGGAGGCAAACCACATCCCCAGGATACAGTAGGCCTCACCTCAGAGCCCTACCCCTCATCCTGGTGGTGTGGGGAATGCCCCAGACAGTCACCACAGGAGGCAAACCACATCCCCAGGATGCAGTAGGCCTCACCTCAGAGCCCTACCCCTCATCCTGGTGGTGTGGGGAATGCCCCAAACAGTCACAACAGGAGGCAAACCACATCCCCAGGATGCAGTAGGCCTCACCTCAGAGCCCTACCCCTCATCATGGTGGTGTGGGGAATGCCCCAAACAGTCACCACAGGAGGCAAACCACATGCCCAGGATGCAGTAGGCCTCACCTCGGAGCCCTACCCCTCATCGTGGTGGTGTGGGAAATGCACAGGTTCGTGGCCCATCGTGTCAAACCATATTGCACAGTGATAATTGTGGATGTGTAGTGACAGAGCCCACCAAAGGGTGTCTGACAGCTAATTTCAATATGTGTTCCCACCCCAATAGGTGGAAGTTCTCCGGAAGAAGGCTCGTGAGCTGCGGGCAAGATATCCACGTTTTGTGCGACGGGTTCAGAGGGAGCGGCTGGCCCAACAGGACGGTGAGTGATGTGACATGGCCCTGTGGACCAGTGGCTGACATGACCACAGGATGTATGTTACTGCTGTGGCACATGTGTGAACATGGAAATGATACGTGTCCCCCTCTCCCACAGTGGATGTACACGCTGCGGAGGAGCAGGAGGTGCACGATGCCAGGCCCGATGAACTGGCCGTAGCCGAAGAGCTCGATGTCCCGCCTGACCCAGCAGAAATGGTGTTGGAGCACCTCACATCACCTCATGGGCCTGAGGAACCCTCCGACGCAGAGGGGGAGGGGTCGGATGTGGGGCAGGGTGGGGGTCCGGCCGAGGAGCACAGCCAGCTACCCCATGCGCATATGGTGGGGGAGGAGGCAGGGGAGGGGGTGAGGGCAGAGGTGCTGGCGGGGCAGGGGGAGGAGGGGCGTGTGCAGGTGGGACGGGTGGGTACGTGCCCTGCTGTTGTGGGACAGGGGCATGAAGGGGGTGACCTGGCCAACGCGGCGCTGGTGGGGGATGGGTTGGGTGGGGGTATGGGGGGCATGTGTGATGGGTGGCCAGCTACATGGGCTGTCACAGGGCTACGGGGGCGCCAGCGACCTGCAACATGGTGATGGCAACGCACACCCCCTGGACGTGGGCATGGCACACATAGCCGAGGACATGCGCACCGTGGATGCAGCCACACAGACACGGGGAGACCTGTGTCTGTGTGGCTGCATGTGCGGTCTGCGAGTGGCCGCGGCTGTGCATGCGCATGCTCACGCCCAGAGGCAGAACGCCCTTTTCATGGGGCAGGTCCTGGCGACCCTGACCATGGTGGCTGACCGCCTACGCGTCTTGGAGGAGCGCGTAGCTGGGGGCGTGGCGCAGCAGCCACCATGTGACAGGGGTCCCCGGGGTGTGTAGTGCATGGATACGCAATACACACCTGCCCTGTGACAGCCCATGCAATGGCCTACCCCACACATGGAGGGCAACCGAGCTGTTTGACAGCGAGGTTCACATGTGGGCCAATGAACACCCTCATCCACATTTTGTTATGTAAATAAAGTTTTACATTGTTAATGTTTAACTGTGCTGTCCAGATATCACTCTGTGCGTTGTGTCAGTGTTGTGTGAGAGACACATGAGGTCACACACCTGTGTGTCGGTGTGAGCTACAACGTGTGCGTGAAGGGCACTCTACATGTGTGATGCGTCCAGCCATACTACGGCCAGTACATGGGCTGGTGCCACACATGTAGCAAAGCACACACATGTGACTGTGCCCAGGGGCCAGCTGTGGTTGCACCTGCAGGGCTATGGCCAGCATCTGTGATGGGTGCAGAATAGGGCGGTGGATGGCATGGACACAGCAGGTGGCCTAATGGACACTGCCCATGGGAAACCCATTGCAAACCCGCTGTATCCTACCATCAATAACAGGACTCACTACCCACCATACTCTACAAAACAAAGGGTAACACTGCAAATACTGACCAACACATCTCTCACGCCCAAAATACCTGAACCACTGGAGGAGAGAGAACATGTGGCAATGCCACATTGGAAACCTTTAAATAAAACTCATCCAGCCACATACATATGCAGAGCATAGACCCTCAGCAAACAGGTTAGCACTAATTCTAAACAGGAAAACAACCATTTGACTGGGATCCACAGCAGACTAACGTGGAATGTACATCTCTGTAACGATATCAATATACAGTGGGTTGCTCCTGTATTCAACAAAGCGCAGACGTTAACGATTCACATGTACCAGAGCTGACCTATGCCCGATAGAAAATGCAATGGAACGGAATATGCATCTACCTATGGTGCACTTGTGTCAGCTGCAAGTGTACCAGCCAGTTTCTCCAGGCTTCCTCGTGTCCTCCTCTAACTCTACAGGAACTGCTGTCCATGTGTCCTCCCCTCCATCCTGTCGTTGATTAGCATTCCCTCACAACATCTGCTGTAGCATCCTAATCCCTCTCATTATTCCACTTCCGCAGTCCTAGTCCATACACTCACCTCTAACCCCTCCATCCCCAACCCCCAGGTATTCACCCAATACCCGACCAATTGAGGATGTTGGACAACACCCACCCGAATAACCTCCACCTCTCCATTGTACACCCCCAGCACCTTCCCATTCTGATCCTCCCCCACCATCAGCTCCCTCCTAGTTCCAGCCCACACAGCATCCATATCCCTGTAGTCCCAGCAGCAGCACATATCCATTCCTAGCCACCCAGCAGCCCAGTTCCAGTCCTAGCAACCCCCAAACTGCAGACTGGTCCTAGACCCCCCCCCCATGAACCCACTCACTGTCCTACCCCCATCACCCCAATTCCAGTCCCAATCCCATCAAAACATTACCAGGAAGCCCCCCATAGGCCATTGCCAGGCCTAACCCCCCCCAGCCCCCAGGCCATGACCGTTCCCCCCCATCACCCACAGCCCACCTCATGTCATGCCCTTCCCCCCCCTAGCCAAGGACCCGATGTCCTCCCCCCCTGCACACAGGGATGGGATGCAGGGATCAGATGTTGGGGTCCACTCTTGGGTAGTCTATGCCTGCTGGTGTGTGCCCAGGAGCAAATGGGGCATCCCATGCTGGGCACAGCAATGTCGGTGTCTACACTGTCTGGCATAATAGTTCCCATTGGCCATGCCCCACGGTCATGCACGTGTGGGCTGTGTGCAACACTGTCCCCTCAAGCAACACAGGACACATGACATGTGCGTCATCCGCATATTATGCACTTTATTTGGCACGTCCCCTGCCCCTACCACGCCTTGCGCGGCCCCTCCCACCCTGTGATGTTGGTGGCCCTGCTGCCGCCATTGCTGCCGCTGCATCCACTGCTGGTGGTGGAGGAGGAGGCGGTGGTGGTGGCGGTGTTGTTGGCGGCACCCCCATGTGCGCAGCGATGGTCTGCATGCTCTCTGCAATGCTCTCAGTGGCTGCCACGAGCCTAGGGACCCCCAGCATTACCCGTGACATCATGCGGTTATGCCTGCGTTGCGCATGCCTCTGCCGCCGCAGGTCACGCAGACATGCACGCAGTAAATGCCGTATACCTGTGGAGACAGCAGGTAGTGCATTGGTGTTCTGGAACTAATATTTCACCTTTGCTCACGCTTGTTCAACATCACACAGTGTGTTACTCACCCTCCGCATCCCTGTGTGCCTCAGCGGTGTGCACCTGCATCTGCTCGATCACACTCTCTACTGCAGACAACGCTGCAGCACTGTTGTGCTGGCCAGCCTCAGCGAACACATTCCCGGTGGCACCATTCGTGTGTGGCTCCCCTGCACAGGCTGCCTGATGGATGGTTGTTCCCACGTCCTCACCGGGGGGGGGGGGTTGTTGGAGCTCCAGCCTGCATGCTCGCCACCTCTGGTAGTGTGTCCCTGGGGGTCCACGACGAGGGGTGGCTGTCCCCATGCGCTTCCTCAGCTGCATCTATGGCAGCTATGTTGCCTGTGGGACACAAGATCATATAGGTCAGATGTGGCGGGGCTGTCTGCACCCATTCCACTCCCCTGACAGCACATGTGCGAGGGTGAGCCACATGTGTCTTGGTGGGGGCCCCTCGCACCCCCCCTCACCTATTCCCCATTGGCGAGAGGGGCCGTTGCCCTGCGACATCAGGTGACTGCCTCCCCGGGCATGCTACCACGACCCTCATGGAGCGCCGGCACCGCTGCATGCCCTGCATACACAGTCCTTGTGCAACCCAGGTGCATAGTGCTGTCCTATTGTCCCTGTCATCACCTGTGTGTCCGTGTTGCCCCCACCAGCCCTACACCCTACCCACTACTACACGTTGGCAGCCCCTGCTGATACTATTGTACCTTCCCCCTTGTCACAGCACACATCCACTGTTCCATTCCACTCCCTGACCATAATGGACAGCATTCCCCGAATGGCCCATGTCCGAGGGGCTGGTTGTATGCCTGTGCTGCCCCCTATGTCCTCATATTTCACAATCATGCCACCCACACCCCTGTACACCCTTGGTCACCCACACACATGTGTGCTTGCTGGCTCACACTGGTACCGATCACTCATAAACCTACCTGCACCTTGGTGTGCTGTGTCCAACTCTGGGGGGAGGCCATGAATATACATTGGTCCGAGGCGCTCCGCCAAGCGCCGCTCTAGGGGAGTCAGGTTTGCGACATGTGCTGGTCCCCCTACTGTGCCCTGTGCCCCTCTCCGCTCTCGTCCAGACTCGGTCCTGATGTTTCTCTTTATGTCGCAATAACGTTTCCGCAGGCTCTCCACATCCCTGTGTGGGCCGTTAGCGGTTGCGACCTGTGCTTGTACCTCCGCCCATGCACGAGCACGTGTTACACTAGTGGTGGTGGAGCTGAGCTGGCCAAACAGGAGGTCATAGTGTTCCAGGATGGCAGAGAGGAGCAGCTTATTCTCCTCCTGGCTGAACCTTGTTGCCCTTTTGCGGAGCTCGTCAGGGAGGCTGGGCCTGCGCCTCTTCTGGGCCATTGTGGCAGTGCCCTGTGCACCTACTGTTCCCTGTTCGCCTGATGGGCCGGGCCTCTCACCATCGTCATTGGGGGGTGCCACTGATGGTGTCTGTCCTGCCCCGGCACTCTGAGACATCTGGCTTTCCATAGTCCTCGGGAATGCGTGCTGAGGTGAGTGCCATTTTGTCCCCTCCAGCTTTATATAGGTCCCGTGTGGGTGTGGCTCTGTGCGCGTTACATGGGCGTGTTGTGTACACGTGTCATAACGCGTGGCATAACGCGCTACCCCCTTCCGCATGCACGGACGTAAGGTGGATATGTGCCCTATGTGACGCACTGTGCATGGTTCTCGCCTGTCCTGCAGCTATTCGTGCCTCTATGTACTCATTGCAGGTGGTCTCTCCCTACAATTCATGTGGTGATGGTAGGTATGACCTATGTTTTAACTTGTTTTACCAGTGTATATTTGTGCTGCGCGTAACCACGTGCGTTGGCTGGTGATCACGTATAGCGCATTATGAGGTACGCAGGTGTGAATGCGGTGGGCGTGTCCGTCCCATCTTAGCGTCTTCCTTATTTGGCAGGGTGTATAGCTCGCAGTACCTTTACACTATGGTGCGTCACACGGGGTTGGTTATTATCGCAATGGCTCCTCTCGTGCTCACTGCGGGGGGTACGCGCCCTCCTACGCGCGCTCCTTCGCGTGCTATGTCGCCGACTACAGCATTGTGCTGGTTCCATGCTATTGGGTGTGGTTGATGTTCTTGGTTCACCAGGTGTGTATTGTTTGTGTGATTTGTGTTCCCACCCTGTACCCTATTTCACAGCCCCCATCCCACATCCTGTGTCTATCATGGCTCAGACTGTGAATGCAGGTGGTGCAGTCATTGCATTGCTGGAGCAAGCTGGTCTGCGGTTTGCGGCTGAGGGAGATAACGGTCCTGGGGCTGAGGCCCTGGGCATGGGTCCCCACCCGCTGCAACACAGGCCTGCAGCTGAGGAGGGTCCGCAGGCGGGTGTGGTGGACCTGTGGTGCCATAGGCGTCCTGAGGGGCGGCCCTGCCTGCAATGCCTCTACAGGCCCAGGGCCATGCTGCAGAACATCAGGGAGAACCAGGTGATCTCCCTCTACCGGCTGGACACAGGGGCTATTAGGGAGCTCTATGAGGATCTACGACCTGACCTCGAGCCCCTGACTGCCCGGTCACATGCTATACCGGGTTTGGCCAAGCTCCTTGCTGCCCTACGTTTCTTTGCCTCTGGCTGTTTACAAACCTCGGTGGCCGCAGTGGGTGGGATGAGTCGGCCGACGTTCTCTCGCTGCCTCCACCAGGTACTGAGGGCCATGGTCAGCCGGGTTGGGAATTACATTGCCATTCCCAACAGGAGGCAACATTGGGTGGCCCTGGGACGTGCATTCCAGCAGATTGCAGGGATACCACATGTGCTGGGTGCAATAGATTGCACACATGTTGCCCTCATCCCGCCATGCGACAGGGAGGTTGTGTACCGCAACCGCAAACACTTCCATTCCCTCAATGTGCAGGTTGTCTGTGATGCAGGTATGCGTATCCTGAATGTGGTTCCGCGGTTTCCAGGGTCAGCCCATGACTCCTATATCCTGCAGAACTCAGCACTGTTTGGCCTGTTTGAGGCCGGGCAATATGAGGACTATATCCTACTGGGTAGGTATTCACCGCATCATGTGTGTCACGCACATATGTGTTTCATGGGGGCACCATTGTCAACTGTGTCCTCTGCATCCATGACATGGTGCGGTTGTGTACTTGTGCTGACTATTCTGGGATTGTGCCCACAGCATGCCCTGTTGCCTGGACTGTGCTAACATACCTCTGTGTGGCAACACACATGCCCTTGCCTACCATGTGCCTATTCTTGCTCATCTGTGGCACGCCGCACCCATGTGCTGTAGTCTTTAACCTGCCTTAGCTGCTTACTTGGCTATCATCCATTTTTCAGGGTCATTCGGGGCATGCATGGTGCAACGGTTTCACATATGTCGGCCTGTGTGTTGTGTCCATCACATGCCCAATGTGCCACGGGCTTGTGCATGTGCCAGCAGGGGGGGGGGGCTTTGGGAAACTCTGGGAACGGGAACATAGCCCAGCTGTACAGTGTATATGTGGCCTACTCATCCGCCATGTAGGTGTTGGCACGTGTCAGGGTGTATGTGCGGACATGCTATCACACATGACTGCTGCAGGACAGTTTGCCTTTGCCTGTCTGCGCTGACACCCCCGCCTTGCCCACCTGGGTTGTAGTACACTGACATATCCCCTGTGTGCCATATCACACCATGTCCCAGCGACCTGCCAACATGACCATATTTTTACCTGCCCGTGTTATTTTGATCTCCCAGATGCAGACTCTGGTGTACCACACATGTCAGCAATGCTGTGCTGTCATATGTGTGTGACCATGTTTCACTGCTGTCCATTTGTGCATTGCTACATCATGGTTTCCATAGGTTCCTCTTCGCACATGTGCCTTACTTCCATTTCTGTTTGCAGGTGATGCAGGATATGGGTGTCGTGCCTGGCTGCTGACCCCTGTGCGTCTCCCTATGACAGGTGCAGAGCTGCGGTACAATGAGGCCCATGCCTCCAGCCGCTCAGTCATTGAGCGAACCTTTGGCATTCTCAAAAGTCGCTTCAGGTGTCTGGATAGAACTGGCGGCGTCTTACAGTACGGGCCCCTGACTGTGGCAAAGATCATATTAGCCTGTTGTATCCTGCACAGCATTGCTCTCAGGCACAATCTTCCAGTCGATATTAATGAGGATCTTGGGTGGATCCTGTGTGCCCTCCTGCACCTGGCCATGTTGACACACGTGCTGGAATGGCGGCCAGGCAACATCTGATCGGGGAGCTCTTCTCCTGTAAGTTTTGCTTCTGCTGGTGATGTTTATCTGGGTTGCCCATGTGTGCGCTGGTGTATGGATTGTGCAGCATTACCGTCTCATGTGTCAACATGTTTGCTGTCTTTTTGCCTCCCCAGGATGTGCTTCTGCTTTCTGGGCCCCCAGGACTTTGCAGACCATACTGGCCGATGCTGCGCTACATGTGGTGTTGGTGTGTACACAACTACAACAGGCAGGTGACTCTGGTGAGTTGCAATATAGTGCGGTTGGCATTGTTGTCACCATGATCGGACCCATATATGTTGCTTACTCTCCACTGCTCCTATGGTGGTGCACTGCTCTCTGGCCCACTACCCCATTACCCTTGGCTTCGTTTTGTCACACATGTTGCAGGGCATGTGACAGGGCTGCCTGTTTCTTGGGGCCGCTGCTGCCGTTTGGTCCGGACGCCATCACTCAACTGTTTGGTCATGCACATGCTTCTTTTACGGTTGCTTGTCCCTGACCACAGCCCATCCACATGGCTCTCTATTGCCCTGACCCCCTCTGTCCCTTACTTGTTGCTCCCATGATATGTTGTATTCGTTTTGCACTGCATGATATTTCGTGGGTCGTGTATGGACCGGTTCATATGTACCTCTCATCCCAACTGTGGACGGTGATGTTGACTGTGGACCCCTGCTCTGAATGCATCTTGTTTGGTGATGTTGACTGTGGACCCCATGCTCTGAGTGCATCTTGTTTGGTCTTTGGGGTGCCCTCACCTTGCAGACAGCTGTGGTTATGTATGGGGACATGCTGTGGTCCTGTCTGCATCCATTTCTGTTTGCCTACTGGTGTTACGATAGTTATTCCTTTCGTGCAGCGCCCTCCATCCTAGTGTTCATGGCTTTTAGCTCTCTCTGTTCCCCTGTTTTTATGTCTTTCCCTCACTGGTACCTGTAGTCACTGTAACAGTCATCTCTTTGTTTCTAGGTCCTGGCCGCTTTTATCATCCTCATCACCGTTGGGTATCATCCTTTGGTACATCTGTCTGCATCAGTGTGATGTGACATGTCGTGTGTGTTGCTGTGCACTGTCACCCCCTATCCTACGCTGCTACCCTTGTCTGCATTGCATCTCTGTGTTCTTGGTGGACCTGTGCCTGCTCTGCATGGCAGGGCCACTCCTCTGGGCACCTCCACCTACACAGGTTGACACAGTTTCCCCTCAGCTGCCACACACGTTTGTTCTTGTACTCTGGCTTGCCAACACCCTTTGTTGTATTGCTTTTGGCAGCAACATGTTTGTCTGCGCCGCTTCCTGACACATGACATATCCACAGGAATGTGGGTCCTGTAACTCCCTACTGTCCCTCGGTCAGTCACCTATCCATTGTCTTCAACGTGGGTTCTGTGTGGTGTTAGTACTGCATCTGTCTCTGTTGCACGCTGTTTCCGCAGGACCTGCAGACACCACTGGTTGTCCCTAGGGCACACTGACGTTGTCCCACATACCCTTTTTGGGGCACCATGCCACATTGTTCGGTGAGCCAGGGTTCCATCTGACCTCTCCGATCCGTGTGTACCTCATATATCACGTTGCATGGGGTACCCTTCTCAGGACTATGATGGTCATCTTTCTCATACTTCTTCTTGGGAACGCTGTTGGGCTACTGCCTTTTCCTGTTCTTTTTTTTTTTTTCTTTTTTTTTTTTTAAACTTTTATTTTCATTTTGCAACAAACAAAAGAAACAACACACCAAAAGAGACAAAACAAGTATACAATAAGGAAAAGTAAACCCATTACCCCCCACCCCGATGCTTCTTCTTCTCTACCCGATTATATCAGCGTGTGAGCGCTTCCAATTAACAGTGATTATACATCAAACGATCAAAAGAGTATCTACAATACAGCATGATCATGGGACAGAGATATATACAAAGTTAGACAGTCAGATGAGAGCATTTAGCAAAATGTACATAGTCATTGAGCATCTTCCATTGAGACCAATGAGAAGGAGTCTGAACGGAGGAAGCGAACAGACGAGGTATTTGTTCATATTGACTGTAAAGACAAGCATGATTCCACCATTCATTGGGGCGCAGATGGGAGCTAATTTTCCAGTATTACTTAATTAGGGAAATAGCAATGCCAAGCATAAAGTTCGAAAGGAGATAAGCCATTTTTGGGAGAGAGGGGATCCCCGCAACTGGGCGAAGTCCCACTATCCTCCAAGAAAGGGGCTCCTGAGAGTGCGAGATAGACTAAATACGACCCCAGACCCGACGCCAGTAATACTGTAGTGCGGGATATTCATGCATAACATGAGGCAATGAACCAATGGCCGCAGGACGTGTCCAGCAACCATTGCCCTGAGTAGTGTTCCTTCCAACCAACGAGCACCTTGTTTGAGAAGAAAAGATTGAGGGAACACTTGAGTAAAATCGCCACCAAGTATTAATGGAGCATTGGCAGAGGCCAAGGCCAACTGCGCAATACTTGCATAGTAAACAGGGTTGTCCACATTCGGGGCATAATGCAAATACACGTGAATTCACTATCTCCAACCTCAAGGTGTACACGGGCCCATCTACCCTCCTTGTCAGCGCTAATATCAGGTACAGTAGCGTGCAAAGACTTCCTAACCAGAATGGCTATCCCGTACCATTTGGAAACGGTGGGAGAATAGGCAGCTACCATGTGAGGCTTAGCATTGAGTTTCAGTGTTTCAGCAGAGTTTAAATGCGTTTCCTGAAGAAACACTAAATCAACATGCTCATGGCTAAGATAGCTAAGGATTTTCTTTCCTTTGAGTGGACCATTAATGCCTTTGACAGTGAATGATAAGATTTTACATAAGGCCATTCAGAAAAGTTAAAAATTCTGAGCATGATAGCACACATAATTTCACTATGTCCCTCAAACTGACTGTATCTGGCTGTACACATGACATAGGAAAAATAAGCTAATATAATACAATGAAGCGCCCCACATTAACAAAGAAAACCGCAGTACGGTAGAGGAGAAGCAAAACCCCAAAATTACTGGCGACCATGTGTCTGCGGGGAGAAACCCCAGAGAAGGCCGAAATTGAAAAAACACATAACCTGTAGGACTGTGCGTGCTCCGAATCCGACCGAGGCACACATCATGAAGGGATAGGAGACCAAAAAACAAAAGTCATATAGAGAAAGAAAGAAAGTCCAGGCTATTTCTGTGCTTGGCTATGACCGCCGCATCGGGCCCTTCAAAATGGCGGATAGAGCCGGCAGATAAGAGTCCAAGATTTGGGATCAGCGCATCTGCTCTGCTTCTTTGGAGTCTAAAAATGTTGATAGTAGATCAGGATCTTCGAACGTCCTGGTTTGGTTGTGGAGAGTCACTCGGAGCTTCGCTGGATACAACAGGCCAAAGCGAGCCTGTAGCTGTTGAAGTCGAGGGCGAAAAGCAAGGAGTTTCTTCCGACGGTCAACGGTAGGCTTTGCCAAATCAGGAAAGAAGGAGACCTTACGACCTTCAAATTCCAAATGGTGATTCGCTCGGGCAGCATGTAGAATTTGTTCCACTTGTTGATATCGTAGCAAGCTAAAGATAATAGGCCGGGGGGTCGTGCGGTTGAGCGCCATGTGGGCAGGAACACGGTGTGCTCGATCGATTTCCAGTTCTCTGTGAAAAGTGATCTTCAGCAAGGAGGGAAGAGTTTTGAGCAAGAATTCTCTTATATCTCCTGCTTCCACCCCCTCCGGCATTTCAAGGAGCCTCACATTGTTGCGACGGGCTCGATTATTGCTATCTTCTAACTCCTTTTGAAGATTCTGTATCTGGCGCTCAGCCTTGTCCAGTTTGCCCAAGCGCACCTCGTGCGAGTCGAGGACCCCCGCCATGTTGTCCTGCCGTAATGAAAGACTTTCAAGTCGGTCCTGGAGCACTCCAAAGTCTTCTCGCATGGCTCGAAGCGCTTCTCCATTGGACTGCACCAATTCCTTCACGCCGCGTATTTCCTCCAAAATCTCCAGGTGCATTTCGGGGTTTTCACGAAATGGAACCATCTTCTGTGGGGAAGACACCTCTGTTTTGGAGCGTTTTTCCGTGAGAAGAAGAAGGAGACCCGAAGTCCAAGCGCGCTGGTTTATGGGCCGCCATCCCCCCCGAGGTGCCCCGGTCAGCTCGGAGCGAAATAGTAAATTTGTATAGGTATTAAGTCAGGATTCTAAGTAGGCCTCTCGGGAGCTTCAACGCAAAGCGTCCTACCCGCTGGACATCAGGCTCCGCCCCCCGCCTTTTCCTGTTCTATTGCAGTGACGCACACATTCATTTGCCCATTCATGGGGCGGCGCTAGGTGGGTGCCTACACCCTCATATGTTCCTCTAGAGACTGCTGATGTCCATGTGCAGTGCACCATGAATGTTTTTGCTTACAACCATATCATTCCCCCCCAGCTGTCACTTTGGGTGGTGACATGGTGCACTTTCTTTGCACAGTCTGGAGGCTGGGGTTTTTGGTGGTTCAGCCATCTGCATATTCGTTCTGCACATATTCATAGTATTTTCGTGCTTGCTTTTCATTTCGCCAGTGGCTTTCAGGTAATGAAACAGGTCTGTGATGTTAATGGGCCCTTCATATTTGGTAATGATCCTGACCTTGGTCTGGGTTGTGTTTGCCATATGCCCTTGTTTGCTGAGACCTTGTTTTGTTCCATTGACAGGCTTTCTTTGTATGTGCATCGGGCAGTTACTGGGGTTCTGCTATGGTGATATGTAGCATTTCACAGTTCTGCTCCATGAGCTGGCCACCCCATTCTTGTGACATTGTATTTTTCACAGACATTATGGGCGTATAACTGTTTCGTTACCTGTGGGGGCCCCTATGTCATGGATCGCAGACCACATATGGGGGATTAGGTGACCCTTTGGGGGTCATCTTGTAGTTTTACATGACATTGGTGCTGACAGCACCACCACCCTCACAGTGCAGACTCCTCAGGGTGCCTCCTTGGAACCCCTATGCCATGACCTGTGGGGCTCTTTGTGACATGCCCTATAGCAGGGGTGGGGAACCATGGTCCTGGAGAGCCGCAGACCAGTCTGCTTGCCAGAATATCCCTAATGCGTATGCATGTGATATAGATGCATTATGGATATCCTGCCACCCTGACTGTTTTGTCGCCCTCCAGCCCCTGCCATACACCTCTGACATTTAGGATTGTGAGTGGGCATGTTGCGGATATTGTAGACATGGTGCGGATATTGTAGATTCTCACCACCACCACAAAGGTTGTGTTATTGACAATATTTTGGTGGTGGTGGGACGGTGAGGAGGAATGTGCCGCATTCTCTCTACACCATTTGATGTCTTGGACATCTTCCCCTTGCCCACTCACAATCTTAGATGTCTGAGGAGTAAGGCTGTGGTCTCCAAGTCCAGCCATGGAGGGTCCCAAACCAGTCAGGTTGGCAGGATGTCTGTAATGCATATATATCTCATGCATATTCATTCGGGATATCCTGGACATATGACTGGTCTGCTGCTCTCCAGGACCAGTATTCCCCAGCCCTGCCCTATAGGGTGCAAGGGCAGACAGTGCACATTTACCTTTACCCACTGGTGTGGCTTGTAGGGTGCCCTATACAGCACCCGCAGGGTATAGCTCTGTGACTGTGTGCTTGCCACCTGAGTCTGTTAGACATACAGCACAAGCTGCTGCTGCCATCGCTATATTGGTGTGTGGGTGATGTCGCTGATGCCTCCACAGATCCACCCTCCTGTCAGGTACACATTCACATGATACAGAGCCCAGAGTTGACACAACATATGCATGGCGTGGTGGGTTTCCCTACAGGTGTACGGTGACATGACCATTCGGGTCTTACCTGCCTTATTTCAAGCACTGTTTGGGGTTTGCTTTCCTTCATTCCATGGTTTGTGGATATATTTGACTATGTGCATATCTCAAAAATGGTTCTGGTTACACATTCACACTATTTTCTTCTTGTGAGGGCTACGGCTCTCTGGATTATTGGGGCCCTACATATGAGAGGGGTGGGCACTTTCTTCCAACTCTCAGGTTGTTTGCCAGCGACCAGGACTGTGGGATATGTATGGCTTCAGAAGAGTACTGCCTGGTTATCCACGTCACTAACTATGGTTTGCAGAGGGTACTGTTGCAGGCAGCGCTTGTCCTTGGAACCATGGGTGCTTTGAACTCACAGACCTTGCACCATCTGCCTGTGTCTTCACCATTGTGCGACGGGTCACGCTACCTTAGGACACACCTTTTCTGGATTCTTAGGGGGCCTCCTGTTGGGCTACTGTCTGTTGCTACTGTGTGACAGTGACACACACTCATTTCGGCCTGCCGTCCCAGGGAGCTGTGTAGGTACATGCCCCTTGTTGTGTTCATCTCTGGTCCGCTGATCTTCCTGTGCCTTGCACCATGGTTATGTTTTCTTTGGGACAGATCCTAGACATCACAGCGGGCCATTTGGATGGTGCCCTGCTGCCCTTCAGGTGACAGCCAGGGGGTTGTTCGCAGCTATGGGGCTGCTGCCCGGTGTTTCCGTCACAGCCTGTGGGGCCAGTGGTCATGGACTCATAGCACAGTGGTCTTTTTTTATCGCCCTGACTGCAGCGTTGTCTATTTTGGACGCACATTGGTCATGCCAGCAGGACACCATCAGCATAATGTCACCTTACAGTGCCTCATGGGGCGCCCCATGTGGCACCTTATCTGGCACCCTTTACGTTGCCTGCTATGGTGTTCTGTGGGTGACATTTTGGTGTGCCTCTGTGAACAGTGCACTTTCTACTGTGGCCTGTGTGGTGCATTATGGGATGCCATCTGCAGCACCTTTGGTTGCACCACTGTGATGGTGTGTTTGCTGGCAGCACTACTGGTGGTAAAATATAATCCCCTGCCTCTTCATTCCCTACATTGGGTACTGGGTGCTGGCTGGGCCAGCCTTCTGCATTGTGCACACTGGAGAACCCAGGGGATTCGAACCCATGCTGTCTGTGACAGCGGGCACTGAGCTCACCATTGTGCTACAGCTCTGTTCCTGTGTTTTGTATCTGTGCGCTTTCTTGGGGTTGACGCGCGGTAACGCGTGGGTACGCGTCACCATGCCCTGTTACGCTCGTTAGTTTTTGGAACGTGCGTTGAACGTAACGATGTACCGCCCATGTCCTTATTTGGGCGTTTCTGTCTCTACCGCGGCACCTAACGCGAATCGCACTAACGCACTTTAGTAAACATACCCCTAGAAGTCCCAAAAGGCATTTTACCTAGAAACCCCAAAGTGTATCAATTGATGCATTATCACGATGTCTGCGTTTAGCATCAAATGCAGATGTGAATTAAATTGAAGTTACTTATTTGTTTAATATGTGCAGCATGTGACGTCATTAGATAACATCATCGTGTGTTTATTGGTTTGTAATTTTGGAGTAAAACTGGACACAGTGATTGATTTAAAACTGAAATTTACTCTGTTACATAGGTATGTACAATGTCATGACTTTCGAACACGCCCTAGCACAGGCCGACACTCCAGAACTTTTAGCATATCGCTTCCTCCCTGAAATTTTATTCATTTTTTTTCTACAATTTTGTACAGAATACTAAGACCTCGTAAGAAGACAGCAGTGCCTAGATGTGCTGGTGCAAAATCAGTTGATCTGTTGCCAGCTGCGGCTACTGCTTCGATGCAGAAAACAAGAAAACTGCGTCCGCAGTGCATGACAGCAGCACCAGCACTTGCCAAGCTGCAAGATATTTTGGAAATTGACAGTAGCTCTGATTCGACTGAATCAGATTCAAACATTGACCTACATGTTACAGGTTGTGCAGGCGTAGAGGATTTGACTGGTTCAGACTACAGCAGAAACACTGATGAAAGTGATGATCCAATAATCGCTGAAAACAAGAGCAGGACGACAGGGTCAATAGTGGTAGCAAAAGATGTGACTGAATGGAAGATCATTTCACAAGGTGAAAGCAGTGGCAGATTGCAGGCCCAAAATGTATTCACTGCTAAAAGTGGGGTTACTGCATATTGTCGTAATGTTGAAACACCAGTGGATGCATTTAGATTGATCGTTGACCCCGGTTTTGTGAGTCACATCAGGAGCTGCACTGTGGAGTATGCCCGTTTATCAGACCCATCATGGGATGTAGCCGAAGATGAAATAGAAGCATATCTGGGACTGGCATATCTAAGAGTTTTCATGAATGCCAAAAACTTTCCAGTTGATTTGATGTGGTCTGAAACTTATGGCTGTGCAGCATTTAGGCAAACAATGTCACGAAACAGATACGAAGAAGTAAAGAAATCCATGCGATTTGATGTCAGAGCTTCAAGGCAGGAAAGAGTGAAGTGTGATAAATTCAGCCTAATGACATGGGTGTTATACAGATTTGTTGATAACAGTCAAAAGTGTTACATAACAGAAGAATCACTTACTGTAGATGTTTATGTTTATTTAGAATTTGATATACCGCTCAGGCCAGAGGCATTAGAGCGGTTTACAATACTATATCATTCGAGGAAATAGGAAAAGAATGCCATTTATATGATAGGACAGAGTAGAGGACTGAGACAGTCAAACAGATAATAGGAGGAGAAGAACATGAAACAGCACATTACCACCAACTATAGGCAGGACACCCCAATCCATACCATCAGTGTAACCTTTGGCAACAGACACCACGGACCAATGCTTAAGGGCCACGCCAAAGGGCCCTCTGGCGAGGCCCTCAGGCGCGGGCCTGCAAGGCGTGGGCGCGCCCCTGCAACGGCTGTTTTTAAGCCGTTCCATATGGCTGCTGATTGGCAGGCATTGGGGAGGAAGGGGGAGCTCCAGCTCTCACCCCCGACAAAATCGCTGCTCTCCTCGTCCCTGCAATGGCGGTTTTTAAGCCGTTCCATATGACTGATGAACTATTCCCAACGAAAAGCAGATGCAAATTCAGGCAGTACATGCCAAATAAGCCAGATAAATTTGGAATAAAGTTCTGGATCTTGGCAGAATTGCAGTCCAAATACTGTTTGAATGTGAAACCGTATACTGGGAAAGATGATGAAAGAGTTGGCAGTTTAGGAACGCATGTGGTCATAGCTCTAATGCAGGCATATTATCAGTGAGGATACAACGTTACGGTCGATAATTTTTTTATGAGCCGTGACCTCACTGAGAAACAATTGGAGTAGCGCACTTCGTTGGTCAGGACCATTCGTCTGAATCGCAGAGAACTACCATCACTTACAAAACTCTAACTGTACCAATCTAAGTTCTACACCAATGGATCAATGACCGTAGTACAGTACCAGATGAAACAGAAGACTGTTGCCGTTTTGTCGACTTTGCACAAAGGTGCGATAGGTGAAATCAGTGGCAAGCTGAAGCCTGAAAGTGTGTTGTACTACAACAAGAATAAATGTGGTGTTGACATGCTGGACTCAATGTGCCGTCAAATGTCCACCAAATCTGCATGTCGTAGATGGACACTAGCTGTTTTCTTCAATATTCTCGACTTGGCGGCCATCAATGCCTGGATTATTTTTTGCAATAAAACCGGTGTCACCATGCCAAGGAGACAGTTTCTTCACACACTGTTGGAGCAGCTGCAACAAACTTGTGCTGCTCGACGTTCGTACTCCACGTCAATGCCAGCCACTGTTGCGACAAACAAACTGGCAAAACGAGTAACGTGTGCAGTCAAGGCCAACTGCAAATGGAATTGCACTGTCACGCTGTGCGATAAATGCAAGCGTCCAGTTTGCCGACAGTGTCTGTCGACAATCTGCGCCAGTTGCGCATAGACTCAATGTACAATAGCAAACCGTACATGCTTATCCTGTTCGTTCGTTAACTGACATAGACTTTGCAGTTACTTTTGAATTTTCAGTTACTTTTAAATTTAGTTAACACTGTTCTTATGTTAGTTGATGTAAGAAAACTTGTGAAAACCACTCAATTTTCTTGGTAACGTCAATTGATGCACTTTGGAGCTTCTAGGTATAAATTCATTTTCACGCTAATTGGCGTATCTGTCATTAATTTTTGATGCATATATTTGAACATCTTGACCTCGCCAAAGTCATGGAACATAACTGACATGGTTCTAGCAGTGGCGTTGGTATACAACCTTGAATATGTATTTGCGTCAATTGACATATTTGGGGCTTCTAGTGCTAAGTTATAACCAGATCAGAAAGGACACCAAGGTGTTTAGTATTTCCAGCACTCCATATTTTTCATATTACAAAGATATACTATTTAAAAAGTGAAATCCTTCATAAAATACATTACATAATAAAACCCCTCCTTCCTATAAAAGAAGCGTGGCACCCTCCACCCCTTGAGTCAGTGATGGCTAGTCAGCAGTGTGTGTGCTTGGTGTTGATTGATCTACTGGCCACTCCTCATATGGTCACTGGCACCACTATACTGAGAAAAACTGATGGGACCTCTTGCCCTAATACACTGCCACAGTAATATTTACTGTCTTCCTTCTGTTACTTTGATTTGTGAAATTGAAGCAACCTCATTTCCTCAACTCTCTGCCCAATGACAAACACATGTGATAGCTGACATTCAACTGTGACTATGAGCTTACATCCAAACTCTTAAGTCCACTGCTATTGCAGAGAGATGTCTTCCCCACATGACATGAATTTTGCATTTTAGCCCAACACATCGAAGAATTCACTATCTGCTCCATCCAGTACTGAAAACTTAGCAGAATAGATCAAGGTCTTAAGAACATAAGAACTTAAGATTTGCCATTCTGGGTCAGACAAAAGGATCATCAAGCCCAGTATCTTGTTTCCAACAGTGGCCAATTCAGGTCACAAGTACCTGTCAGGTTTCCAAAAAAGGAAGATGTCAAACAAACAGTCCTTTATTGGAATCCAGCAACCCCAACACAGCCGCACAGAAACATAGAAACATGACGACAGAAAAAGACCACATGGCCTATCTAGTCTGTCTTTCCATATCAACCACTACAACATTCCCCTTTTTTCCTTTAGAGATCCTCTATGTTTGTCCCATGCTTTTTTGAATTCAGGTACTGTCCTCATCTCTACCACCTCCACTGGAAGACTAGTCCACTGATTCACCACTCTTTCCATAAAGAATTATTTCCGCATATCACTCCTGAATCTATCCCCTTTCACCCTCATCCCATGTCCCCTCATAGCAGAGCTTTTTTTCAATCGAAAGAGGTTCTCCACCTGTGCATTTATGCCATGGAGGTATTTAAAGGTCTCAATCATATCACCTCTATCCCACCTTTCCTCTAAGGTGTACATATTAAGATCCTTAAGTCTGTCCTCATATGCTTTATAATGAAGACCACTAAACAATCCTCATGTTATCTATATCTTCCTGGGTGTCTATTCAATTGCAGATTTTGGTATCATCCGCAAAGAGGCAACCCTTACCTGACAGCCCTTCTGCTATATCACTAACAAAGATATTAAAAAGAAGCAGACCAAGGACTGATCCCTGGGGCACAACACTGGTAACCTCCTTTTCCTCACAGTGAGCTCCATTTACCTGTATCCTTTGTTGCCTCCCACTCAACCCATTTCTAACCCAAGCAGTAACTTTAGGGTCCATTTCTAGGGTGTTCAGTTTGTTTATAAGTTGCCTGTGAGGAACGGTGTCAAAGGCTATACTGAAATCTAAATACACCACATCTAGGGCTCTCTCTCGGTTCAACTCCCTGGTCACCCAGTCAAAGAAATTAATCAGGTCTGTCTAACAAGACCTGCCTCTGGTGAATCCATGCTGCCTCTGAGCCTGTAATCCGCTGGACTCCAGAAATCTCACTATTTTCTCTTTCAGCAGTGCTTCCAATAATTTACTCACCACCAAAGTTAAACTAACTGGCCTGCAGTTTTCAACCACGTCCTTACTTCTGCTTTTGTGTAAAGGGACCACATGTGCCTCTCTCCAGTCCTTTGGCATCACTCCCGGCTCCAAGAAGGCATTGATAAGGTCAGTCAGTGGAGCTGCTAGAATGTCCCCAAGTTCCCTCAGTATTCTAGGGTGAATCCCATCTGGGCCCATCACTTTGTCTAGCTAGTTTCTCATGAACACAGTCTTCTGAAAATTGTTAAAGATGCCCCTCACTTCTGTTCCTGTTTGTGGGTGTTTTCTGAGGTCCTGCTCCTGGTTCTTCATCTGTGAACACAGAACAGAAATATTTGTTAAGCAAGCCCGCTTTATACTCATCAGCTTCTACATATCCCCCCCCCCTTTACCCTTGAGTCTGACAATACCACTTTTTGCCCTTCCTCTTCTCACTAACATATCTGAAAAGTGTCTTATTCCCTCCATTTAACTGCATTGGCTATTTCCTCCTCTTTTTGAATCTTTGCTTTCCTGACTACTTTGCTAGCTTCTCTATGTTTTTCCAAATATAACCTGTCTTTCTCTCTTTGTGATCTCTTTTATTTCATGAAGGCCTCCCTCTTTCTTCACCTTTTCAGTTACTTCTTTCGAGAAACATAGTGGTCTCCTTTTCCTTTTACCTTTATTTACCATTTTAACAAAACTGTTGGTTGTCCTTAAAATATCTCCTTTCAGTTTTGCCCACTGTTTTTCTACATCCCATCCCACTAACAACTCCTTGGCCCATCTTGACAAAGTTAGTTTTCCTAAAGTCTAAGACCCTTGCTTTTGAATGGATTTTAATAGCCCTAGTCATGATACTGAACCACACCATCTGGTGATCACTGGATGCAAAATGATCTCCCACTATAACATCAGAAACACTTTCAACATTGCTAATCACATAAGATATGCCATACTGGGTCAGACCAAGGTCCATCAAGCCCAGTATCCTGTTTCCAACAGTGGCCAATCCAGTTCACAAGTACCTAGCAGCTTCCCCAAAAGACACAGGCTCCTCAATGCTTATATTCAGTTAAGCACTGATATCCCGGGTCCCTTTTAATAATGGTTTATGGACCTTTCCTCCAGGAACTTGTCCAAACGTTTTTTAAAATCCAGCTACACTAACAGCTCTTACTACATCCTCCAAGTCCAGTATGGCCCCTTCATGTGTGGGTTCTGTTACCAGTTGCCTTAATAGATTTCCCTGTAGAGAGTCCAGGATCTCCTTACTTCTAGATGATACTGTAGCAGGAATGTGCCAATCAACATCTGGCATATTGAAATCCCCTATCAGTAGCACTTCCTCTTTCCTAGCAATGCTGCGTATATCTTCAATTAACTCTTTGTCTACCTCTTCCTCCTGTGAGGGAGGTCTGTATATCACGCCAATGCAAATAGATTTCTCTTTCCCTCTTTCTAGTTTAACCCACAGTGCCTCCTCTCTCCCTTTTAAGCTCTGTAGTTCCAAAGCTTTAATATTATTTTTTACATATAGTGCCACTCCTCCTCCCCTTCTTCCTATCCTATCCTTTCTAAATAAAGTATAGCCTGGTATAGTTACATTCCAGTCATGGTTTTCTGTGAACCATATTTCTGTAACTGCCACTAAATCCAAATCAACCTCTCCCATTAAAGCCTCAACATCTGGGATCATATTTCCCATGCTACGGGCATTTTTATACACTGCTTTCCACATGTTGTTTGTTTTACCCATTTCCATAAAGGTATTTAATGTTTCACTTACCTAGGAGCTTTCACTTAGCTGGGGGCTTTTTTTACCCATCCCCAAAAAACCTAGTTTAATTCCCTCTTCAGTAGATTAGCCAGTCGGCATAAGCCTTCATCAGGGGGTGAACTGAACAATAGCAAGGTTTCATTGGTTGAATCCAAAACCATGAGCATGAGCTTTAAAAATTGTGCCAGGCACAATTTTGTTAAGAGATGGGGATGACATTTTTGAGTACGTCTTATTTGAATGGTTGATGCATTGTTAATGGAATCCTCTTTTACAGATATATTGAAGGAAGTAGTGATTAGGCCCATTTTGAAACAGTGAACTTTGAATGAGTGGAAAGTTTTAGATGCAAAACAAACAGGATTCAGAATGAGTCACAATACTGAGACATCTTTGTTGGCCTTTTTCAAGTGACTTACAGTATGCATATGCATGGACAGAGGGGGAGACACAATAGTAATCTTGGATCTTACAGCAACATTTGATATGGCAGATCATAATATTTTACTGTGTAAGCTGAGGTTGCTTGAAATTGAGGGCAAAGTCTGTTGCATGTAATGAATTCTTAGCCTGGGGCAACAAACATAGGGATCCTTCCTCGGCCTTTGGTCTCCTATCTCTGGTCTCAGAAACAAGCGAGAAGAAATGAAAACAAAACATACACAGAATTATATCTTAAAGTCTGCTAAAGCTTTAGGAAGGAAATTCACCAACCTGCAAAATTGTAACTCCTTTCCTTAGCTTGGCCACAGCACTTTCTTTTATTAGGAAAAAACTGTCACATTGCACAATTTCATCTTATCACTCTGTGTCATGCTTATTGCTTTACTTTTGTTTATTTATATCTAAATGTTACAGGTTAAGCTAAACACTATGGGCCCAATATTCCAAAGGCATTTACATAGTTTACAGCTCTGTAAACTATGTAAATGCCTTAGATGAGAATATTCATTGGCACCTACATGGTTAGTGCCATTGAATATTCCTGTCTATTTCCCCTATATGCCCCAATGCTATCCAGTTAGCATCAGGGCATGTTGAGGCATTCTGGGACAGAGCAGAGGCAGGGAGTCCTGGTAACTGGTTAGCAGCAATATTGGACCACTACCTGGTTAGCCATCCATGGCTAAAACTAGGTAAGCCAAAATGGGTAAAGACCTTTGGTGCATAACCCGGATATTCAATGTCATCACCACTGCATTGAATAGCTGGGTTTAGAGGTCAATGAGCAGGGCTATGTGCCGACATGGCACATAACCCATCCAACTGAATATTGGCCCCTACGTTTCAGGTCAAGCTGGGCACATATATATTGCCATGCTTAATCAGGACAAGCTTCCTGCAAACAAAAGCTCCCTGTCTTGCAAGATGTAGCCTTGAGTGTCTCTCTCTTATTCATAAACACCCTCTTGCAATACTGACAGAATATTCAGAGCTGTTCTCATATTCTAAACTTTTCCCTGAAACCCCAGCCCTCCTTCTGGTCCCTTTCTACAGTCCTCCCTATGGTTCTGTAAAGAATCACTACAAAAGAATGATAGCTCAGACATGTCCAAGTTCAGAATAAGTCTTCTGCTGCAGTGGAGAATGCCTTATACTTCTCTTTTCAGATGTGGGAGCCACCTTCAGAGTCCCAGGCACTACATCTTGTCCATAAGTGAACTTTACTTTGCTGGCTGGAAGATGTCAATGAATGGCTTTCTTTATACATATACTTTATCTGACAACATAGAAAAAGAATTACAATCATCCTGCAAATTAACCAAAGCGATACGACACTGTTTGCTCTTGCTAGGTCTCAAGAAGAATGTGTACAGAGAGTAAGGTTCTGCCAATTATTCTTGCAAGCAGCATTTGCTGGCAGTGGTCAACAGCCCCCCATAGATCTTTTAGTAGTTCAGAGGTTTCCACCCATATTCACATCATGACACTGATTATAAATCCAAACTCTTCAGCAGCATCTCTTTTCACTATGGCTGCTCTCTGCACAACTTGGACAGAGTTTCAGTAACTGTCCACCCAGGTTTCATGGCCACATATATATGAGAAGTCCTGTTAGAATCGCTGATCCTTGCTCCTACCCGGAGTCCACACATTCAATAGCATTGCAGACTTCTTTTCTTCCCAGTAATCATCATCTTTGGCCCGTAGGATTCAATGCATGCAATATATAATTTGCAGAACCAAAACTCACCACTCCAATACCCCTCCGATTCCACGCAATTTACAAACAAGCACAACTATTATTTTTAATGACAATATAGAATTGTTGAACTGGATTTTCTTATCTAATGCTAATTAATTACAATACATCTACTACTAGCACTAAATTATCACAAATTATTTCAGTATACATAGACCAAGCTAGTAGCATACTTCTATCTTGCACCTACATTCCTCAATTCATTCTGTTTATCTACCAAATTAAATGTTAGGCCACATGCTAATAGACATACCTCTCTTGTCAGGCACACAATTGTATTTATCACTAATTATGTTTCTGATTTACTCTCCAACTGTGACAATTTACAAGTTGTAGTTAATCTTATTACTTAAGGGGTAACTTAAGGGGTAACAAAACATTAAAACATAACTGGCAGTTTATGGCAAATAAATTAAACTCATTTCAATTGTTTACCAAAAATTCATAGGGAGACTCTTATTTATTTATTTATTTAAATGCTTGATATACCATTTTTCTGCAATGCAAAACAGTTTACATTGAGCAAGAAAGAACATTTACATGAAACAGTTGGAACTATAAATAAGTAACTTAGGTGTAATTACAGTGTTACAATAAACAAAAGAACAAGAGTAACTATTTACAGATGGCCTGGAGGCTATGCAGTGAAGCGTTGAGTTTGCCTACTCGTGGGAAGAGCTGGGGGGGACAGTGGGGGGGATGGGGGGTAATGGAGGGGGTGGGGTGGGAGAGTTAGGGGGGGTGAGTGGTGGAAGTGGTGAGGAGGGGCAGGTTGTAATCTTGTGGGGGATTTGTAGCAGTGGATGCGTTGAAGTGTTCTTCGAAAAGATAAGTCTTGAGTTGTTTTTTTGAAGAGGGTGTGGGATTGGAGGACCCATAAGGTGGGGGGTAGTTTGTTCCAGTTTGTAGGGGCATAGAATTGGAAGGCTCTTGTGCTGGTGCATTGAGGTTTCTTGGAGCTCTGTGCAGGAAGAAAGAGGATATTTGCTGTGTTTTGGCGCCGGAGTTTGCTGTTGTTGGGGCGCTCAGTTAATAGTTGTAGCTGTTCCGCCATAGTGTTGAAAAGGGCTCTGTGTGTAAGGAGAATGGTCTTAAACCTGCAGTGGGATGCGACTGGAAGCCAGTGTAGGAATTTCAATATGGGTGTGATGTGAGAATGCCTGGTTGCTCCAGCTATGAGATGTGCAGCTGTGTTTTGTGCCAGCTGTAGGGGGGCGAGGGTGGTCTTGGGTAGTCCTTGTAGGATAGAGTTGCAGTAGTCGATGAGAGGGATGAAGGAAGCTTGACAAACTGTGCGGAAGCTATCATAGGGTAGAAGAGGGTGGAGGTTACGAAGCGTTTTGATTTTGTAGTAAGTAGATATTTTTGGTGGTGTTTCGGATATGAGGCTGGAAGTTCAGGAGGTGGTCCAGGGTTACCCCAAGGTATTTGATCTGCGGTTTGACTTTAATTTCGGTGTCGCCCAGTTTGATGCTCTGTGGAGGGTTGAAATTGGGGTCTCTGGAGATGTGAAGGAGTTCTGTTTTGCTGAGGTTGATCGTGAGATTGTGCAGTTGTAGCCATGCGGTGACTTCTGTAAAGTAGGCGGTATGGATGGAGTAGTCAGAGGAGGTGGTGTTGAAGGGTGTGAGGATCATTATGGCATATATTTGGTATCCAACATTAAAGCTTTTGAGGATGTGACAGAGGGGCCTGAATATAAATGTTGAAGAGGAGGAAGGAAAGGGCCGATCCTTGAGGTACTCCTTGGTGGAGTGTGAAAGGCGATGAGGATTGGTTTCCTGTTTTCACTTGTTGGATTCATTGGGAAAGGTAGGAGTGAAAGCATTGTAGTGGGTTGTCTTGGATGCCGATGGTGTTAAGTTGATTGATAAGGGTCTGGTGGGATACCGTGTCGAAAGCTGCAGATATGTAGAGGAATAATGGTAAGAAGCCTGAACGGGGTTTCTCTGTACCAGTTATGAGTGTGTTGAGGAGGGAAGTGAGGCGGGTTTCCACACTGTGAAGTGGGCGAAATCCATGTTGGTTTCTGTCAAGTGGGGTGAAAATGTCCAGGTGCTCCTGAAGCAGAATTTGCACTGCTTTTTCAATGACTTTAGATAGGAAAGGGATGCTGGCAATGGGTCTGTAGGATGCAGGTGAGGTGGGATCAAGGTTGGGTTTCTTCAGTAGGGGTCTAATAGAGGCTTGTTTGAGAGAAGGGGGGAGGTAGGCTTGTTTGAGGGAGGCGTGGAGGACTGTAGAGATGTGCGGAAGCATCAGGGTCTTTGTTTGCTTAATCCATGTTACTGGGCATGGGTCTAGGGGGGAGGTGGTGGCGTTGATGAGGGTGATGATGTTCTTGAGTTCTTCTGGATGGACATCCTGGAAAGAGGTCCAAGGTTTGGGTGTGGGGGTCGAGAAGGTGCTGGATGGAATGGTTAGGATAGATGTGGCAGAGTGGTTATGTTTTGCTATGAGAAAATTTGCCATTACTTGTGGGTGGATGATGTTTTCTTGGCAAGGTTGGGATGGGTCATTTTTGAGACTTTTGACAAGTTGAAAGAGTTCTTTGGGTTTATTTATAGCTGTGGTGTTCTCGCTTGGCATTGAGAGTGCTGGTGGAATATGCTGCACGTTGGTCATGGTAGATGGTCAGTAGCTGTGGGTCTTTGGTTTTTCTCCATCTGCGTTCTAGTTTTCTGAGAAGGTGTTTCTGTTTTTTGAGGTGAGATGAGTACCAGGGAGCGTGGTGTCGGGGGGTTTTGGGATGGTTGTGTTGTGGAGCTTGAGAGGCTGTAGTGATAATGGTGTTCCAGGTTTGAATGAGGAGATCGAGGTCTGAATGTTGAAATGCTTGGTTTAGATAAGGAATGGTTTCTTGAATTAAGGTGTCTAAATTGAAGTTTGTGAATCTTCTTGTTGTGTGAGGTTTGAGCAGGGTGGGATGTTTGAGTTGCGGCATGGATAGGGTGAAGCAGGGGCAGCTCAAGGCAGTCTGCTGCCTGAGGCGAAGAATGAGATGGCGCCCTGCACCACCACCTTAGAGGGGGGCGGGGCTTTTTCAGAAATCCAATCAGAGACTGAACCAAATCAAAAGTATTTTACAACTTTAACTCGTCAAGAAAGACAGAGTTTGTCGCAATTCCGCAACCGCACAGACATCATTATTCGGCGAGCGGATAAAGGTGGAGCAATAGTACTATTAGATAGACAGTATTATATCACAGAAGCATTGACGCAACTTCAGGATGAACAGACGTATGTAGTTTTGAAAGAAGATCCTACACCTCAGTTACGAATGGATATAAAAGAA
Organism: Ichthyophis bannanicus; assembly: GCA_033557465.1. Taxonomy (NCBI): domain Eukaryota; kingdom Metazoa; phylum Chordata; class Amphibia; order Gymnophiona; family Ichthyophiidae; genus Ichthyophis; species Ichthyophis bannanicus. The sequence continues at coordinate 890,490,722 of CM066032.1, read as the reverse complement.
ATCACATTGGAAGCATTGCGTGCACATATTGTAGACAAAAGGGAATTTCGTTATTTAAATAACGATTCGAGTTCTGTGGCACAATTTTATACAGTGCCTAAAATTCATAAGAATATCTTGAACCCACCAGGAAGACCAATTGTGTCAACGAGGGGAACCCCTTTGGAACCCATTTCACAATTCATAGATTCTTATTTGCGTTCGCTTCTACCACGAACACCATCCTTTTTAAAGGACACAACGCAATTTTTAAATGTTCTTATGAAACTGGATGATTGGGCAATAAATACTGATACATTTTTGGTGACACTAGATGTAGTGTCACTTTATACCAGTATCCCTCAAGCAGCTGCATATGAAACAATAAAAGGTTCTTTATACCAGAGAGGAGATTTATCGGAAGCCAAGATAGCATTTTTATTAAAATTATCTCAATTAGTCATTTTTCAGAATGTTTTCCAATTCCAAGAAGTGATTTATCAGCAGACAGCGGGGGTTGCTATGGGCGCTACGAGTGCGCCGTCTATAGCTAATTTATATATGGCAACCTTTGAGAAACGCTGGCTTGCGAATTCCCAATATGAGGATAAAATCCTAGTCTGGAAACGTTTCATAGATGATATTTTTATGGTTTGGTGGGGAACTGCAGAACATCTTCTCTCATTTTTTGAATGGTTAAATAGCAGAGATCCACACATTAAGTTTACCATTGAATATGACAAAAATACTATCAATTTTCTGGATGTAAGGATCACAAGAACATCAGTCTCTTGGAAAACAACAGTCTATCAAAAACCTACAGACCGTAACACTTTGTTACATTTCACTAGTGCTCATCCGAGACCTTTGAAAGAGTGCTTACCGTTTTCTCAGTTCCTCAGGTACAGGAGAAATTGTTCGGATGTTTCAGACTTTCGTCATAAAGCTAAACAACTAATGAGGAATTTTCAGTCTAGAGGATATCCGGAATCAGTAGTACATAAAGCTTATAAGAGAGCTTTATATAATAATCGTGAACTGTTGTTATTGCCGACAAAATCAACACAACGTTCAGCAATGGCACAGGAAGGAGATAAGATCAATTTCATCACTCGGTTTTTCTCCTTTAAGTAATTCCATTCAGAAAATAATTCGTACACATAGTGGAATATTAAAAACTACTTCAGGATTAAAGGATAAACAAATTCGCTGTGTATGGAGTAGGGGTTCGAATTTTAAAGAAAAACTGAGCCCATCACGGATTCGTCCTTTGCAAAATGCAATAGCTGGAAATCAGAGTCTCATAACAGGGGGACATAGGCAATGCGGCACATGTAGTTTATGTGCCGTAACTTTAGAATTGAGTTCTTTTAAATACCATGGAGTGGAGTATAAGCTAAAAACATCAACTACATGTCAATCAGCTTTTGTAATTTATGGGATACACTGTCCCTGTGAATTGATGTATATAGGCAAGACCATCCGACCTTTGAGAATACGGTTAGCTGAGCATCGCAGCCACTTAAATACGAAAGCACAGGAGGCACCGATAGTCTCACATTGTCTTCAAGCAAATCATAGTTTTGATCAACTTCAATGTTTCGCAATATATCAAGTTGACAGACCGAGAGGAGGGCAGTCAAGAGAACGTGTCCTATTGAAGTTAGAACAACGGTGGATATACACAGTAGACACAGTTAGTCCTCGGGGGCTGAACGCTTCCATAGAATGGTCGCAATGTTTTTAATGAGCAACTTCATGAAGAGGCAAGTAGCTTGTATGAGTGGGAGGGGCTAAATACGGGTTTAAAAAGAAGGTTATAGAAAATCACCTGGGCCGGATGGTATACATCCAAGGGTGTTGAAAGAACTGAAATATGAGATTTCAGACCTGCTATTAGTAATCTGTGAATTTTCATTAAAATCATCTGTAATATCTGAAGATTGGAGGATTGCCAATGTAATGCCAATTATAAAAAAGGGTTCCAGGGGTGATCCGGGAAACTAGACCGGTGAGCCTCACGTTAGTACCAGGAAAAATGGTAGAAACCATCATAAAGAATAAAATTACTCAGCATGTAGATAGTTATGGCCTATTGGGAGACAGTCAACATGGTTTTAGACAAGGAAGATCTTGTCTTACTAATCTATTATGTTTTTTTGAAAGTGTGAATAAACAGGTGGACAAAGGTGAGTCGGTTGATATAGTGTATCTGGACTTTCAGAAAGCCTTTGACAAGGTCCCTCATCAGAGACTTTTGGCAAAACTAAAGAGTTATGGGATAGGAGGCAGTGTACTACTGTGGATCAAGAACTGGTTAAAAGATAAAAAGCAGAGGGTTGGGCTAAATGGCCAATTTTCCCAATGGAGAAAAGTGAATAGTGGTGTACCCCAGGGATCTGTGCTGGGTCTGCTGCTTTTTGACATATTCATAAATGACCTGGAAAGTGGAATAACGAGTGAGGTTATCAAATTTGCAGATGACACAAAACTATTTAAAGTTGTTAAAACCCAAGAGGATTGTGGAAAATTGCAAGAGGATCTTGATAAATTTGAAGACTGGGCATCAAAATGGCAGGTGAAATTTAATGTGGACAAGTGCAAGGTTATGCACCTAGGGAAGAACAACCCAAACTATGGTTACACGATGCAAGGTTCCAGATTAGGAACCACCACCCAGGAAAAAGATTTAGGCGTCATTGTGGATAGCATGTTAAAGCCCTCGGCCCAGTGTGCAGCGTCAGCCAAGAGAGCAAATAGAATGCTAGGTTTCATAAGGAAAGGAATGGAAAATAAAACTAAAGATATTATAATGCCTCTATATCGTTCCATGGTGAGACTGCACCTTGAATATTGTATGCAATTCTGGTCGCCGTATCTTAAAAAGGATATAGCGCTATTCGAAAAGGTTCAGAGAAGAGCCACCAAAATGGTAAAGGGGATGGAAGGATACTCCTATGAAGAAAGGCTAAAAAGGTTAGGGCTCTTTAACCTGGAAAAGAGACGGCTGAGGGGAGATATGATAGAAGTCTATAAATTAATGAACGGAGTGGAACGGGTAAACTTAGATCGATTGTTTACGTTATCAGAATATAGAAAGACTAGGGGACATGCAATAAAGCTACAGGGTAAACTATTTAAAACAAATAAAAGAAAATATTTCTTCCCTCAACGTGTAATCAAACTCTGGAATTTGTTACCGGAGGATGTAGTAAAGGCTGTTAGTGTAGCTGGGTTTAAAAAAGGTTTGGACAAGTTCCTGGAGGAAAGGTCCATAAACCATTATTAAGAAGGGACCCAGGATATCAATGCTTGACCCAGTACAAGCATTGCGGACCCTGTGTCTTTTGGGGAAACTGCTAGGTATGTATGACCTAGATTGGCCACTGTTGGAAACAGGATACTGGGCTTGATGGACCTTGGTCTGACCCAGTATGGCATATCTTATGTTCTTATTTTATGTTCACGGTTAAAGGAAACACTGTCCCTTCCCTGCGGCTCTGCAAAGCGGAGCCAGTGAAACTAGGGGAAACAGAGGGGAAACCAACAGGCTCTCTGGGGGGTGGGCAGCCACGGGGATCCTCATTCTGCCATTGCTGCTGCTGGAGCAGCAGCAGCAGCTGCTTCTTATGCCGGAGATTTGGGGGGGGGGGGTATTTTGAAGGCCGAGTGAGTTGATCTTTTTGGGGGAAATTTTGCCGCTCCCAAAAAGCTGCCACCTGAGACCACCGCCTCACTTGGCCTCATTATAGAGCCACCCCTGGAAATGAGGTGGTGGTCGGACCATGGGACAGGAGTAGATGAGAGAGTGATTGACTGGGAGGAAGACAGTAATTCATTGGATAAGAAGAGAAGGTCCAGGGCTCTTCCTTTTTGGTGTGTAGATGTCTTGATAAGTTGGGTGAATTGTAGGTCATTCATGACTTGGAGAAAGACATTGCTGTGGGTGTAGTCTGCTGAGGGTAGGTGAAGGTCTCCAAGTAGGACAAGGTGTTGTTGGCACAGGACAATAGAGCTTATAACTTCGAGAAGGAAGCTTAGTTGGTCTGCCTTGTGGTGTGGAGCTCTGCATACAAAGCATATGGGAGGAGTGGCCTAGTGGTTGGGGCAAGGTACCTCAGGCCAGAAGGTCAGTGGTTCAAATCCTACTAGAGGACAGCAACCTTGGACTGGAAGGACTGGGGTTTCTAGTCCAACAGGTGCTCCTTGGGGTCTTGGGCAAGCCACTTAACCCTCCATTGCCCATGTTCCCTGTAAGTACTAGTGTGCATGTGTCTCATATCCCCTTGTGTTAAATGTATCCCCCAATTGTGTTGTGACCACTTTGATTGAAGGATAAGGTGGTATACAAAACTGTCTGAATAAAATAAATGTGGTGAGGCATTTGTTACTTATGGTGAGGATGTCAAGTCCATGAGATGATGATGATGTGCTGGTGGTGGTGAAGCAGAGTTCTTTGTTGGAGAGAATGCAGATTCCTCCTCCTCTACTATTGTTTTGTGGGCAGTTGTGGATGCTGTGGGTGTCGGTGTTGAGCTGATTGAGGGGTACATTGTCTGTCTTGGTAAACCAGGTCTCGGTGATGCAGAGGAGGTCGATTGCATTGTCTGTGACATGGCCTGGAAGGATTTGAATTTTGTTCCTGGCAGAGTGGGCAATGATTAGACTGCATCTGATCGGTTGAGTGGAGTGTGTGTTAGGGAGTATAGTTGTAGTGAGAGGTGAGGTGGGAATGTAGAGTAGACATGATTGTCTTCTGTGTTGCTGGTTGTGATGAGGAATTGGAGTGTAGTGAGTTATGGGCTTTGGGAGGTGAATGATGGCAATGAAGGAGGGGAGAGTGAGGTAGGTTGAGAAGCAGTGTGCCAGTAGAGTGAAGAGGTATAATAGTGTGAGGTATTTGGGTAGTATACCCATTTGTTTTGAGTTTCTTATTTGATATGCGTAGGTTGGGATGAGGGTAAGAGAGGGGGGTAATGTTGCTAGGGGAGAAACATTTTAGCAGGGTTTGAGGAGAGACTTACGGGGGAGAGTTCAGTGTAGGTTTCAGCGTCCTGTGTGTTCTGTACGTTTGAAGAGGTCTAGGGTTGGGGTTTTTTTGGTCAGTTGTTGTAGCTTCTTGTGGCTGCCTTTGCTCCACGCCTAAGGGCCATCTAAGGTAATGGTTTGACTCATATTACTGAAACCTTTCCCAGCATTCGCGGCTTCACAGGAACAGCCGCCAGCGTGAAGGAAAAGGCTCTTCACGCTGGTGGCTGTTCAGAGAGAGCCGGGGCCTCGCGCGGGCTTCCCCGGCTCCCTCTGAAGCCTCAGACAGCCGCGATGCTGGTCGGGGGGGGGGGGGGGCAAGGACTGCATGGGGTGTGTTGGGGGGACCGGGACTGGAAAAGGGGTAATGGGGGGGGGGGGGACTTGGACTGGATAAGGGCTAAGGGGGGGGGGGGACATGGACTGGAAAAGGGCTAAGGGGGGGACATGGACTGTAAAAGGGCTAAGGGGGGGGAGACTTGGACTGGAAAAGGGCTAAGGGGGGGACTTGGACTGGAAAAGGGCTAAAGGGGGGGACTTGGACTGGAAAAGGGCTAAGGGGGGACTTGGACTGGAAAAGGGCTAAGGGGGGGACTTGGACTGGAAAAGGGCTAAGGGGGGGGACTTGGACTGGAAATAGGCTGTGATGGGGGGGGGGGGGACCTGGACTGTAAAAGGGTTATGGGGGGGACATGGACTGGAAATGGGTTGTGATGGGGATGGAGGGGACCTGGACCAGAAAAGGGCTATGGGGGGGGGGGAACTTGGACTGAAAATAGGCTGTGATGGGGGGGGACCTGGACTGTAAAAGGGTTAGGGGGGGCATGGACTGGAAATGGGTTGTGATGGGGGTGGAGGGGACCTGGACTGGAAAAGGGCTATGGAGGGGGGGGGGGACTTGGACTGGAAATGGGCTATGGTGGAGGAAGGGGGATCTTGGACTGGAAATAGGCTGTGATTAGGGGGACTAGGACTGCAAATGGGCTGTGATGGTGCGGGGGGACTCGGACTGCAAATGGGCTGATGGTGCGGGGGGACTCGGACTGCAAATGGGCTGTGATGGTGGGGGGGGGGCCTAGGACTGGAAATTGGCTGTGATGGGGGACTTGGACTGGAAATGGGCTGTGATTGGGGGGGGGAGCTAGGACTGGAAATGGCCTGTGATGTGAGGGCTAGCACTGGAAATGGGCTGATGAAGAGCTGGAATAGGACTGGAAATGGGCTGATGTGGGGCATGGGAGAATGGGACTAGAAGGGAGTGGATGCTGGGTGGGCCTAGAACTATAAGGGAATTGATTTGGGGGGAGGACTAGAATGGATGGGGAATGAGAATGGAGAGGGGAAAAAATATTTTGTGTGGAAGAAAAGTCTATGATGGGCCGGTATTGGGAGAGTAAGAGGGGCTTGAGAATGGAAGGGTGAAATTTAAACGGATGATAAAGGAATAAGGAAAGAATTGGGGGAAAGAGCAAAAGGGAAACAATCAGTATGTTAAAGCAGAAATAGAGAGAGAATGGAAAACATCTAAAAGAGAAGAAAGGACAAATGGATAGCTCGCAGAAGACACGAAGAAACCAGAAGAAAGTGACTGGAGCAATTGCAACTGAAAAATAAAACGCCCAAACAGAAGGTAGAAAAATACTTTTTATTTTGAATTTATTAACTGGAATATGTCTGGTCTGGGAAGTGTGTATTGCTAACATCTTTGCGTTTTTGTTTAGTGCAAGAGGACATTACTTTATAGTTTTATTTCTCCAGTGTTGTACATTTCATGTTTGGATTTTGGGGTTCCCAGTTTAATTATTATCTGACCAAGGAAGTTAGCCTACACGTATCCTCGGTAATTTTTGTGGGTGGGGCTGGGGCGGGGCAGGGGTGGGACTAGGGGCGGAGAATGGGTGGAGCATGGCGCGCCACAGGTGTCGGGTTTTTCTCGGTGAAAAAGTTGGCAACCCTAGCCATGACTGAGTTAGCCGGCAGAGGCCTGTATGTACAGGCTGACCGGAATCTGGTCCCGGCCTGCACATACAGGCCTAGTCGTGATTCTGATCCTGCTGGGTTAGACATGCCCCACGGGATCAGAATCACATCTGCCCCTGTGCATCCAATTCCGATCGGGTGCACTGGGGCCTGGACATCCTGATCGGAATGAGGCTCTATGTGCTTAAAAAATAAATAGGTCAAATAAGCATGAAAAAAATGCCCAGATATCCTTTCTCCTGTTCTTTCCAATCTGTTTGGAACAATAGGAGAAAGGAAAACCAGTTTACTGTCATCCTATCCAACCTAAATTATAAGCCACTGTACCCAAAGACATGACAATAGAACATGGTATCAACCATTCACTCACCATTTGCTCCCATTCCAGTCTGCTGTAGACATGCCTAATCAGTAAGCTTTCCAAGATGTTACTGTTGCATTTATCTAGGTCAAGGTTCATCAGTGTAACCCATCAGGCTTATATATAGCAGAACATTCTAAACAAGAAGCTCATGAATGACTGACACCTCTCCCTTCAAAGATTGTCAGAATATTGGTGAAATTGATCAACTTGTGACTTCTGTGGAAGGGATAGACCTACATTGAACACAAGTTTATTCTATGAGAAGGGATCTCACTGGATATTCAGTGCTAGGTCATTGCCGGTGACTGGCACTGAATATTTGGTTTGCCTGCATTTCTCTTTCACCTGTCCTATCTTTAGGCAGTTTAACTAACCAGTTAGTGGCTGAATATTGCCACTAACCTGCTAGCTCATGCTGCTACACCTACCTCACTTCCAGAATGCCCCATGGCTAACCAGATAGTGACACAGCATTTAAAACACTTAGGGGGGATATTCCGAGGCACTGAACAGATTTGTACCACCGAATATCCCCGTGTGTGGCATTTATGCAATTTGCAGGTCTGCGAGCCTCATAACTACCTGTGAATATGCATCCCTATGCATTTTAGCCAGTCTTTTACAGGGGAATTATCCTTCTTAATCCCCTCCCCCCGCCTTGTTTATTTTCCTCTCCAACATGAAATTAATTCTGTAGGTAACTAGCAGCTGAAACATATCTAAGTTTGCAAAATGGCAGCTGACATGCACATGTAAGTTGCCAGGTTTCCTCCGCTGATATTACCCACATGCAGATTTGCAAAATCGTGCCTCCTTCTGCAAGTGGACACACATCCATATACTTTCATGCACTTCCTTCTATGTATTTTAGAAAAAGCTCCACGTTTAGCAAAGCAGTTTACCAAATACTGTCAGAATTGACCTTGATGTCTCAATTCCAATCTCTATGTAGAATCCAAAATATGCCTTTAAGTTAATATGATGACAAATTGGTAACAAGGAGAGGAAGGAGAATAAGGAGTTGCGTTACAGGATGCAGGAAGAAGGACAGGATGGAGGTGTTTGGTGCTTTTCTAGACTGTGCTTAGAAATCAAGAAGCTTTGTCATATTGTAGCAGCAAAGCGCAGACAAACCAATGATACCAGGAGTCTGTTCAGAAGGTCCAAATCATTTATTTGTGCACAAGTCTCAAGCAAGACAATTTCAAAATGGCTGAGCAAAGTTTTCAAGCATTACAACAACTTTTATAGACTTCTGTTCCATTCTAGGTATAGAAAAACAATTCATTGGTCCCGGTACGCTCCCGTACCTCCCGTAGCCCTTCTATTGGTCCCGGTACTGATAAGTTTCTCCAATTATGTTCCTTCTGTGGGCTTCTGTAGGCATGACACCTGCCTGCCCCCCTTCTAGTCCCAATTACAATGGTCAGTTCATCAACTTGTTACTTTCACACTTTCAAGGCTATGGGACCATTTGTGCGTGCAGAAGAGCAAGGTTCTGTAACTCATCTGTCAGCACTCCTCAATATTTCTCTGCAAATGTACTCTTTCTTATCAGTAACTTTAAAACACATCTTTTCTGTATTTTTCCATTTCTTAATTCTGCAATTCTGCTTATCTAAGCTAATTCAATATTTCTACTGAGTTCTTTCTTACAATAGCAGCATATTGGGGGATGTGCAATCCTATATGCCTCTCCACAGGCCTCATTTACAGGTCAAGCTAGCCATGCTGGCCTGCCTATGTCAGACACCGTGGGTCACAGGCCTGCACCTGCCACATTCCCCCCTTTGATTAATCTCACCCTATTACTTAATAAGGTGTGAGAATTAAATCACTTTCCAGAAAATTCACATCCTGATTAAAGGATTCTTACTAGTTCCACTAGGGCTAGCTTTGTATAAAGCCATTATTCTAGTTGCGGTCTTCCGCTCTACTGTACTATCAATAGCACTATGAAGGGAACGCATACAACATGGGATTAAACATGGTAAACAGAGGACAACAGCAACAAGGATTAGTACTAAGATAACGAAAGTCTTAAATCCTCCCAGCCAAGAGAAAAGGTTAGCAAACCAATTAGGAAATTTCAAGGCGTGCCAAGTCTGTACTGGCACATAAGCATGTCTTTGCATATCTTTAGCAATTTCTTCAACTACTTGACCTTTATCATCTATTTTTAAACAGCAATTGGTTAAATTCAGCTTACCACATACTCCTCCTTCAGCTGCTAGCAAATAATCAAGGGCTAAGCGATTCTGGTATATGGCAGTGCGCATCTGAGTACTTTGTCTAGCTAAGAGCGTGAGAGCATGACTAGTTTCATTGGTTATTATTTCAACTACTGCTTGTAAGCGAATAATACGATTAATCATATAAATTGGGGTACGATAACCATACATACCATCATCATTCCAAGTGGCAGGTCCATAATACTCAATAATTCTTTCTGGTGGCCAATCATCACCTTGCCATTTCTCCCACTTGCCTATCTGTAAGGCCTCTCTTTTCTGTCTAGATGCTCCTTTGTGTTTGTGGGTAGTATATACAGGGTATCCTAATTGTTCTCCATGTTCAGTGTTCAACAGGAAGAAAGAAGGTCTGATGGTTCCTAAGACACATGCTCCTCCCCATTGTGGTGGGAGTTGCGCATATGCTCGGTTTCCACAGATCCAATATAGGCCAGGTGGGGCTTGCCAGGCTTGGACTTTGGCAAGGTTAGTCCATAGACCTGCAAGTTCAGGAAATCTGGCTAATGGGTTAGGAGGTTCAGGATGTCTGATTCCTGTCCACCATGCCACCTTCTTGGTCGTGGCATTATAGTATTTCTGGCTAAGACAGACCAGCTGTCCTACCTTTTGAGTGAACTGGGGTCCAGTTCTGGCAAAGCAGAGACGTCCAACGATTGAGTGCGCTAACACCCATTCACTGGTTGTCTTGTGTAATTCAGTCTGATTGTAAATCATGGAATAATTCAATTCTTGGGCTTCCCAGGGCCATTGGTCTCCCATTTGGGTTCCGCCACAGAAATAACAATCTGTGATCTTAAGACTAGATACTACTGCTCCGGCTAATTCTAGAAACAAATTCTGTGAAGGGTGAGGGATCTCAAACTTATTTACATGCATAGCTTCATTAAATGTATTATGAATATGATATTTAGATGACTTGTGGGCTTGAGTATTCAATCTAATATACACAATGGTCCCTGGATCTGTTCCTCCTCCTGCAATACGTAAACCAAACTTATATCCTTGTTTCCATGAATGGGGGTTATGTACACGCAAATGTAAGGGGTTACAAGCATCTTTCTGACATTTATCATTCGTGGTTGGCTTGGTTAGAGTAGCCATCCGCTTATCTATTTTCTCATCAGTTATACCAGTGTTCCAGGTAGCATAAAAAACACATTCCCAATACGGGCAATAGTAGTCTGCCGCTGTAGCAGTACTATACCCTGGTTCCTTTTTACCTGTACACTTCCTCCATCCCGTGGCTCCTTCTGGACACATATACTTATGGTCATTTCGATACGCTTTCTCCCATGTACCACAGGTGGACTGACTATCTCTATTAATAGCATTACATGCATCAAAATTCAAAACAGCAGGTTTAGTAATGTCCTTAAGTGGTGGTGTAGCAGCTAATATAGGTCCATCTGCATCCTTCCATCTTATTTCCAACGTGTAATAGGATGGATTCTGATGCGGATTATAGCATGCTTTTATTTTGCCATGAGTGCAAACATTTAGTTCAGTGGTGTTATAAATACACCGAGTTATTGTTCCCTTGCAGGTATAGTAAGAATGATAAAGCAAAGTCTGAGTTACTTTCAGTCCAGTTCTAGTAGAAGTAATGCAAGCTGTGCATGGAGGTAGAGCATAAGTCTGTTCAAAACCTCCAAAGAAGGCAACCAAGGCAAAGCAGAAGCAAAAATACATGTTGATGTTGATTGGAGTTCTTCTGAATCCTCAGCTTGCTGATCTTGATCACGACGGTCTATTATTCTTCGTCCCGTTTGCTAATGAAGCAATTTAACGGGTGCTGAGTGTTGATTGAAGATCCTCAAGGTGTCCAGCACACATTAACCAACTTAGCAATTCAGTTGGCTTGTGAAGTCTGGCTTAGTCAATGTAGTCTCAAAGTAGTGTGTCAAATCACACATGCAAATTGGGTTCGTTGAAACAAAGCTGTTGCTGCATGGAAAACAGCAATCCTCTTCGAAAGACTTGGCTACTGCAAAGCACTTGTGATGAAGTGTCTATACTGCTGGTTGCCGTCTCAGAGTAACTCGCAAGGGTACATCAGGGTGCTGCTCTGCTGTCCACCGCTCTGGTTCAGGATCGGCGGCGGGCTTGACTCGGCTGTGGTGGATCCAGGCGTCGATCTCGGCTACCTTTACTGCAGTTGGGGTAGACAGGATGACGGTGTACGGTCCCTTCCAATGGGGTTCCAACGGTATCTTCTTCCAATCTTTGATCCACACCGAAGTTCCAGGCTGGTAGGGATGCAAGGGTTCCGTCAAGTTGATAGGCAACTGGTCTTGGATCCACGTATGGAGAGTCTGCAGAACAAAACTAAGAGCTAGGAGTTCTTGTCTGGTTACCTCTGAACCAATCTGGGCTAGATTTCCTTTGACTCCCTGCACTATTGGTGGGGGTTTACCATACAAAACTTCAAAAGGGGAAAATCCTGTTGACTTTACAGGGGCTGAGCGTATTCTGAGTAAAGCTATGGGGAGCACTTGGGGCCATTTCAAGTGTGTCTCCTGACAAAGCTTAGACATTTGGGCTTTCAATGTACGATTCATTCGCTCAACTTTCCCTGAACTCTGGGGTCGGTATGCAGTGTGGAGCTTCCACTGTATCTGCAAAGCTTTGGCTAACTGCTGAGTAACTTGAGAGACAAATGAGGGTCCATTGTCTGACCCTATTACTGCTGGGATTCCAAATCTGGGGACAATCTCTCTCATTAAGGCTTTGGTAACTTCTCGGGCTTTCTCAGTTCTGGTTGGGAATGCTTCTACCCACCCAGAGAAAGTACAAACTAATACTAGTAGATAATGGTATCCATTGGCTTTTGGCATTTCGGTGAAATCAACTTGGAGGTTGTGCATGGGGGTCACACCTCTTGACTGAACTCGGGGTGCTGTAATAAGGCCTTGCTTGGCATTATTCTTGGCACAGATTTGACATTGTCGGGCTACTGAGGCTGATATGGTTGTCATCAGAGGAATGTAGAAATGTGGTCTGAGTGCTTTCTCCATAGCACTCTTTCCATAGTGGGTGGCTTCATGGAAAGCTTTAACAAAGGCTGGTCCTAACAATTCTGGAATTACTATTCTTCCCGGAGGTTGACTACCTTCTTCTGGTGGCAGCTCAATCCATCCATCTTTCAATACTCCCTCTTCTTTGTCACAATAGTAATCCAATTCTTTGGTGGTATATCGTGGGGTCCATAAATTCAAGGGTACTGGAAACAATGCTGCTTGCATTGGCATAGCTTGTGGGGCAATCTGTCCTGTCATAGCTGCTTGTCGTGCTGAGGCATCTGCGAATCTATTCCCTCGAGCAACTTCTCCTTTTCCTGCTTGATGTCCTCTACAATGCATGACAGCTACACGTGTTGGGGCCCAGACTGCATCAAGTAACATCAATATCTCGGGACCATATTTGACTGATTTTCCTCCGGATGTGATGAGTCCTCTTTCTTTGTAGAGAGCTCCATGGGCATGCAAGGTAGTGAAAGCATATTTGGAATCTGTATATACATTTAGCACAAGTTTTTCTCCTAATAACAATGCTCTGGTGAGTGCTATCAATTCGGCTTTCTGGGCTGATGTGCCTGAGGCTAGGGCTGATGATTCAACTACTTCGTGTTGAGTGACGACTGCATATCCGGCACAGCGTCGTCCGTCAAGGATGAGACTGCTCCCATCTACATAATAGATCTGGTCAGGATTGTCTATGGGCACATCTGTTAGGTCAGGTCGACTAGAGAACACAGTTTCCATGACTTCGATGCAGTCATGTTCTGGGAGTTCTTCACTAATGGGTATCAAGGTGGCTGGATTCAGGGCATGGCTCACTTCGAGTTGTATCTGTGGGTTTTCACATAACATGCTCTGGTACTTTAGCATTCGGGAATTGGTGAGCCAATAATTTGCTTTCTGTTCCATAAGGGCAAGGACTGCATGTGGCACAGTGACTCGTATGTTCTGTCCTAATGTGAGTTTGTCTGCTTCACTCACTAGTAGTGCTGTAGCTGCAACTGCTCTCAAGCAGGGTGGCCATCCTTTGGCCACAGGGTCCAATTGTTTCGATAGGTAGGCTACAGGTCGTTCCCAATTTCCTAATTTCTGAGTCAACATGCCTAAGGCATTTCCCTGTGCTTCATGTACAAACAAGTGGAAAGGTTTGTGGACATCTGGTAGTCCAAGTGCTGGTGATGACATCAATTCTTCTTTTAACTTCTGGAAGGCTATATCCTGCTCAAGTCCCCACTCCAGTGGTGACTTCTCTTCTCCTTTTGTGGCTTCATACAGTGGTTTGGCAATTTGGGCAAAGTTGGGTATCCAGATTCGGCAATATCCTGCCGCTCCCAGAAAGGCTCTAACTTGCTTTCTGGTTGTTGGAGTTGGAATTCTACATACTGCTTCTTTTCTTTCTCTGCCTAATCTTCTGCTTCCTTGGGTGATACGAAAACCCAAGTATTTCACTTCTGTTTGGCATAGTTGTGCTTTGGCTCTGGAAACTTTATATCCAGCTTCATTTAGTAACTGCAAGAGATCTTGGGTGGCTCGTATACATTCTTTTTCTGATATGGCAGCTATCAACAGATCATCCACGTACTGGAGAAGTACTCTCCTCCCCGGGGCTACTGGATAGCTTGAAAGGTCTTGATTTAGTGCAGCACTAAAGATGGTAGGTGAATTCTTGAATCCTTGGGGTAATCTTGTCCAGGTGAGTTGGCCCCCTCTTCCAGAGATGGGGTCTTGCCATTCAAATGCAAACAATATTTGGCTTACAGGGGCTAATCTTATGCAAAAAAATGCATCTTTCAAATCCAGTACAGTGAAATGGGTAGCTTCAGCGGGTATCAATCCTAGTAGAGTGTAAGGATTGGGTACAACTGGATGTATAGTTTCAACTGCATCATTTACTCTTCTCAAATCTTGCACTGGGCGATAATCATCTGTCTCAGGTTTCTTTACTGGCAAAAGTGGGGTGTTCCATGGGGATTGACATACTTTCAGTAGGCCATACTCAAGTAATCTCTGTAGGTGGCGATGAATACCTTCAATTGCAGCTCTTGGGAGAGGGTACTGTTTGACGTGCACTGGTGTAGCGCTAGGCTTGAGGGTTACAATCACTGGTGCTATATGCTTGGCTAGGCCTGGGGGACTGCCTTCTGCCCATACTTCAAGTGGTGCATGAATGTTCTTTAAAGTTTGTTCAAAATAGGTATCTTGAATCGAATCATCAATGTAGTATCTCCACTCTTCTTCTCGGGGTACTGTCAGCAGCATTACTCCTGCTGGTTTGGCTTGCGAATTCACTGTCATTTGCATTTCTCCTTGCTCAGAGAAAGATATTTGGGCTTGAAGCTTGGCTAGCATGTCTCGTCCCAGTAATGGTACTGGACATTCGGGCATGTAAAGAAATTGATGCGTTACTTGCTGTCCTCCTAGACTGCATATTCGGTTTTGTAGAAAAGACTTTGTGGCTTTGGCACCAGTTGCTCCTATAATGGTGACTGCTTTCTTGGTGAATGGGGCTATCTTCTTGTCTATTACTGAATGTTCTGCTCCAGTATCAACCATAAAGTTCATAAATTGGTCTCCTATTTGTATTTCGACCATAGGCTCCTGGAGACCTAAAGCAAACTTGGAGCCCGGTCTGTCCTAATCCACGTCATCCTCTTCATGGGCCTGTGTGGCCAATGCTTGGATGGCTCCTCCTCCCCTCTCTCGCTGGAATTGTTCTCGATTGGCTCCTCCTCGGCCTCGGGGACGGCCTCGTCTTTCTTCTCGCCACTGATGATCGTTGTCGTCATCTTGCTGGGCGTCTTCGAGTTGCGGTCAAGTATCTCTCCAATGTCCTTCTTCTTTGCAATAGGCGCATTGGTTCACGCCTAGTCTCTGGGTCCGGCCTCCGCCTTGACCCCGCCCTCTTCCTCTGCTCCTTCGATTAGGGACACCTCCCCTTTTCTTTTCAACTATGGCCGCAGCCAAAAAATCAGCTTTCTTCTTCATCTTTCTATCACATTCTCTCTGTCTTTCAGTATCACGATTCACATACACTTTATGAGCGACTTCCAATAACTGTGTTGCATTCATGCCCGCAAACCCTTCTAATTTCTGTAATTTACGTCTAATGTCTGGTTGAGACTGGTTTACAAAAGCAGAATTCACCATGCATAAACTCCCTGGTGCCTCGGGATCATAGGGAGTATACATTCTATAAGCTTCAGTTAATCTTTCATAATAATCTGCTGGGCTCTCATCTATTCCTTGGATAATTCCTGCTACTTTGGAAAGGTTCATAGCTTTTTGGCCTCCTCTTCGCAGGCCTTGTAAAAAGCCTTGGCGAAAACGGGCTAGGGCGGTGGATCCTTCATCTGTATTTGGATCCCATTGGGGGTCTTCATTTGGGAATTCTCTCTGAGCTGCTTCTCTACGATCTATTATATTCTGCCCCTGCGCTGGAGCTGCAGGGTTTTCTGCCATCCATTCAATAGCTGCTTTTCTAATTCTCGCTCGTTCTTCTGTGGTAAATAGGGTGGTCAGGAGCTGACGGCAATCTGGCCAAGTGGGTTGGTGAGTTTCCATAATACTAGTTACTAATTCTGTCAGCTCCTGGGGCTTGCTAGTATAGGAGGCATAGTGCGACCTCCAATTTAATAAATCAGTTGTAGAGAATGGGATATACACATAAGTTAGGGGTCCCGCTACCACTTCATCATTATCATTCTTTACGGGCACCCCCGGGACTTGCCTTAAGGGAAACAGTTTGGCTGTCCTCGGCGTCATTTGAGTCTGGGATCTAAGGGCTATTGTCGTTGTCTTTGCAGGAGTTGCTGTCTTTTTCTCAACTGGTTTTGCTTTGGGTTTTTCTTTCACTGGCTTGCTAGTGCTGGCGCTGACTTCCTCAATTATTTGTACACTTTCCTCTTCTTCTTCTTCTGGGGGATCCTCACTTTCCTCTTCTTCTAGCTCCGCTTCTGGCTCACTTTTTACATCCTCCTCTCTTCTCTCCGCTAATTCTCTCTCTTCCTCTTCTCCAGGAGGAGGGAGGTCAGGGATTGGGTCTGGCCTCGGCTCCGGCGGTCTCTGAGGTGCTGGGGCAGGACGCCGCCGGGCTATTCTTACTGGACCTGGGGTTCGGGGCTGCCTGAGGACTACTTCTGGGGAATCGGGATCTGCCAAGATGGGTTTCTTCTTGGCTTTCTTATCCTGCTCTTTCATTCTAGGCTGTTCCTTTCTCTGTCTAGAATCTGTTTTAGCTAACATTATTCTGCACTGTTCCTCATAACAGCGCTGCGCCCAGGAGGGCGGATCTTCACAAATACTTAACCAGGAATCTATATAGGGGTACTGGTCTGGGTGCGCTACTCGCACTCTACGATGTATTGACTGAATAATCTCTACGGCGAACGTTCCCTCTCGGGGCCAGATGGGGTCTAGATCGGGCCACTCCCTAGTACACAAAATCTGCAAACGGGCTGCTGTCATTTTAATACCATAATCTCCTGAATATCCCTCTTTAAAATGTGCGATCATACATTCTAATGGAGTGTTCCTAGTAGACTCCGCCCCTCCCATTTCGATGTGTGCGCGCAACAACAGACAGAAGGGAAAAGGTGGGCGGACCGTGGGTAAGGGGTCCTCACGGCCCTGGAAACATACAGGGAATACAAATAACAAGACAAGACGACAATCGCTTCCCCCTTTTCGCGACCTGAACGCGGTCGCCCGGTCAGGAAATGCGCTAATCAGGGGTCAGCTTTCACTTGGTCCGTGCTGCCAGACCTCTCAATCACACTTCGTTCACACAATCATGCTAGCAACGTATTCCCAGAATGCATTCGTTTCTATCTATTCTGACTAGTCTTTTCCAAGTACAATTACAAAAAGGATGAGGGTTTCACCTAGCGAATTCCCATGCCAGGCTACTCGGCTCTTCCTTGAGAGTTGATCATGCTCTCTTACCAATTCCCAATATCTCGAGATTACAAATTCCAAATTCCAAGTTCCAATGGCAGTACTGCTCTTTCTATTTCTGTCTAGACCCAAAATCAAAACTATACTCACCGGATCCGGTCCTCAAACTTCCCAAGCAGGCGCATGAGTTGGACCTCGGACTCCCCTCACTCGGGTTCGAGGCGTTGACTCCAGCCGGGCTCGTCGCCCGCCGAGGTCCGACCAGCTCCCTCCGATACAAGGGACCGGTGGCGCCAGGGAGCGGCCCTCGTCGGAAGGGCGCGATCCCGGCAGGACCAAGCCTATAGAGGCGGAAAGTCGTGGTATATTGCCCTATATACACTTTGATTCCACAACTTCCCGGCCAACGCACCAAGGAATATGTAGCAGCAAAGCGCAGACAAACCAATGATACCAGGAGTCTGTTCAGAAGGTCCAAATCATTTATTTGTGCACAAGTCTCAAGCAAGACAATTTCAAAATGGCTGAGCAAAGTTTTCAAGCATTACAACAACTTTTATAGACTTCTGTTCCATTCTAGGTATAGAAAAACAATTCATTGGTCCCGGTACGCTCCCGTACCTCCCGTAGCCCTTCTATTGGTCCCGGTACTGATAAGTTTCTCCAATTATGTTCCTTCTGTGGGCTTCTGTAGGCATGACACCTGCCTGCCCCCCTTCTAGTCCCAATTACAATGGTCAGTTCATCAACTTGTTACTTTCACACTTTCAAGGCTATGGGACCATTTGTGCGTGCAGAAGAGCAAGGTTCTGTAACTCATCTGTCAGCACTCCTCAATATTTCTCTGCAAATGTACTCTTTCTTATCAGTAACTTTAAAACACATCTTTTCTGTATTTTTCCATTTCTTAATTCTGCAATTCTGCTTATCTAAGCTAATTCAATATTTCTACTGAGTTCTTTCTTACAATAGCAGCATATTGGGGGATGTGCAATCCTATATGCCTCTCCACAGGCCTCATTTACAGGTCAAGCTAGCCATGCTGGCCTGCCTATGTCAGACACCGTGGGTCACAGGCCTGCACCTGCCACAATATAGTATACCACTTCTAGAATTTCCTCAGTTATCCTGTTTAAATCGAACAGAAGATTGCTGCTTCTGCTGGTTACACTTCAAAAAAACTTCATATACTGAAGTACACCTACACAGAATCTAGACAGAACACAAACTAATTGAAGATTTCAGGAAGGGGTTTACATCAATTGATTTTTTCGGTGCAGCACACTAAAGCCAGTGTTCTCTTTGCTCTAAGGAGACTCACTCATCTATGATTAATGAAATGTTTTATCCTGGGGAGAGAATGGCTGATGCTTTCCTTCCTTCTTTTGTTATGGAAGATTCGGAAAGTCAAACAGTACAAAACTAAGGTGATATTAGTCAAAACAATTGGGGCCCAGGAGACTGTGGGAAATTGATTGGTTTCCCTTTCGAAAAAACAACATCCCTTTTCCTCTTGCTTGAGAATTAAATCTTGACTTTAGTTCTAATCTTACAGCTGCCATCAATACATCTCCTTCCGTTGGCTGAAGAAACGAAAATAATTTTTAGTTGATCAAAGTATAGTCTTAAGAGAAAATCTTAATTTTTCTAATTACTGATTAAGATTGCTTTTTATTAAAATGAAATTTTAGTAAGTTGAAAAGAGCATGCTAGAAGAGTTGTGCAATAGTGAGTTTTACTGATTGAGCAGTTGGGAGGTAATGGTAAGTGATTGAAGTGACTGAATGAAGCAGTTAATACTGACAGAAGCAAAAATAAGTGAGTGAATGGATAGGGAAGTTAAGTGACATTGATGGCTGAACGATTGAGTAACTGGGCAGTTATTAAGGGAGGTGGGACAATAAGTGAGTGAATGGGAGGACCAAGTGAGTGAGCGAACGGAAAGGTAATCAGTGACAGGGTTAATTGTCTGGTTATAGCTGCTCACCCACCCCTCCCACTTTCATCTTCTTTCACCCTTCCCCCAACCCCCACCCCTCTTCCTACATCTGTACTTTCTGCCCTTGTTCCCATCACTTGTAGCCTCTTTCCTTGACAAGGTGGGCACTCAGCCTTCCCAACTGCTGTGGCCCATACATCTTAAACTGCGCACAGCAGTTTGAGACTAATGTTTAACCATTAGGGTGGGTGGGTGGGAACCCCCATTGCCTCTCTCTTTCTCTTCACTGCTGTGATTAGGGACATATTGACCAGAATCCCTTCAAATGACTGCCGCCGATTTCTACTTCCATTCACAAGACCTTGGTTATGCATGTGCAAACAAATCTATACATGCAGATGGATAGTCACACACACTGACCTTTGACAACAGGCAGTATCGCTAGATGTGAAACATCTAAAAAAAGAAAAGAAAGAAAAACAGCCAAAACAGACATTTTAACCAGCAAATAGAATCAATATGAAATAATGGAACTATAAGAAAGTAAAAAATAAATAAATAAATAAGGAAGGAAGTTATATGTCAGTTTAATGAAAATCCTTAATCTTAATTTAATATATAGAGGTCAAATGGATCCTGTTTTTCACAGAAATGTTTAATTATCTTGTTTTTAGTTGCAGTAATTTCAAATCTGTAAGTAAAACAAATTGTACGGCACCATAAGATAATTCTGTCATCCTAAGTGATTTCTAATATATGAAAATCAGCTTTTTCTGGATGATAACACCCAATACAGAACCTAACACTAGGGGGCATATTTATTAAATGTTAATGCACATCAAGTAATGTTAAAATGCTTTAAGTGCTGCCTTTGCCTTTTCATTTCTATGGGCTGTTGCGACACTTAACGAGCATTAACTTTTTTTAACATGTGTTAACCTTTAGTAAACATGCCCCTAGGTATCTATGGTTAGGATTATTTTTCCCTATATGCATCACTTTGCACTTACCCACATAAAATTTAATCTGTCATTTAGACACCCAGTTCCCCAGTCTTATCAGGTCATCCTGCAATTCCTAATAACCCAGTTGAGATTTAACAACTTTGAATATTTTTGTGTCATCTGCAAACTGAATCGCCTCACTCATCATTCCCTATTCAAGATAATTTATTAATATTAAAAAGCATGGATCCCAGTACAGACTCCACTACTTATCATTATTCACTAACAAACTGATCATTTTCTCCTATTTTCTGTTTTCTGTCTTTCAGCCTTCCAGTCCATGACTTTTTAGTTTCTTGAGGAGTTTCATAAGGGACTTCTCAAAATACCAGTAAATGAACTCACCCCTTTTTTAACACATTTAGAAACACCAATACCTCCCCTTGTTAAATCCAGGTTGGCTCTGCCCATTAAGTAATGTTTATCTACATGGCCATTAATTTTGTTTTCAGAATAGCTACTGCTATTTTTCCAGTACCGACATCAGGCTCACCAGTTTGTAGTTTTCCTTATAGCTCCTGAAGCCCTATTTAAAATTGATTACATTGGTGACCCTCCAATCCTCAGGTAGCACAGCTGATTTTAATAATAGGTTACAGATTGCTAGTAATAGGCCTGCAATTTAATTTTTGAGCTCTTTCAGTACTCTGGGATACATGATATCTGGCTATGGTGATTTGTTACCTTTTGGTCTACTGATTTTCTTCATAACAGCAAGCAGCTGAGCTCTCCCAGGAGGGATTGAGCACCGACGATCCTCTGGTCCGCCTCCAGCCGCCTCATCTGCCCAATCGGGGCAGCCCTCTGCGGGCTTAAAAGAGCGCGAATCGGCAGCAGGCTCCCTCTCAAGCAGCTGAGCTCTCCCAGGAGGGATCGAGCACCGATGATCCTCTGGTCCGCCTCCAGCCGCCTCATCCGCCCAATCGGGGCAGCCCTCTGCGGGCTTAAAAGAGCGCGAATCGGCAGCAGGCTCCCTCTCAAGCAGCTGAGCTCTCCCAGGAGGGATTGAGCACCGACGATCCTCTGGTCCACCTCCAGCCGCCTCATCCGCCCAATCGGGGCCGCCCTCTGCGGGCTTAAAAGTGCATACATCTAAGCGTGCCCGTGCCTTGCGTGCCCGCGCCTGAGGGCATCGCCAGAGGGCCCTTGGGTGTGGCCCTTAGGCGGGGTCCTCTAGAACTGCTATACCAGAAGAGCACCCTTCAAAGTATCAGCAGCTATCAGCCAGACTCCTCGATTAAACACACCAACTTCATCAGAAGAGATCACCGATCTACCAAACAAGAACCATATAACCACCCAGCTGGAGCTCCCATATGGTCGAGCTCGCTTCCACATTCAACCAGACCAACCACCGACCACAGCAAGTATATCACCCTAAATGAACTGACTATAACTGTGATTACTAGCACACCTAATCATACTGTCGTCAGTAATTTCTATTCATATCCTACTATCAGTTTCATACACTGTTGTCAGTAACCTTAAATATCACTGTCAGTACTATCTATCATACTCTACTATCAGCAGCCATTATACTATTGCCAGTAGCTCTACATACCATTAGAACTGTTACCTATGACTATATATCATATTGTCAGTCATCTCCAAGTAACTTCCTGAACTACTGCCAATAGCCATTATACTATTGCCAGTAGCCATACAGGCCATTGGAAACTGTTGCCAACCTGGTACATATACTGTTGTTAGTAATAATTAGTTCTCACACCTATCTTTCATACGCTGTTATACTGGTGTCTGCAACTCAGTAGTCATTATACTGTTGCCAGTAATAATTAGCCTTTATACTGTTGCCAATAATAATTTTCACAATACTGTTGCCAGTAATTAGTTCTCTTATCCATCCTACATACACTGTAATACTGTTTGTAACCCTTATACTGTTGCCAGTAATAATCAGTCACTATACTGTTGCCAGTAATTTAGCTCTCATACCCATCTTTCATACACTGTTATACTGTTGTTTGTAAACCAGTAGTCTTTAAACTGTATCTACTCATACTGTTATCCCCAATTGACTTGACTGCACCATACTGCTATTAATCTAGAATGTACACAGTCCTGTTTTCACTCATTACCCTCCTTACCCTTGGTCTCCCCTGCGTCTCAGACGCTCTCAACCACGATACCAACTACATACCAATACTACATACATTTGGAAGGAGATGGTATAAATTCCCCCACCACACAATGGCAAAAAAGCAACCATACATCCCATTCCCATCTACTTAACATTCCTCTACAAGCCATCAACAAGACACAAGCTGAGAAGCAACATCGCCAACGCCTACTGAAATGTGCATTGATAAATGCCAGATCAATACGATCAAAATGGCCTGCAGCCATTGACCTGACTCCACTATACAATCTCGACATCCTGATGGTCTTGGAAACATGGCTATCTGATTGTGACAATGTCCTCCTGAATCAGATGCTGCCACCAGGATTTGATCTATTCACATGCCACAGGTCCACTCAGAAAGGAGGCGGGACGCTCATCCTCGCCATAGCAGATCTAAATTTCAAGCTATGCAACTCCTCCAGCTCAACCCACCCTGACTCCCTCACCATATCTAATGAGCTCTGCACAATCAACCTTCTCTATCGAACACCCTCCCCATTACCAGATGACCTTCCAACAATAATTGAGCTTGCGTGCACAACATCCACTTCACGCTCTCCAATTTGGTTAGTTGGTGATTTCAACCTCCCATCTCTCCATGACAGCCACTCAGCAGCGTTTCTAGACGCACTAGAGGATCTAGGCTACAAACAATATGTCGACTCACCCACTCACACTAAGGGAGGTAAACTAGACCTCATTTTCGCACCTCATTTCAACACCTTAACACACCAAGCCCTTGCACTGTCGGTTACACCAGTGCCATGGTCAGATCACAATCTTATCCGATTCAATATACCCACCTATACTTCTCACAAGAGCCAAATGCCATCTAACACACCTGGGACCCACACAGTCCGCTTTCAACCTCTCAACCGTGACGCTGTCCTAGAAAATCTTCAACCACTTATGACCAACACCTCCCTCAACTTAGAAAACCTTATATCCAAATGGGATGAGAACCTCAGATCTGCCTCATGTCCATTGCTCAATGATAAGAAAATAAGAAAACGAGAACACGCGCCATGGTTCTCTACGGACCTTCTTACATCTCTCCACCACCTACGCAAACTTGAGAGACAGTGGCGAAGAACCCACTCCCCAGAGGCCCTTGCAGCATATAATTCACACTTAACTACCCACCGTGGGAAGATAACACAGAGTAGGAAACTCTACCACACAAACTTATTGAAACGCTCCATCAATAAACCACATGCACTGTTCAGGTTAGTAAAATCCATAACAGGAGAGCCGGTTTCAGCCCAACCTGCAATGCCTCAGCCCCAGGACTACACAAACTATCTGCAATCAAAAATAATTAAGACCAGCACAAACATAAATATCAGCAACTCCTCTGTATCACCTAAGGCATCCCAAATAACACCATTATGCAATTTCAATACGGTATCAACTAGTGAGATTGAGAACATTATTGCTTCCATCAATCCTAGCACGGCACCTAACGACCCATGCCCAGCCAGCTGGATCAAAGATCTGCGACATGATCTAAGCCAAATCTTGTGCAAGATACTGAACCAGTCCTTTCTAACAGGCTCATTCCCCCAGAGTCTGAAACACAACTCTATCAGGCCCCTACTGAAAAACAGTAAACTTGACCCATCCAAAGTATAATCATTTAGACCAATCTCGAGCATCCCCCAGCTTGCAAAAATCATCGAGAAAGCTGCTCAACAACAGATCCAGCATCATATTGACACGGAAGCACCACTAGACCAATCACAACATGGCTTCAGGGAAGCACATGGAGTCGACACAATCCTTACAACACTATTCAATGATCTGGTCACTGGAATAAACTGCATCCAACAAGGATTTGTCCTCATCTTCCTAGACATCTCCGCCGCCTTCGACTCTGTGAATCATGATATACTTCTGCAACGCCTGATAGAAAAGGGGATTCGAAGCACAGCACTAGAATGGTGTAAATCCTACCTTTCCAACAGGTGGCAACAAGTTAAAACAGGCCACAAATCCTCTGAACCATTCCTACAGTCCCAAGGTGTACCTCAAGGATCTTCCTTATCGGCACTGATGTTCAATATATATATGCAGCCGATATGTGAATTGATCCGATCTTTCAACGTACAATGCCTGGCATATGCAGATGACATCCTCCTATACATGCCGTTCAAAATTGACCAACCAGTGTTCTCTCCAATAATCAGTTGTTTTGGAGCAGTAGCTGAATGGCTGCTGACACAAAACCTACAAATCAATCACAGCAAAACTGATGTTCTTTTTGTTACAAGGAATCGCAAGTTCATACCTCCTCCATCGCTACTGGTCAACAACATAGAATTGAAGTCCAAACCCACAATCCGATATCTCGGCATCACACTGGACCAGCACCTGGATATGACAATGCATGTGAAGAATGTGACAAAGACTATATATCATAAGATCAGAACACTACGCCACCTCCGCCCCCTACTTGATTATACTGACTACCGATCAACCTTCCAGGCATTAGTCCTCCCACACCTAGATTTTGCGAACATCATCCTCCACGGGATCTCTCAATCAACTTTAAATCCACTTCACCTGGCTATGAATACAGCTGCAAGAGTCCTCTCTGGGTCACCAAGATCTGCACACATAACGCCTATCATGAAAGATCTGCACTGGCTACCTCTACAAGCCAGACTCCACTATAAGTCACTAGTCCTTACTTTCAAAGCCTTGAATAACTATCCACCTACACCAATCAGCAAGCTAATTCACAGCACCCTCGAAAATAGAAACAGGAGGTCTACTGCTATGAACACCTTAATAGTTCCTAGGATGATGACATCGTGTACTAAGGCTACTTCAAACAGAGCTTTCTCAATATTCGCTCCTCTAAACTGGAATACACTTCCCCATGAAATCCGTGGCATCAAAAGCCTAATACTATTCCGAAAAGCCTTGAAACACCATCTGTTCACAAAATGTTACCCAGAAGTCATCCCGGACACTCACACATCTAGCAAGCTTCCCACATACCCCAGACGCCTTAGCACCCTAATACAACCAGAAAATGGTTAGCCCACACGATAGCCCACATGATAACCATTTACCTGCACCATCCACATAAAATCACTTACAATATACAAACGAGTTTAGAATATTGTATATAGTTAAAGTATATAGTATAAAGTTAACCTATACATAGTTATCCCGGTTATCCCATGTGTTATTTTTCCCTGTTCTTTGTAAACTCAATGTTGCCTGTATGCATTGCAGTATGTTTTGTTCAATCTACACCGCACTGATTTTAAAAGCGCGGTATAGAAGAAATGTTAAATAACTAACTAACTAAATAAATAAATAAAATAACATTTTCCATATCCAGCTGTTCTGAGTCATCACCATCAAAGACTGTTTTGGGGTAATTTCTCCAAATGGGTTAGTTTTGTGCATACTGTGACAGTCATGAACCTCACTCATAAGTCAGGGTATGTGGAGTATGATCTCAGTCTCTCAAATTTATTGCTAACGCTCACCATAGTACTTGCATTGTGTTAAAGAGAGCTTCCTTCTGGAGTTCATAAGAGGTTACATGTATGGATAATTTGTCATGGTGCGATTGGAAATTCCACTTAATGAGGCCTGTGGCTCCCAAAATGATGGGAAATATTTTTGCATCTTTCTACCAAATTTTCGTGGTACTTCAAGATCAAGAACTGCAATCATCACCATCAAAGAGTGTTTCTGGTATGGATATCTTTATAGCTTTTTGTCCCCCAAAAAATCAAAGCATAATTCATTTATTTTTTCTTATGGCTTTATCCTTCCTGAGTGCCTCCTTTTCCCCTCAGTTATCTAGCAGTCTAATGCTTGCAACCTTTCAGCTGTGAATTATTTTAAGGCTTGTATTTCTATGGTCAGCTTCTCTATTCTCCTGTCTTATGAGCACTTTACTTTTAACTCTTCATTTTCTACACTATACCTTATTTATTTTCTTTATTTGGATCCACTTTCTATGTTTTGAGGCGTGCATTTTTGGCTTTAAATAGTCTTGTGCCTCACTTTTTAGCCATGCTGGCAATATTTTGGTCTTCCAGCAGTCTTTTCTAATTGAGAGAATATATTTGGTCTGGATTTCTAAGATAGTGTTTTTAAGCAATGTACGTCCCTAATTGACTCTTGGGGGCATGTTTACTAAAGTACACTATGTGGTTAACATGTGTTCTAATGCATGATAACTTAGGGGTATGTTTACTAAACCGTCTTAATGTTACTGGTGCTAGTTGCAGCGTTACTGTGAGGAATGCCATATAAGGTAGTGGGCATTCTGGTCTTAAGGTAGCAATCGTGGGTTATCGCGCGAAAGAGTAAGCTGTGCACGTTACCATGCATCAACCTTAACTTTGCGCGCTGACCTACAATCACAGTAACAGAGGTGTAGCACACTGGTGAATGTAATGACTGCTGAGACAGGGATCATGAGTTCAATCCCCCAGTGGACCTAATGAATAAGGGTGGCAAGGCAATTCCTTTTCCTGCTAGAAACATTCCAACAATCTGTGCTGCCAGCTAAAAATACCTGCACCCCAGTGCCATAAGCTATTGCACCTTTCAGGGCGCACCAGAAGGCACATCATAAACCACCACGTAAGCCAAGGTGGGTCATAATGTGCCCCAGAGGGCGTGACGAAAGGTTGGCAACCCCCAAGGCACCATATTAGGCACCCCATAAGCTGGCTGAATCTAAGGTGTGGCTAAAGATGCCCCAAGGATGTATAGGTGACTTAAGAAATGTTGCCCAAGGGCAGTAAGGTCCCCCAAGTTGAAAAGCAAGAAAGGTATGGGCCAAACATAGATATAACGCTAACACTGCACAGAGCACCAAGGAAAGACAATGCACAAGTGATGGAAGGAAGTAGATCAGAGCTGATGGACCAGACAAATCTGCGTCCAGTCTATGTGGCAGCTGGAAAAATGGACAAACATATCGGGGGCAGCTGTAGCGATGAACAGGGTGATGGTAATGTACCATGCAACAATGACAGTGTGTGGCAGAAGATGGGAAGACGTGTCCAGCAGAGAAGGTAGAGGTGGCAGGATAGGTGCAATGACAGGAGGACAGAGGAGTAGCAGTGCCATGCAGAGCACACACAGGAGAGGCAACCAGGCAGAGCTGCACTGCAGAAACATGTACCAGTGCAGGACATGGGGTAGCAGCCTGCACATCAGGGCAGGACGGCACACAGATGGCAGACACACATAGACGGACAAAAGGATGGTTGGCAACTGTGATAAGGGTACAATGTGCCAACAGCACAGATCTGCACAGATATGACTGTTACAGGAATGAAAAGTAGCTGTGCAGGACAGGCATACAAATGAAAGAGAATAGAGAGGAATCAAACCCATGACCATTAGCACAAATGTCAATGCACAAACCGGTAGGCTTAAACACACACGTGAGGTCATTAGCAAAGGCTGCATACAAGAATACTGCAGGGCATCACACAAGAAGCCTGCTGTCTGCCAGGATAGGCAAACCTCAAACAGTAACTATGATGGAATGCACATGCAGATCTAGTGTGTACAGCTCAGATCACAGTCTGTAATTGGGACCAGAGCCACATATAACTACATGCACACACACAATGAAATATTATGCAGTGGATACAGCATGCAAAAGAGGAAAGAACCTAAACCCAAAGGGCGGCAGGGGATGCTCTGTGGAGCAGGGCAAAATATGGAACAGAACAGAAAAGGAGCATGAGAGAATTGAACCTGCAAACAAGTGTGGCACAGACCAGCTGAACCACAGCATACCAATCCCCCAAGTGGACTGCCTATGTGAACACTACAAAGAAAGAGACATATGTAACAGCTAATATGTGATGGATAGGCAGCACAGAGGGCACACTTTGGTGTACAGTGAAGAGATGGAAGGGTGTGTGGATAGGTGATGAACCTGCAGGCAGCCCATGGTCAGGTTAGCACAACACAATAAAATAATAAAACCCCATGTGGGAATCAAACCTGCAACCTATGGTGTTCCAACACGTTTCCCAACCACCATCCCAAAAAAACACAGTAAGCACAATGCAAAGATGTTACCTCAGAGGGAATGTGTGTATGGGAACCCATAACACCCAGTGATGTGGCAGACGGCTGGCAGATAGACAGCTAGCACTGTACAATGATGTGAGAACAGGTGGGCCATGTACATGACCAGGAAATCACTAAATACATGTGTCAGTGTGGTCAAGCAGCAGCAGAGACAAATGTAAGTCAAACACATATTTTTATTTTGGTTAATCATCAGAGATAGCGTAGATAGCGCCTTTCATAATATCAAGGTGATTGGATAACAGGGGAAAAATCGAAAACACATTTTGCAGGGCAGCAACCCACATGATACAGAAATGTCACTGGCCCATCAACAGATGATGGGCAGGAGAGGTAATGTGCATTAGGTGCATGGTGTGCAATATGCATTAGCACCCCCCCCCCCCACATGCTGCTGCACATCCCAAATGCATTAGTTACATATGTGTGCATGTAGACAGTAGGCGTTGCATGATGAGGGCCCAACACACATCATTCATGATCTGTTCATAAAAATAGATCTGTCTGCCAACACAAGAGGCACAAAAATGAAACAGCATATGTTGTTAAAAGTAAGAAAGTGTAAACACAGATATTGACAAATATATTACAGCTGTCACATAATGCCTGATATAGGAATCAAAGCAGCACCAATGTAACCCAAAACAATTGTCAAATGCAAAATGAGGATATGCTAACAGGTAGCAGAGGCACATGAATACAGAGAATTCAAATTAAACAAACCGCAGAAACATGCAGAGATAACACTATGCAGAAGCTCCCATGCACTGGTTGGTGTGGATACAGTGTCTGTACACACATATCACGGTACATGGAATGCACAAATGAAGGAAGAAAATGGACACGCACACTGCCACACTCCAAATATAACGGGGCAATGTGAGTGCCGGAACCTCAGGGAATAAATGGGACTGTGCAGACATGCAATGCTAGGTTTGTAAATCAATGTAGAGCGTCACGTCGGTACAGTAAACAAACACAATAACCTGTATATAGAGATGGAAAGAAAGGTCAAGCATGTTACAGTAACCCACACAGAAGCTATATTGCCAAATGCTGTGTTGCACCAACATAGTCAGCCACATGCACATGCACCGTGTACGTTAAAACATGATACAGTGATGCCACACATGCACTGTAACACCCTTGGTGAGTACAAACATCAATCCAAGATGTTGGTGTGCAGTAAAGTGATGTGGTGGCAAGTACTGTGTCATGTCCAAGTGGAGGGTAGGAGGACATGGACAAAAGGACCTCTCCAATGTTCCCCCTGTGCCACACGCATGGCTGTATGCTCGTGTTGAACTAAACAAATGAGCGTATCCTGCGTTCCAGGTCATACACATGGGCAAAAACACAACAACACAATGTCAGAAGGATGTACAGCATATAGTGACAATGTCAGTCCCTGCTGCACACGTAAGGGCCAGTACACAGTGTCCACAGTGCAAAGGGTGTCTGCAACCCAACTGTCCTTGAAACCCTGGGCAGGCATGGTCAAGTGTGACATCTCAATATGCCACATTAATGGAAAGGTCATGTGTGTCTCCTGCGATGAACACGACACCCAGCCAGAGCACGGCAGCAACGGTGTGTTGGACAGGCCTGTCATGCTCAAAGTAGCAGTCCAACAATAATGTCCATCCTAGGCATGTGTTCCACTCGCAGAGATCAAACATCCTATGGCACCATTTCTCAGGGATAGTTCCATAGTGTTGTTGTGTCCTCCAACAGGTGGGTGATGGTGATGCCGGATGCACTGTAGTAGATGTTCTGTGTGTGTTCACTGCCCTGTGTCAGAAGAGGATAAACAATGTATTGGTATGCTGCTTGCAACATCAACCCAAATTGCAGAGAGTCAAACATCAATATGTATGTAATGAAATGTCACACAGGCAAACATAAAAGAACCAAGCCAAGGAAAATGGGCAAAGAGTTCACACAAATACTTTTATTAATCTTTAAAACAGTGGCCAAACCCAACAGAGGCCGTGTTTCATGTCCTACTTCATCAGGGGTTATTAAGGCACACTAAAAAAACATAAAAACATAAATAAATAAGTAGTTACATTAAAACCATCATTAAATAATTAATAACATCCAGGACTAAAACACCAAACATATATAAATAATATAATAATAAAAAATATAATAAAAAATAAAACAGATAATATAAGAAATTATATAAATATTGTAAACAAATAAAACCGGAATGAACAATATCAAATATCATGATAAAAGGATTGAACCAATAAAACTATAAATAAGCATAATAAATGGACATACAAAATAGAAAAACGTATGAATATTAGAAAAATGCTTAAAAACATTGAAAAACAATGAATAATAAAAGCATATCCATCACATATTAGCTGTTACATATGTCTCTTTTTTTGTAGTGTTCACATAGGCATCCCTCCTCTCTCCTTCCCCTTTTTTTCCTTCTTCCCTCTTCCTCCCTTCCCTCCCCTTTTCCTTTGTTTCCCTTCTTTCTTCTTTTATCAATATTTATTTATGAATCTTTATTCTGTCGATGCTTTGATAAAAAGTTTATTACAATTTTGCTTTCGCTTTAGATGTGCTTTTCTGCTTATTTGTGTGGCAGTGTTGCTGCTTTTGCTTGGTGGACACAGGCAAGCATAACATGATCACAACACAGAACACAGTGCATGTTGTGGACATTTGGAATTGAAACCGCAGACGAGGGTGTCATATGGATATGGTCATGTTCATGCCCATATTACACAGGCGTTTCACAGCTACACCCAATGTGCATCAGCATTGGTGTACAGAGACTCAACATGAAAGGTCCATGAAACAAACAGTAAATCATTAACATGTAAAGGCTGATGTCATTTCCAAAAGACCAAAGGTGCAACCTACCGTGTCTTTGCAGCAAGTGTCTGTTCGGGATTCCCTGAGGCTCTCAAAGGCCACAACACGTCACAGTGAAGGGAGAAGATGTCATTGAAATTTGTAGAATCACCATGTTCCCATGTCCAGCCACTGTTGATGCATGTCCACATTATGGCGATATCTGTGATACATAAATGCTGTTGCACAGTGGTCTGTCTGCATACAAGAGATAGGTCAGCTCACAACACTCAACACATGGCCACAATGTTCACAAGGTAAACAGCAGTAAGGTAGAGATAGCACAGTCACCACCGCTCCCCAGGTGTACAGACCCCTCACACCAAATGTTAATGCAAAATGTCTGCATGCTGTATCATCACACAGCCAACCCAAAAACACACACCCACACAGTATGCTAAGGTGAGCGTGCCAGCAGTAGCATACGGCCTGTATGTGCACAATTGGAGATTAGTAGAGATAAAGGCTTGTCAAATGCAATGATACACTGCTGTTGACTAATGCTACAATGTCAGGGAAGGGTGTACGTGCAGCCCACCACCCGAACACCTAGGACCTGCAGTCACATGCAGCTCTGTTGGATGTGTCCCAGAGACAGTGTTGGAGAAGACGAACTGGCCAAGAACACATGTGGATATGTGTGCCAACAGCAACATATGGGGTATGGGGTGCAGGGTAAAGAGATGAACAACAACATAGGTACAATATGACAGATCACTGCAGACATGTCCTTCCCCTGATTGTCGTCACAGACAAAGTAGCTGTAGGTCCACCTACCCCAGACTACTGCATGTTGGATGATGTACAGTCAGCTGCCACTGCAAAACAGCACCAGGAGGGTCACCAAGTATGTCCTGTGGATTGTGGAACACAAGAGAAACATACATATGTCATGTTGGAGCTGTACAACACACACTGCACCTTCATGTCCTCAGCTCGCAGACCCCCCAAGATCCTTTACAGACTGATTGTTCCCCATCACACTGTTCAGACTCGCTTCATGCTAAAGTTATCACTGAAGTGTGTGTGGCAAAATACAAGGGCCCATACTCTGTCCGTCCACTTCCTCACCTCTCTGCTGCATTCAAAACTGTTGAACAGAACTGTCTCCTCGCTACCATGTCCCTGCTCGGCTCTAAGGCCGCAGTACTATCCTGCACCCCCCATAAAGCTCCCACTGCCCCTTCAGTGTGTTTTCTGGTGTCTCAATGTCCTCTGCTACCCCGCTGTCAGTTCCTGTACCACAGGGAAATATCCAGGGTCTTCTTCCTTATCCTCTGTCAATATCCATTTCCTTGGTGTGGCTATCTCATCCCTTGACTTACATTACCAGCTATGTGCTGATGAGTTGCAAATATCTCTCTCCACGCCTGAGCTATGTCTGTCAAAACACACCCCGATGTCTGCTTGCCACCTGACTTTGATGGTTGCATATCATCCCACTGTGTGAAATTGACAATGACAAAGCATGGATATCCCATATGTGCACCCTAAACCCTCCCCTCCCATCAGAGCCTGTGTGTGTGTGGCCATACCTTCCCTTCTCCAGGGTCCTCAATGTAGGTGTTGTCTTTGACTCCACTCTCCTCCTCTACACACATACCCAGCTTGTAGCTGAGGCTTGTGGCTTCTTTCTAGATGACACCAGTTCTCCCTGGACACACAACTAAAACCCCAATCCACCCCCTAATCAGCTCCCAGCTTGCCTACTGTAACCTATACCTTGCTGATCTGCCTTTGCATCATCTCTATCTGCCTCTAAATATGCAACACTGCACTGCATGGCCAATCTACAGCCACACACATAATGGCAATAATACTCCCCCCCCCCCCCCCATCAGGATCCATAACAGACCTGTGTAATCAGGTTTGGGCCTTCTGGGAATAGGGCAGATGTGTGACCTGACCCTGCATAACCTACCACAATATCTGGATTTCATACAGACCTTTGTAATTAGGTCTCAGGTCTCCTGGGGGTAGGGTGGATTAGAACACATCAACAGCAACAAATACCATAACACCAGGGTGACTGAGAGATCACTTTGATGAGGTCTCAGGACTCCTGGGGATAGGGTGGATTTGAACACATCAACAGCAACAAATACCATAACACCAGGGTGACTGGCAGATCACTTTGATCAGGTCTCAGGACTCCTGGGGGTAGGGTGGATCAGAACATATCAACAGCAGCAAATACCATAACACCAGGGTGACTGACAGACCACTTTGATCAGGTTTCAGGCCCCCTGGGGGTAGGACAGATGTTTTAACCTGTAACTACATAAATGACCATACCACCAGGATGGATAACAGACCACTTTGAGCAGTTCTCAGGACTTCAGGGGGTAGGGTGGATTAGAACACATCAACAGCAGCACTTACCATAACACCAGGGTGACTGACAGATCACTTTGATC
Source organism: Ichthyophis bannanicus (assembly GCA_033557465.1). Lineage (NCBI taxonomy): Eukaryota > Metazoa > Chordata > Amphibia > Gymnophiona > Ichthyophiidae > Ichthyophis > Ichthyophis bannanicus. The sequence goes on along the minus strand of CM066032.1, from coordinate 890,456,745 downwards.
AGGTCTCAGGACTCCTGGGGGTAGGATGGATTAGAACACATCAACAGCAACAATTGCCATAACACCAGGGTGACTGACAGATCACTTTGATCAGGTCTCAGGACTCCTGGGGGTAGGGTGGATCAGAACATACCATAACACCAGGGTGACTGACAGACCACTTTGATCAGGTCTCAGGCCCCCTGGGGGTAGGGCAGATGTTTTAACCTGCAACTGCATAAACGACCATACCACCAGGATGGATAACACACCACTTTGATCAGGTCTCAGGCAGATGTGTGAACCTGCAACTGCATACACCACTATACTAACAGGATTTCTTACAGAACTGTGTAATCAGGTCTGGGCCTCCTGGGGGTAGGGCAGATGTGTGAACCTGCAAATGCAGAACCTACCATGTCAGCATGCTGTTTACCAGACCTCTTTAGGAAGATCTAAGGGCTCCTGGGGTTAGGGTGGATTTTAACACATCAACAGCAGCAGGTACCATAACACCAGGCTGAGAACTGGACCTCTGTGATCAGGTCCTTAGCCTCCTGGGGATAGGGCATACCTACACACAGCAGCATACACAGCTGCATTCAGCACTGGATGGCCCAAAGACTGGTGTCTATATCATGTTGTACATGTATGATGTGTGTTCATTGCTGGATAATGTGTTGCACACCTTGCATTGTGTGACCTGTCCCCAAACACTTACCTCATGTGGGTAGTCAGCAAGACGATTATACCACCTCGTGACGCACTCCCATGCCCTCCTAATGCGTCAGAGGTCCTGGTGTTTGGAGGAGCTGCGGAATAATTTGTGCTGCCTAGCGCAGAATAGTCCTGCAAGGTGTCACAGCTCCCGACGGGTGAAGGCAGGCTTCCTTGACTGCGTTGCCATTTTCTCCAATGCCTTGCTGACGCATGCACGCATGCGTATCACTATGGCACGCTATCTATGTGCCCGTGCCACGGCCGGTACATGGCGGCGCTGCCAAGATAAGTGGCACTGCAGGCTTTTTACCCTTTGTCCAGGCCGCTTCATAGGGCGCCTTATGATGTACTTCCTGCCACACCATGCTGTGAGACACCTTGGGGTACACGGCTACAGTGAAAAGATTTATGCTGCAGACAGACATTGCAGAGATGTGTCTGAATCTTCTTACCACGATATACATCTTAGGCATTTACCTTGATGTTGGCGCACTGGGGTCTCTAACCCATCACCACTGGCTGTGAAGGCATTGTATTGACCAGTGTGCTATGCCTTTTAACATAGCAATGGCTGACTACAAAGCTACACCAGGTCATCTGCACACACTTTCTGCTCTGCTTACCGGGGTAGTGTAAGGACACAGCTAGGGCACTTTACAGGGAATCTTAGTTTAGGCAACTGAGCTGAGGGTGCTTTGGGGTGTGCATGCTAATTTCAGATCTATGTCAGACTGTTACAGGCATAAATGGCACAGACTGCTTCAGGCCATAGCCTAGAACAGTTTTACTGATGGACACACTTTGTATATAGCTCACCAGCTAATCTAGCAACCTGCAGCCCACACCACTCTTCCAACATACCCACTGCATGCGACTGGCCACACTTTTAAAAAGATTTTCATGTGGTAAAAGGCTCTGATGTGATGATAATATGGTATATCATATCCATCCAGACACATCAATATACAGGCCCACTGCGGTATATGAACGCATGACCTCTCCCACTGAGGTCATTTTTTAACCATTATCCTACATCACTATTGGTTGTAGCCAAGCTATGGCTAGCTACTAAACCAGTGCAGGTCACCAGACACTGTCTGGTGTGGCTACCAGGTTAGGTTAGCACCAAGAGTACCCATGATGCAATTCACATGCAGAACAGCAGTCTACAACTGCTCACCAGTTGGAGTTTGCAACTCTGCAGCACGTCAACTGAGTAGGGGGACTGACCATGTGTGTTACTGGCACAGTGCGCCTACTGACCATGTCATTGTGCATTTTCTGTGATCACCCTGAGGGTAAAGTCATGTGGACAGCACCAGGTCCACAGTACCCGGGTTGTTTGTGGTAGGTTTTGCTGCAGTTCACCATCACTGCCTGTGTGTGGGGTATTCTTTGCAGACAGTCTTGGATGTTTTCTATGTCCATTTCTATTTGTCAGTAATGTGTAGCCTGTGTGGACCATGATGCTTGCAATATAATGTATGTTCAGTGCGGTTATTTATTTATTTATTTATTAACAATTCTTATATACCGCACTATTAGACATCAGCGCGGTTTACATTGAACAGAAAACATCCGACAGTTTACATATGTCTGGTCATTACATTTAACAGGAAGAATAACTTGGCGAAATAGGGAAACTAAATACAATGCAGGGTTATCTGATAAAGGATATCCTGGTTAACTATTTACAATAGTGGTACAATAGTATATGGAACAACTAGTTATTTACATTGTGAAGTTGGTCTGTTGCGGGAGTCTATCTGGTTTGACCACTTCTGCTATTCACCTGGGGGTTATGTTCGGAGCTGTCATTGAGATATTTAAGGAAGAGGAAATGCTTTAAAGCCTTTCTGAACTGACTTAGATTAGGTATTGCTCTGATTTGTGCTGGTAAGGTGTTCCATAGAGAAGGGGCGCAGAATTGGAAGGCTCTGTTGGCTGTTGATCTAGTGCATCTGGTGGTGTCATTTGGGATAACTAGTGTGTTTAATTCTGCTGTTCTTCGTGGCCTGTTTGGTGCAAGTGGTTGTATGAGGTTGGAGAGAGAGAGGAAGAGGTGAGCCCCTTAGCCGCTTTGAATGTTAGCAATAAGGTCTTGAAACTGATCCTTGCTTGAATGGGGAGCCAGTGTAGCTGTTTTAGGAGGGGTGTTACGTGATCTCTCCTGGATGCCCCGAGGAGTACCCTCGCTGCACTATTCATGGCTAATTGCAGGGGGTTCAGGGTAGACCGGGGGAGTCCTTGTAGTATGGAGTTTGAGAAGTCGAAATGGGGGAGTATAAGGGCTTGATAAATGGTACGGAAATCATCCGGTTCAAGTAGCATGCGTAGGTGTCTGAGGGATCTGATTTTAAAGTAGATTGCCTTGACTGTGTTGACTATGTGGTTCTTCATGTCAAGGTTTTGGTCCAGTGTTACTCCCAGGTAGCGTATTGCCGGTTTAACTTGGAGTTGGGCATCCTTTACGTTAATACAACTAGGTGGGGTGAAGTTGGTGTTCCTCGAGACGAACAGGACTTCCGTCTTTTTGTGTTGTATTCTCAGGTTTTGTGATAGGAGCCACTCTGATATGGTATTAAAGCAGTTAGTCAGCGGGGTAAGGTCTAGGTAATCCAGTGATATTGGCATATATAGTAGCACATCGTCTGCATATATCATGTAACTGACATTAAAGGATCTGATGATGTCGCAGATGGGTTGGATGTATATATTAAACATCAATGCAGATAAAGAGGATCCTTGGGGTACACCTTGACTTTGTTGGAAAGGTTCAGATGTATCCCCGTCGACTCTGACATGCTGCCATCTATCGGACAGGTAAGATTTGCACCATTCGAGTGCTGTTCCACAGATGCCTTTTTCCCTTAGCCGGCAGATGAGAATTTCGTGGCATACAGAGTCAAATGCCGCTGCTATATCTAGGAAGACAAGAGCGAAGCCCTGGCGTATGTTATCCACACCTGAGGTTATGTTGTTGAGGAGTGTTGTGAGTAGTGTTTCTACTCCATGCGACTCTCTGAAACCATGTTGAGCTGGATCCAGTGGAGCTGATGTGTCAATATGATCCTGTAATTGCCTGTGCACTATTTTCTCGATGATTTTTGCTAGCATAGGTATGCTAGATATGGGCCTATAAGATTCTACCTTTTGAGGATCAAGTTTGGTGTTCTTTAGCAGCGGTCTTACAGAGGTCTGCTTGAGCGTAGATGGGAAAGAGCCAGTGGTGAAGGAATAGTCTAAGATTTTCGCTATAGTTGAGGATATGTCACATCGCAGGTCCTTTATCCAGTGCGCAGGACAAGGGTCTGTGTGTGCAGTGGTTGTGTTTAGAGCTAGGATGGTATCTTCAATAGTTTTCTTCGAAGGAGTAGAGAAGGATGCCAGTGATACTGGGTAGTCTTGTTCATCAGGAGGGTCTGGTATTAATATTTTGTTGGTCTTGCACATTTTAGATTGCATGTAAATTGCATAGTCCTGTGGGTGGATCCTATTGTGGTGCTCAGGTGTTGGCTCTTTGGCAAGTGTTTTAACTAAGTTAAACAAGTCGTGAGGTTTATTCAATGACCGTTTCAGGGTATCTGTGTGGTGTTGTCTGATTTTATCTGAGATGGCTTTACGATGCTCTGCCAGGTGATGGATGTAAGCTGACTGGTCACTGGTGGTACGTGACTTTCTCCATCGTTTTTCTAATCTTCTTAAAATGGTTAGTGAGGTTTTTAAATCGGCTGTGAACCAAGGGGCGGTAGATCTCTTCTTTGGGTTCTTGTTTGTTGGAGGACGGATAGCGATTGCGCTGAGTTTTTTATTCCATGTGGAGACCAACTCTTCTAGGCTTAGTGAGGTGTCATCAAAGAGTGTGCTCACTTCAGTGAGGATGCGTTCTTTGTTAAATGGGTGGAATCTTCTGGTATCTGAGTTAGCGGGCCTGCTTTCATTCGTTTTCGTCTTATGTGAACAGTTAGTGGTAGGCATCTGAAAGGTGATGAGTTTGTGGTCAGTCCATGGAACTGCAGATATCGATAACACAATGTTTTGTGGTTGATCCAAAATTAGCTGTGGTGCAAATATTAGGTCGAGGATATTGCCTTTCTCATGAGTAGGTTCTTGCACCATTTGTGTGTATCCTAGGTTATCTAGGGCATCTAGGAACGCTGTTGCCATGGACACCTGTATTTGGAGCAGGGGTGTGTCTGGACTCACATGATGAAGATATACGTAGCAAGCCTGCTCTCTGTGGGGCAGGGTAAGGAACATGATCTGCGAACAACAGACACACACTATCACTGTTTACAATAGGGGCAGTTGAGGTAAATGATGACAGACTGTGGGACCAGCAACCCCCGGCCCACTGGCAAACAGAGAGCTGATGCAGATCTGCACATGGAACTGGACCACTGGCAGCATGCCTGGTCAGCTCAGCTGCCCCCCCCCAACTACATTCTGATATACACCAGCAGAGGGCAGTCAGTGTGCACCTGCTGCATTCTGTAATGTATTGAAGCCATACACATGCTAAATGCAGACAGTTTGCTAGCACATACATAGTGCATGTTCCAAAAGGAACACTGTGCATCCAGGCATGGGATCTGGCACACACACCAAGCAGGTCTATCAGTGATTAGGCCCCAGAAATGGGAACCCAGATATATCACTTACAAAAGCTGTGTATAACATTATGTGGGAACCTGGACATGCCGTGGTCACTACTAAGTCAGAGTGGGACTGACCTCCCAGCATGACATGCTGTGGCCACTGTGTCCTTGCAGGTGGTGGATGCACACTACAATATCCAAGCTATTGCCCTATGCTCTGTACATATGCATCCTGCCAAAACCGCCCTGTCCAGCCCATACCCACAATACCTTGGCCCTCATTATGCACAATGGCAGGCTAACGCTGCAAACTGTGCAAGCATTGTGGAATCAGTAAGGTGTAGGCATCCGCAAAACACTGGATAGACATATACACACTCCAACACCTATTTCTGCATTGTGCAACGGTAGAGGTGCCTGCCAGCCCTGCCCGCCACACCAGTCCTGGGCACTGTGCAGGCAGTGCTAAGGAACGCAATACTGTTAGGGTCACTCTCCAGGGTGGTAGACAGTGTTGTAAACACATATGCAGCACACTCCACAGATATCAGAAAGGTTGGTATGATGAATCTATTTTATTTATTTATTTTATTTATTTATTTATTTAGCTGTATTTATATCCCGCTTTTCACCGGGTCAAAGCGGTCAATTGGGAGATACATTTTAACACGAGGGGATATGACACACATACGCTAATACTTACAGGGAACATGGACAATGGAGGGTTAAGTGACTTGCCCAAGACCACAAGGAGTACCTATAGGACTAGAAATCCCAGTCCCTCTCGCCTGAGATTGCTGTCCCCAGGTGGGACTTGAACCCCCGGCCCTCCGGCCTGAAGTACCTTGTCCTAACCACTAGGCCACTCCTCCCGTAAATTGTTTTACGTTAGGTTTTGTGATCTCACATTAATCATAGCAAGCTTTTGATAAATATATGGAACGTTTTTCCATGGATCTGACTGCATTGCTAAGGTATACAGGTGCAGGTGGTGGTAGCTGCTGCTCCGCGCATGGCCCAACAGCCTGACTCTCCATGAGGCTTTGTATAGTGGGGCCCGTGGGTGTGGGTGTTTGTGCATCTGTTGGCCACAGCTCTGGTGCAGAGGGTCCAGGCTCCGGTCCTGGTGGGCCAAACACGATTCCGGTTTCCTGGATGTCACTAATGAATATGCATGGATATATTTGCATACAATGGGGGCAGTGCATGTAAATGCATCTCAGGGATATTTCTTGGGAACATCCTGACAACCTGAATGGTGTTTGCACCTCCAGGACTGGGGTTGGGAAACTCTGCTCTAGGCAGTGGACATGTTTATGGTGTCTGCACACTGTAGGGTAAAATAGTGGGGCATGGTCTGCAGGGGCCCCAGTTGGGACACAAACCTTTGACCTTCTGCCTTTGGGCACACTGACTGTGTGTACTGCACCACACTGTTACCACAGAGGCAGGCTGTTCCCTGGGGAACCCATGACTGTTCCTCAGGCAGACCTTATCTGTTGCACTGCACGCCACCCACCTATACAGGGCTTGGCCTTGCTCTGCTCTGGGAAGCTGCCACTGCCTCCTCCGGCACTGGCACCCCCTCCACCACCATGCTGACATGCCCTTATGCCGGTGGTGCGCAGTCCCATGCCATCCAGTGTGCCGCTAGGCGGGTGCCTATGGTGTGGGTTCTGGGGTAGGGGTGCTGACATGGACATCAGTACATCCCCCCAGCACCACCTGCCAATGTTCTGTGCCCTTGGGGGTACCTGCTGGGTGCTATCCCCTGGGATACTGTGGGATGCACACTCGTAGCCATATTAGACCCTGGTCAGTTGCTGTCTTGCTGCTTTTTATTTTCTGCATTCCTATGTGCCAAGTAGGCATCTGCCTAGTCCACACTGTGCCCCAGCTGGCCCACTGCATGTGCCACCTAGAGCCCCCTGTACCCCAGTTACACCATCACCATAGTGTCCTTTCCCATGTGCCCACTCTGCTGTTGCTACATATGTGTAAGCCACAAAGGCAAGCTACCCCATGCACACCACAGAAAACCCTCATCAGCACTATTTCTATGTTGGCACATTCACTTTGTGGGGGACTGTGAATTTCAAATGTGAGCTCATCCTTTTTCCTTGAAGAAAACTTTATGATCTGACCACAATACCTCGGCTCTTTAGGTCTCTGGTCCATCAGTAGTGAGAGACAGGCAGAGAGTAATACAGAACACAATCACACACACACAAAGTGCTATTTTCTTTGAGCTCAGAGGGAAGTGGGAGCAGATAACTCTAGAGCTCTAGGAAGAGCGAACACTCCAGCTAGTTGAGCATTAGCAAATAGCAAAGCAGCCGACTGTCACAGAATCAATTCTTATAATTGCATCAATTTTCCTTATTCGTTGCACAAAGCAGAACCATCAGTACAGTGTGGAGGTCAAACAGTAGCAAGAAAAGAGCTGAAAGAAAACTCGTTTTTCAGTAATTTGGATTGCAAAGACTACTGCTACCAGCCCAGTGGCTTACGTCCAATGGGAAATTTCTGAGCAAAAACACAAACAGCAGCAATAAAAGAGGTAAGCATATTGGATCACACTTGCAATTAACAACATCAATTCTGCAGAGGTCTTTCATAATAACTAAAACATATACGACATGAAAATTTAAATCACTCCTCCAATCGACTCCTGCAGATTAGTTTAAAAGAGACTAAGAGAATATCAACATTTTTTTTCTTCAGACATTTACTCATACACTATTATAGTTGGACTTTCAACATTATACATATATTTGCCATACTGTTTTAATTACTTAATTCACTTGTTTGAATGTAATTGTATCATTCACTTTTTACCTTTTCTTAACCTTTTTCACATCACACAATTTTATCAATTATCTAAATATATCAAAGCATGGAAGATCTTCCCATTCATTCACATCAATTATAACTAGAAATACAATTTGGAGAATATATCAATCATATTTTTTTTTCCCAAAGCATCCAGAGACATAAGAAACACCAAAGAGTAATATTTCTAATAATATTTTTTTAGCATTTGCTAATTATTACACATAGAATGGAATCAGTAAATAAATTCTCATAACCCAAAATAAGTTCAGATCCAGACCTAAAAAATAAAACTTATTTACTATACATACACAAGTAAGAGAAATGGTTAATCACATTTGGAGTTTTTTTTTTAACTTCCCTAATGGTTAACAAAGAAAAGCTTACCACAGTTGCTCAAGACTTTCTTTCCTGCTAATATTGCAGTTATGCCAAGCCGTTATCTGTGCCGGAAACTCTAAATTATTATAACTGCAGTAAATATCAATACTTTTATACTGCACAGCACACTTCCCTAACCATGAAATTAAAGGAAACAAACTTCACACTACAATTATGACATGAAAATCAGTCCTTTAAAACTTTGTTTGATTAATTCTATTTTACAGTCATACAGCAACGATATGTTTTTCCCTGTAAGCTTCCGTTTCTTTCATATTTACACTATTCATCCTAAACACAGGATTTTTAAATCTTTCAAAACACAGAGTCAGTGGCTTGCTGCACTTTTCAGCCTTAAACTGCCACAAAACCATTCATGACTGGTATGAAATTTGCTTAAATCTAATCATATTTCATACTGTAATCAACTTAATTTGTCCCACTGAAATGTTCCACAAAGGAGGAACGGCAAACTGTGGTTACTGGCAGTCATCAAATATTAACATAAGGGCGCTTCACCAAAACTTGCGCCTCATTTCACAATTAGGGCTTCCTTTTCTCTCTGCCCTATATCACGAGCCTTCTCGCTCCACTTATCTAACTGAGATCTCTAATTAACCTTACCGACTGTACATTATAATCACAATATACACACAGATATCTGTCAATTTTTAGTATACTCACGGCAACCACTGCCTGTGTCCTTGAGACTTGTCTACTGTTTCCAGCTACTGAAGGAACACAGAGATCCGAGTCACGGCAATAACTGAAGAAAACTTCATGATCTGACCACAATACCTCGGCTCTTTAGGTCTCTGGTCCATCTGTAGTGAGAGACAGGCAGAGAGTAATACAGAACACAATCACACACACACAAAGTGCTATTTTCTTTGAGCTCAGAGGGAAGACAACAAGCGGACTATGAACATGCATAATTCCAGGCTTATTGAATTCAAAGTTCTCCTTCTAAAAGCTCTCTTTTTATTAGAGAAAAAGAGGAAGTAGCAGTCATTTATTATAACCATGAAATAACACAAGGTGTCGCCAAGGTTCTTTTTACAAAGTAAGATCTGATTACAGTATATTAGATGAAATTTATAATTGCAAAAGTTGCAAAAATTATGTTTTGTCAGCAGTAACTGTACAATGAACTGTGGTTGCACAGGTCATAGCCTATGTTCTTTTTGCTTGCGTTAACACTGTTCCATCTATTTTAAAGACAGTTACACAGAGAACTCATGATCATGACATCTTATTCTATTTAAGAAAGTAGGTGAAAAGTCAAACTTCTAAACACATTTTGAATCAAGAACTTCATCCATCTTCAATTACATATTGGGGATTCTGGTATCCCTCTTATCTGTCCATCTCTACATTCCTCTTTATAGGTTGTGTTCATTACCGCTTGTCATTATTTGTTCTATTGGCCAACTCGGTGTTTTGGATTTCAATTTTGGTACTGGTCATTATTTATGGTTTGTGCCTTTTTGGTTGCTGCACATGTATCACTACTATCACTTTTCAGGGTCTCCCTGTCTTTGCTGTACATTGCTGACTGAAATGGTTTCTCTGTACTGCAAATGTGCCTAGCGCGAGGTTTTCACTGGCACTAATTTTCAGAGCTTCATTTCACGGCGTTAGTGTGCATGGATCCACTCCCCACCCACTCTCCGCCCATTGACCCCTTCTCTCTGCCCCTGGGGTCCCTTACTCCACCCTCTGGGAAGCCTTACTCTACCCTCTGCACACCTTAATGCTGCCGCAGACATTATCACGCAATATTTGACTTTCTCGCATGGTAAAGTGCCATTATCGTGCGATAACATCGCAGCTGTGACGTTAGCGCCGGTTAGTAAACATACCCCTTAGTGTGGGCTGTGGTAACCGTAACCACGTTGGCCTGACAGTTAAAATGCGCTAATTTCCATGACAACTGCACATTGTGTGATGGGGCGGGGAACAAGGTGTTATGGGTTGAGAGAGGGGATGAAGAGCAAATTGTGATTAGTGCAGGGATACATATCTTGCACTGTCAATGCTGCAATTAGCATGGGTGCACTTAATGTTATTTCAATAGGTGGCATTAAGTACACCCGTGTTAATTAGAAATATTTATGTCATGCATTAGTGTATGCATCAGTGTGGAAACTGCTGGGCCAGCCCCTGACAGTTAGTACACAGCTGTTTTACTTACTGTATGTTAACATATGACTCAAAATTTATTTATTTATTTGTGTGGCAAACACTTACCGCACCTTTGTAAAAGGGCCCCTAGTTATGATAAATTGTCCTTCTAAACTCTTAATTGGGATAGTCTATAAATCAAATAATGTACTGGGCTGGGTGGGTGTTGGGGAGGAAGGGTTGGAATTTACCACTGCTGATCACTACTTTATAGGAAATCTCTTTTCTACCTTCTCACAAGACCATTTGAAAAGCAATTTCATCCAGCAAATAGTTTGTCACTGACGGAGAATTAGACTCAAAATCCGTCTCCTTCGTTGAAACTTTCAAAGACACATACACAGAATTAAACAATCTTCCTCCATCTTTTATAGCACAATTTGGGAAAACATTTCAAAAGAATTGTCATGTATAAACCCTATTGTATGCATACAAATATGTACTGTGACAAGAAGATGTGTACTCTGACATGATCTGAGGATAAACATATTTGAGGAGGAGTCTGAACAAAGCATGGATGGAATATGCATGTAGGTTGCAAAATAATCATCTGTGCATTCTTCAAACACATACATTTATTTAGCAATGCTTATATACTGCTTTTTCATCAGGTCAAAGCAGTGTACATTCAGATATGGTATATGGTTCCCTTGTCCCTGAAGGGCTCACAAGCTGTTTTGTACCTGAGGCAATGGAGGATTAAGTGGCTTGCCCAAGGCCACAAGGAGTGCCTGTGGGACTAGAAACTCCAGTCCATATGGCCTGAGGTTACTGTCCTCCTGTGGGATTCAAACCTCCACCCTGAGGCAAGTTTCCCAACCACTAGGACATTCCTCCCTCACAAGCAAGGGTACTTTATGCACATTTTTGGCTGCTTTTGTGATGTTTTTATAAATATAGAAAACAGAAAATGATGGCATATGAAGACCATATAGCCAATCATAAGGAAAGGAATAGAGAATAAAACAAAAGCTATTAAAATGCCTCTGTATTTTTTCATGGTGCGACTGCACCTTGAATATTGTGTGCAATTCTAATCGCCGTATCTTAAAAAGGATACAGCAGAATTAGAAAAGGTACAGGAAAGAACCACCAAAATGGTAAAGGGGATGGAAAGATACCCCTATGAGGAGAGGCTAAAAAGGTTAGGACGCTTCCAAGGGGAGATATGATAGAGGTCTATAAATTAATGAATGTAGTGGAACGGGTAAATGCAGATCATTGTTTATGCCATCAATATGTAGAAAGACTAGGGGACATGCAATGAAGCTACAGTGTAACCCATGTAAGACTAATAAGAGAAAATATTTTTTCACTCGACATGCAATCAAACTCAAAAATGTGCTACTCGAGGATGTAGTAAAAACTGTAGTGTAGCTGGGTTTAAAAAGGGTTTGGACAAGTTTTTGGAGGAAAGGATCATAAACCATTATTAAAGAGGACCTGGAAAATCCACTGCTTGTCACAATACAAGCATTGTGGAACCTGTGTCTTCTAGTCCACCCTGATTGGTCACTGTTGGAAACAGGATAGTGGGCTTGATGGACCTTAGTCTGACCCAGTATGGCATTTCTTATGTTCTTATATTCTCTTTAGTTTACCTAATCATACAAACTACTCTCCTTTAGAGATCCTCTTTGACTGTCCCATGCTTTCTTGAATTCAGATTCAGTCCTTTTCTCTAGCACATCCACTATGAGGCCACATCACGCATCCATCCCTCTTTTTGTAAAAAAAGATTTCCTTAGATTACTCCCAAGTTTATTTCCTTTCATCTTAATTTAATTCTTCCTCATTCAAGAGCTTTCTTTCAATTGAAAGAGGACTGCCTCCTGTACATTTATAGCATGAATATATTTATGGTGTGATAGACAGAAGGTAGATGAATAGATGTTAAAATATATTTTTAGAGGGCCCCTTCAGTTTTGTTTTGTTTTTTTAAAGAGGTCTTTTATACCACTTTATCATTTCAATCAAAGCGGTTTACATAATAACTTAAACTTGGGGGCATGTTTACTAAACATTCCTAACGTGCGGGGCCGTGCTAGTGTGCCTGTGCCATATAAGGAGTGGGCGGTTCAGGCAGAAAATAGAAAAAAAACGGTAGTAAGCAACCGGATGTGTGTGCGTCGCGCTAATGTGCGGGGGTCGACATTAGCGCGTGGAAAGGCAAAGTGGCGCGCTGCTGAGTATACAAAACAACAGAGCCGTGGTACAACGGTGAAGACACTGACCAATGGTGCAGGGGCCATGGGTTCAATCCCCCAGTGTGCGCAACGACAAAGGTCAGCTGAGGCAGTAACTGTAATGATTAACATTGTTTTAGGAGGCGAATTAATTTGGAACGGCATAAGGCGGCGCACAGTTATTTTTGGGCGGCAGAAAGCGGCGCACAGTGCTTTTTGGGCGGCATAAGGCGGCGCACAGTTATTTTTGGGCAGCAGAAGGCGGCGCACTGGTCCCCTTGGGCGGCAGAAGGCGGCGCGCTGATAGGCACAAGGCGGCGCGCTGATGCATAAGCACAGGAACAGAGCCACAGCACAATGGTTAAAACACTGACCAATGGTGCAGGGATCAGGGGTTCAACTCCTCACAATGCCCAGTGAAAAATGCCTGCTGAGGCAGTATGTATTATGTTGAGGAGGCTGTATAATTATATTTTGTTATCACTACTAGCAAACGCACTCTCCCAGCATGTTAACATACGGCGGCCCATAAGGCACATGTTACAGTGCACTGTTCGCCAAGGCACCCTTGAATGACCCCTATAGGGCAGCATGTATGTTGCGACACAGGATAATGTATAGTGCACCCTATAGGGATGGCAACCATGAGGTGGCCTACAGGGCGCCCTATGAAGCACCCTCAGAGGCACCTAATGGGTATAGTAAGCTGAGGGTGGTCTTGCCGGCATAGACATATGTACAGTAAATAAAAATAAAGCTGTGGACAGCCCTACCAAAGGGCCCCACTGTGGGTTTGAACCCATGACCTCTGGCTGCACAGGCAGTGATGTAACCATTGCACTACAGCTCCATAGCTGTAAGCAGGCCCCTGGCTGGCTGCAGATAGCCTACACGTCACCTCACAGACAGTCTGCTGGTGTCAACAGGATAGGGTTAGGCCACCCGTACCCATGATGCACTGCACATGCAAATTAGCTGTCCGCAGATGGACACAAGATGGGGAATGCACCCCCACAGCACCTCGGCCCTGTTGGGGGAAGTGACCGGGTGCACCCACACAGCACCTTGGCCTAGTAGGGGGCACTGACCGGGTGTTTTACTGGCACAGAGTAGCCACACACCGTTACATCGTGCGGGTACTGTGCTCACCCTGAGTGTGCAATGAGGTGGCCAGGACCAGGTCAACAACACCTGCCATGGCTGATGGAGGCCAAGCGGGCGTTCCAAAGCAGTGTTAATGTGTAAGATAGCTAGTTTCTGCACAAACACCATGGATATCCCTGTCTGCTGCCATCAGGCGCACCCCCCCCCCCCCCCAGTGGCAAACATGGTCCCCATCAAGGGATCCACACTCTACCTCCCTGCAAAGGTGGCAGTAGAGGGCAACATCAACCCCAGTCCTGCTGAGGAACACCACCACCCCCCCCCCCCAGGCAGGCAGGCAGCTCCATACACAGCCATAACACAATAGCAGACAGACATAAGCCCAGGGTATGGTAAGCTGCACTCCACCACCAGATATTCACCTGCAGCAAGCCAACAGCCACTGCACCCTGCAAGCCATTATAGCAAGACATTTACCAGCTACAAACAGTCTGCTGGTTAGTCCATAGTGCATGTTCCCAATGGAGATGCATGCACCCAGAACTGGGCTGTCTGCATACACAGCAAGCAGATAGATCAGTGACTGGGCCCCAAAGAGAAACCCATATCTATCACATGAGAGAACTACTATACAGCACTATGGGGGGGCCTAGCCATGCTGTGGTCACTGCACAGTCAGGGTGAGCGTGATCCCCCAGAAGGACATGCTTTGGCCACCCTGTCTGTGTAGGTGGTGGCCGGACACTACAATATCCCAGCCAATGTCCCTGCCAGGGCCCTATGCCCAGTGCAGATGCATCCTGGCCACGTCACCCTGCCCTGGCTATACCCATGGTACCTTGCACCTCATTATGCACATTGACTGGCCAATACTGGCAACAGTGCTGGCAGTGCGGGCTGTTGAAGGGGCTTGCAGCCAACACCCACTGTATAGACAGACACACACTTCCACACCTCTGCCATCATGGTGCTACGATTGAGGGGGTAAGTAGCCTTGCCCACCAAACCGGTCCTGAGCACGGCAAGGCATGGATATGGTACGCATTACAGCTGGTGGTCACTCCCCAGGGTGGTAAGCACCGTCAGAGGCCAGGCCTGGAGCATGCCCCGCAAACACCTAACAGATTGTTTGGATGGGGTCAACTAGCAGTATGTACGTAACGTATGGATAACTGCCTGCCTGTGCTCCTAGCAAACGTCTCCGAGCTGTGTACCGTATACCTCAGGTGTAGGGTGACATTGGTAAGTTGGACATTGGACATTGGAACAACATCCCAGCGGAATTAAGATCATCACCCCAAATCACGGAGTTTAGGAAAAAACTCAAAACATACTTATTCTCAACACATTATGCATCCGTATCAAACTCTCAAATACAACAAGAAAAGGGATAGCCGCACCAGCAATAAGTGACCCTCGAACTGGAATATGTACTAAAACCTTGTAAGATATCCAGAGATTTCTAATTAAAATTGTATTATAGTTTCCAAACATGTTCACTGTATATAGTTCTCAATTCTACCAATCTGTTACTGTTAGATTTGAGCCCATTACTGTTTACACTGTTATATGTAAAAACAGCATTGATGTTTACTGCCGTTCCTTGTAAAACAGCCTTGCTTGTTCATTGTTGTTCATTGTAAACCGCAACTGATCTATGGAAGTTGCGGTATATAAAAACCTGCTAATTAAATTAAATTAAATTAAATTAAAATTAAATTAAATTAAGTTATGCAAGTGCTCGTTTTGGGTTCTGCATGCACGGTCCAATGTTCTGCCTTTCCAGGAGACATTGGCCAATGGGGCCTGTGGGTGTGGGTGTGTCTGCCCTTGATGGCTGCTGCTTTACGGCACAGATTCCCAACTCCAGTCCAGGTTTGCATCACACTGTTCGGGTTTTCCTGCTATCCCTCATGAATATGCATGGGCTACATCTACATGCCATGGGGGTGGTGCATAGATATACAGCACAGGCATTTGTATGAGTGTCAGCATGAAACCTGACTGGTGTGTGGCCCACCAGGACTGCATTTGGGTGATTCTGCTCTAGGTACTGCCCCTGTTCATGGTGTCTGTGCTCAGTGGGGTAAAAGATAGATGTCTTACCATTGCATATGTCCCCGCCATGAAAGGTGTGTCCTTACTATCACTGTTTAGTTGTGGGAAAAATATGTGGGCAGGATTGGCAGTAGCCCCAGCTGGGCTTTGAACCTGTGACCTTCTGTTCTTGTATGCACTGTCTGTGTGCACTGCACCACTGTGTAGCCACAGATTGGTTGGATTCCCTGGACTGTCCATGACTGTGGATCCGGCAGGACCTGTCTGTTGCAGTGGACTGTGCCAGCCTGCACATGGCTAGGCCTCTGTCTTCTGTGGTTAGCAGCCACTGCCCCCTGCACCACATGTACTTGTCCGCCAACATGCTGGCATGAACTTCTCTCAGAAAAAGCAGTTGACCTGATTGCAATGTGGCAGTATGGACTTGCATTTGGGGGACTTGGCTGTAGGTAATGCCCATTGTTGTGGGGTGTGTGCGGTGTTGGGTAAAATATGGGTGTTTTCCCCATGCATACAGGGGTGTCTGCGCTATCTTTATTTAGTGGTGGGTAAAATATAGGGACTGGGCTGGCAGGTGCCCCAGCTGGGTTTTGAACCTCTGCCCTCTGGTCCTAGAGATAATAACTCTGTCCGCTGTATCACACTTTGGCCACAGAGACAGTGCAGCCCCTGGAGGCAGTAAGCCTGGCAGGATGGAGTCACAAACCCTGCTCTACGCAATTCTACTGTGGGCATATGCACCCTGTCTGGTGACAAACGTGCACATAAACCCCGGAAATGACCACGGGAAATGTGGGACAAAATATCACCACGCTGGGCAACAGTGATATTAATGGGCAACCATAGCAAACACTCCCAGGAAAGCTCCAAAACGTGGAAATGTTTTTTGGAAGAGTCTCCTCTCAGTAGACCCTTCCAAACTTCATTTCTTTTTTCTGGAGCTTTGCTGGGTGTGCTTTCTGTATTTTCCCATCACTATAACTGTTCCCCAGCTGAATTACTATTTTTAATAGTTCTGTTGTGGTCATTTTCTATTTTTATTTTCACTTTTGTGCTGTGCACATGTATCACACTGCTCACGTTTTGCTGGTTTCCCCGGTTTTCCTGTACATTGCTGACGGAAATGGTTTCTCTTCCCTTTAAATGCTTTCTACCGCGAGTGTTTCACTCGCGGGAGTTTTTACATGCAAATTCGGGCCCGATACTGTGCGGGGAGCTCTCCCCTCCCACTCTCCACCCATTGACCCCGTCCCTCCGCCCCTCCGGAGCCTTCCTCCGCCCTCCTTTCGCCGTTCCACGCCTCTATCGGACATTTGCGGGCCCGCACTTGTACAGGGCCCGTTAGTGAGCCGCGTACCTGTGCGAGGGTGACACGCACGTGTGCGGGGCGTTTAAACGCGTTTCTGCGCGTTTCAGTGCCGCGTTGCCGTGCGCTATTTTGCGGCGCGCTATTTTGCGGATTTTAGTAAACATGCCCCTTGGTGTTGTTGTTGTTGTTAAGTGCCGTCGAGTCGGAGTCGACTCATGGCGACCCTCTGGATAGCTATCCTAAATTGTGTTCGATCTTCAGTCAGGCGGCTCATTGTTGACACACTGGTACCCATAGCTGCTGTTATTGTATCGATCCATCTCATTGCTAGCCTTCCTCTTTTGCGTCGACCTTCTATCTTGCCAAGCATGATGTCTTTCTCTAATGATCTCTCTCTCCGCATGATGTGTCCAAAGTATGAAAGTCGAAGTCTTGCCATCTGAGCTTCTAAAGAAAGCTTAGGTTTGATCTCCTCTAGTACAGACTGGTTTGTTCTTCGGGCAGTCCATGGTATACACAGTATTTGCAGCCAGCACCATAATTCAAAGGCATCAGTTTTCTTCAAGTCTATCTTTTTCACTGACCAGCTTGGTAATATACATTAAACAAGGACATTGATAACTTGGAATTTTTCTGAGGCAATGGAGGGTTAAGTGACTTGCCCAAGGCCACAAGGTGGTTAACAGCCACCTTGTGGCCTTGGGTCAGGGCTGGCCCCAGAGTTGGTTCAGGTTTTTGGTACTCTGGGAAAATCTTAAGCCGTATACCCCTACTGGCTGTCAAAATCTATTACTTAGTTCTCAGAATGCCCTGCTTCTTACCCCCCCCCCAAAAAAAAAAAGGCTGACCTAGGCACCTGCCTAGTTTGCCTAGTGGTTGGACTGGCCCTGGTTGGGGTCCCTTTAAGGCAGAACAGAGCTGGGCAAGGCAGTATTATGGGAGGAACTTCTTGCTGATTCACCCTCATCCCATGTCCCCTCGTAGCAGAACTTGCTTTCAATTGAAAGAGGCTCTCTCCCTGAACATTTATGCCATGGAGGTATTTAAACATCTCAATCATATCACCTCTATCCCGCCTTTCCTCTAAGGTGTACATATTAAGATCCTTAAGTCTGTCCTCATATGCTTTATAATGAAGACCACTAATCATTTTAGTAGCCACCCTCTGCACCGACTCCATCCTGTTCACATCCTTTTGAAGGTGCGGTCTCCAGAATTGCACACTATACTCCAAATGAGGTCGCACCAAAGACTTATACAGAGGCACTACCACCTTTTTTCTGCTAGCCATTCCTCTCCGTAGGCACCCAAGCATCCTTCTAGCTTTTGCCGTTGCCTTTTCTACCTGTTTAGCTACTTTAAGATCATCAGACACAACCACGCCTAGGTCCCGCTCTTCTTTATGGACAAAAGTACTTCACCCCCTATACTATATTGCTCCCTTGGATTGCTGCAGCCCAAATGCATGACCTTACATTTTTTAACATTAAATCCCAGCTGCCAAATTCTAGACCATTCTTCAAGTTTAGCTAGATACCTCCTCATGTTATCTACACCTTCCTGGGTGTCTACTGTATTGCAGATTTTGGTATCATCCGCAAAGAGGCAAACCTTACCTGAAAGCCCTTCCACTATATCACTAACAAAGATGTTAAAAATAATCAGACCAAGGACAGATCCCTGGGGCACACCACTGATAACATCCTTCTCCTCAGAGTGAGCTCCATTTACTTGTACTCTTTGTCGCCTCCCACCCAACCAATTTCTAACCCAAGCAGTAACTTTGGGGTCCATCCCTAGGGTGCTCAGTTTGTTTATAAGTTGCCTGTGAGGAACAGTGTCAAAGGCTTTACTGAAATCTAAATACACCACATCTAGGGCTCTCCCTTGGTCCAACTCCCTGGTCACCCAGTCAAAGAACACAATCAGATTTGTCTGGCAAGACCTGCCTCTGGTGAATCCATGCTGCCTCGGATCCTGTAATCCGCTGGACTTCAGAAACCTCACTATTTTCTCTTTCAGCAGCGTTTCCAATAATTTACTCACCACCGAAGTTAAACTAACCGGTCTGTAGTTTTCAACCACATCCTTACTTCCGCTTTTGTGTAAAGGCACCACATGAGCCTCTCTCCAGTCCTTTGGCACCACTCCCAACTCCAACGAGGCATTGAAAAGGTCAGTCAGTGGAGCTGCTAGAATGTCCCCAAGTTCCCTCAGTATTCTCGGGTGTATCCCATCCGGTCCCATCGCTTTGTCAACTTTAAGTTGAGATAGTTTCTCACAAACACAGTCTTTTGAAAATTGTTCAAGATAAAGAATTGTTTTGAATGTGAAAGAAGAACGCTGTTTTGTAAAGACGTTTTTCCTTTTGGGTTTATTCTCCAGCACTGCTGAGCAGTTGTCAGCAGTGACTGAAGGGAAGTGTTTTTTTTCTGTTGCTTGAAAAGACTCTGCAAGCTGTTTGCTTGGGACTTTCAGTTGTGTTCTTTGCTTTGATTACAAAACCTGGAAAAGTTATCCAAAAGGTGTTACCAAGTATAATCTGTGTGTGGAATAATTTACCCCATAAATAAACTCTATTTTGCCTTATACTCGACTCAACTACTACATTCTTATTTACCTCAAAGGCAAACACTATGCAACTGGACTACTATTACCACAGTCCTTTGCGGCATAGATAGTCTGGATCTTTGCAAAAGGTGGTGTAGTTTTCATAACAAGCACCCCCTTTTACAAGCTTCAGCCTATTGTGAGCTAGTTTCACATGGAGTACTGGCCATTGTGAATGTGTAATGGAGTCACTGAGTTGGTGAGACAGTAAAAAATTGGTGCTCTTGTCCTAAGCTACTGCCACAGAGTGCATTCTGGAGGTCTCTTAGCTCCATGCACATAAGAACATAAGAACATAAGATATGCCATACTGGGTCAGACCAAGGTCCATCAAGCCCAGTATTCTGTTTCCAACAGTGGTCAATCTAGGTCAGTGATGGCTAACCTTTTTGAGCCCGAGTGCCCAAACTGCCGCACAAAACCAAAGAATTTCCTCAAAGTGCCAGCACGTCATTTGCATAAGTGGTCTTATTTGCATAAATATTTGCATAATGTTACCATACACTAACTTTTAGTAAACATGTCTCTTAATGAGTGTATGGATAAAGAAAGACTAAAAGATTTCTACATTACTATAATCCAGTGCCAACCGCCAGGCACATTAGGAACTACTACAAACGCTGCCCATTTAGAACCCATAGCAAACCTGCCGTATCCTGACAGCATTACCAGGACTCACAAAGCACCATACCCTACCTATCAAAAGGCAACACTGCAAATATTAAACCAATACATTTCAGTGAATACTGGGGAAAGAGAACAAGTGGCAACGTCAAATAGGAATTTCCTCTTGTACCAAACAAAGCGCAGATGTTAATGATGCACATTTCCCAGAGCTGACATATTCCAGTTAATAAATTCAAAATAAAGAGATATCTTTCTACCTTTTGTGCATTTTTTTTCAGTTGCAATTGGTCCAGCCATTTTCTTCTGGTTTCTTCATGTTTTCTGCTAACTCTCCATCGTCTGCTGTCCATTTGTCCTTTCTTCTCTCTTCTAGTTTTTTTTCCATTCTCTCTCTCTCTAAATCTGCTTTAACATACTAATCTTTCTCCTTTTGCTCTTTCCTCATTCCTATTTCATCCACACAAATTTTACCACTCCATCCTCAATCCCCAATTACTCTCCCAATACCTGGCCAATTGTAGATTTTTCATCCCTCCTACACAAAATATTTTTCCCCTCTCCATTTTACTCTCCCAGCCCCATCCCATTCTAATCCTCCCCCAACATCAGCTCCCTTCTAGTTCCAGTCTCACCCAGCATCCATTCCCTTCTTCAAGCCCCCCACTTCCCCTCAGCCCATTTC
Source organism: Ichthyophis bannanicus (assembly GCA_033557465.1). NCBI lineage: Eukaryota > Metazoa > Chordata > Amphibia > Gymnophiona > Ichthyophiidae > Ichthyophis > Ichthyophis bannanicus. Next base: position 890,435,475 of record CM066032.1, on the reverse strand, counting down.
CATTCCAAGCCCCGTCCCCATCAGCTATTTGCAGTTCAAGCCCCCCACTTCCCCTCAGCCCATTTCCATTCCAAGCCCCATCCCCAACAGCTATTTGCAGTTCAAGCCCCCTTCCACTCATCCCATTTCCAGTCCTAGCAACCCCCCCAACCCATTACCAGTCCTAGCCCCCCATAGCCCACTCCCAGTCCTAATCCCACCAGCCCATTTCCAGTCCTAACCTCCCCATCAGCCCACTCCCAGTCCTAATCCCCCATCACTCAATTTGTAGTTTAAGCCCCCCCAGCGCCTATCACAACTCCTAGCCCCACCAGCGCACATCACCACTACTATCACCCCCAGCCCAGCGCCCATCACCACTCCTAACCCCCCCCAGCCAGCCCAGTGCCCATCACCACTCCTAACCCCCCCAGCCCAGTGCCCATCACCACTCCTAACACCCCCCAGCCCAGCCCAGCCCAGCCCATCACCACTCCTAACCCCCCCCAGCCCAGCCCAGCCCATCACCACTCCTACCCCCCAGCCCCGCCCAGCCCATCACCACTCCTAACCCCCCTCCAGCCCATCACCACTCCTAACCCCCCCCCAGCCCAGCCCAGCCCATCACCACTTCTAACCCCCACCCCCCCCAGCCCAGGCCAGCCCAGGGAAAATTAAAAAAAAAAAAGAAAACCTGTCTGCTGCCGCTGTCGGGGCCGCCGCGGCAGAATCGAGCGTGCCGCGGGGCCCCCTGTACCCGGCAGATCCTGCCCTCCCCGTAGCAGCTCTCTCTTTGGAGCTGCAGTCAGACGCGCCGGCTTGCAGAGCGCGAGGGAAGAGTTCCCTCGCTGCTCTGTTAAGCCCGCGGGGGCTGATGGGAAGTTCCCATCAGCCCCCGCGGGCTTAACGGAGTCGCGAAAGGGAAACTCTTCCCTTCGCGCTCTGCAAGCCGGCGCGTCTGACTGTAGCTCCAAAGAGAGAGCTGCTACGGGGAGGGCAGGATCTGCCGGGTACAGGGGGGCCCCGCGGCACGCTCGATTCTGCCGCGGAGGCCCCGACAGCGGCAGCAGACAGGGTTTTGTTTTTTTTTTTCGATTGCGGACCTTCCCGCGTGCCAGCTGCAAGGCCTTCGCGTGCCACAGCTGGCACGCGTGCCATAGGTTCGCCATCGCTGATCTAGGTCATATGTAGCTAGCAGTTTCCCCAAGAGACACAAGTTCCACAATGCTTGTACTGGGTCAAGCATTGATATCTTCAGTCACTTCTTAATAATGGTTTATGGACTTTTCCTCCAGGAACTTGTCCAAACCTTTTTTAAACCCAGCTACACTAACAGCCTTTACTACATCCTCCGGTAACAAATTCCAGAGTTTGATTACACGTTGAGGGAAGAAATATTTTCTTTTATTCGTTTTAAATAGTTTACCCTGTAGCTTCATTGCATGTCCCCTAGTCTTTCTATATTCTGATAACGTAAACAATTGATCTAAGTTTACCCGTTCCACTCCGTTCATTAATTTATAGACTTCTATCATATCTCCCCTCAGCCGTCTCTTTTCCAGGTTAAAGAGCCCTAACCTTTTTAGCCTTTCTTCATAGGAGTATCCTTCCATCCCCTTTACCATTTTGGTGGCTCTTCTCTGAACCTTTACTAAAATCGTTATATCCTTTTTAAGATACGGCAACCAGAATTGCACACAATATTCAAGGTGCGGTCTCACCATGGAACGATATAGAGGCATTATAATATCTTTTGTTTTATTTTCCATTCCTTTCCTTATCATACCTAGCATTCTATTTGCTCTCTTGGCTGCCGCTGCACACTGGGCCGAGTGTTTTAACATGGTATCCACAATGATGCCTAAATCTTTTTCCTGGGTGGTGGTTCCTAATGTGGAACCTTGCATCGTGTAACCATAGTTTGGGTTGTTCTTCCCTAGGCGCATAACCTTGCACTTGTCCACATTAAATTTCATCTGCCATTTTGATGCCCAGTCTTCCAATTTCTCAAGATCCTCATGCAATTTTTCACAATCCTCTTGGGTTTTAACAACTTTAAATAGTTTTGTGTCATCTGCAAATTTGATAACCTCACTCGTTATTCCACTTTCCAGGTCATTTATGAATATGTCAAAAAGCAGCGGACCCAGCACAGATCCATGGGGTACACCACTATTCACCTTTCTCCATTGGGAAAATTGGCCATTTAGCCCTACCCTCTGCTTTTATCTTTTAACCAATTCCTGATCCACAATAGTACACTGCCTCCTATCCCATGACTCTTTAGTTTTGCCAAAAGTCTCTGATGAGGGACCTTGTCAAAGGCTTTCTGAAAGTCCAGATACACAATATCATCCGACTCACCTTTGTCCACCTGTTTATTCACGCCTTCAAAAAAACATAACAGATTAGTAAGACAAGATCTTCCTTGTCTAAAGCCATGTTGGCTGTCTCCCATTAGGTTGTGACTATCTACATGCTGAGTAATTTTATTCTTTATGATGGTTTCTACCATTTTTCCCGGTACTGACGTCAGGCTCACCGGTCTGTAGTTTCCCGGATCACCCCTGGAACTCTTTTTAAAAATTGGTGTTACATTGGCGATCCTCCAATCTTCAGGTATTAGAGATGATTTTAATGATAGTTCACAGATTACTGATAGCAGGTCTGCAATCTCATATTTCAGTTCTTTCAACACCCTTGGATGTATACCATCCGGCCCAGGTGATTTGCTACTCTTCAGTTTATCTAATAGTTGTAAGACATCTTCCCGATGTATCGATATTTCCTTCAATTCTTCCGCACCTTTAAATACCACTTCAGTCATGGGTAACATCCCTACATCTTCCTCAGTAAAGACCGAAGCAAAGAATTCATTCAGTCTCTCCGCTATCGCCTTGTCGCCTCTTAGTGCTCCTTTAACCCCTTTATCATCTAATGGACCAACTGACTCTCTCACAGGTTTTTTGCTACGAATGTACTTGAAAAGGTCTTTATTTCGCGTTTTTGCTTCCACAGCAAGCTTCTTCTCAAATTCTCTCTTTGCCTGCCTTATCAATGCCTTGCATTTGACTTGCCAGTGCTTGTGCTGTTTCCAGGTTTCGTCATTTGGCTCTTTTTTCCATTTCCTGAAAGATGCTTTTTTGGCAACAACAGCCTCTCTGACCTCACCTTTAAACCATGCTGGCAGTTTTTTGGACTTCCTTCCACTTTTCTTAAAGTGTAGAATACAGCTGGTCTGGGCTTCCAAGATAGTATTTTTCAACAACACCCAAGCTTGATGTATGTCTTTAACCTTTGCAACTGCTCCTTTTAGTTTTTTCTTAACTGTTTTCCTCATTTTATCATAGTCTCCCTTTCGAAAGTTAAAAGGTAGTACTGTGAATTTCCTTACTATCCCTCTCCACTAATTAAATCAAAGGCGATCATGCTATGATCACTATTGCCAAGTGGCCCCAACACCCTTATCTCTTGCATTAGATCTGGTGTTCCACTAAGGACTAGGTCTAATATGGCTTCCCCTCTGTTTGGTTCATGAACCAGCTGCTCCAAGAAGCAGTCATTTATTTCATCTAGGAACTTTATCTCCCTTGCATGTCCTGACGTGACACTGACCTAGTCGATACCGGGGTAATTGAAATCACCCATTATTATTACTGCGCTGTAACTTTTGTTAGCTTCCTTGAGTTCTTTGAGCATTTCATCATCCATTTGGTCATTCTGGCCAGGTGCTCGATAGTACACCCCCACTGCCATTGCCTTCCCCCTTTTATATGGAATTTCAATCCATATAGATTCTACAGCAGATTTTGTTTCCTGCAAAATTTTAATCCTTTCTGAGTTAATGCCCTCTCTAACATAGAGCACAACCCCTCCATCAATTTGATCAGCTCTATCATTACGATATAGTTTGTACCCAGGTATCACAGTGTCCCACTGGTTGTCCTCCTTCTACCATGTCTCTGATATTCCAATCATATCTAACCTTTCATTTAGTGCACATATAGGCATGCCCATCTCAGGCAAATCTGCACATAATATACACTGTCTTAGCTCTGTCTACTGATCATTGATCACAGCAGTCAGTATGACATTATATATTACTTTGTAACAACAACCGGCCACATGTTTACAGAGATGACATGTTTTGGTTTGAGTGATTGTGAATATGGGACACTGATCTCTGAATGGTCCCTGCACAACTCCAGTTGGAACAATGTGCCACTGGATGTCATGTTAGTCTCTGCATCACCTGCCTCCATGTGGGTAAGCAGTGCCTGGAGGTGAATGTTGGGGTGGAGGTGGGGGGCGGTGGGACTAGTCCCATACATGTTTTGAATGTTGTTCTGGTAAGTGGCACAGCTGGTCAGAGACTCTGTTCAGATGTGCTGAAGCTCTGAGGGCCTACTCAGTCTCTGCATCTTTCAGATCAGATGCTCTGCATAACAGCCTCACTCACTCTCCATGAGCACTGAGTGTGACAGCCACAAGGATGTTGTTAGAGTACATTGAGGCAGCAGATGGCAGCATATGTGTAGCCAGCAACTGTACCAGCATCTAACCCCATGTCCGACCTGCCATGCTTCCACATGCTCTTAATGGGTCGGGGGAGGGGGGGTAACTGCATCCAAAATGTAGGAGAGTGCATGTGCTGCACTGGCTATGTTTGCAGTGTCCATGGCCAGGGACATGACATAATATGGGACTACATGCATGGCACTGTGTTCACTGCTCACTGCCAAAATCTGTGTAGGGGGACACAGTCTTCTGGTACCTGGTGACCACATCTTAAGTCAAAACATAACTCAGAGCTGATTTTCCCACAACGTCATAAATATGGATTTGGTCCCAGCACCCAGGCATATTATCCTGTATTTTAAAGAATTCATTGGAGGCTGGAGCTAAAATTGTAAACAATTTTCTACTTGCTTTTTAATTTGAGGTGCTACCCATTTAAAAGGTCCTAATTTAAAGGAGACAACAGCTGGCATATTGGATACGACCTTTGGGTCTGTGGAAAAACTAACTATTTTCCTGCTGGGACAGAATCAACTGTTAGGCCTATGTGGGAAGGAATTAGGAAGGAAGCAGGCAATGCTGGAGTTCATTGGATGAAGACAGGAACAATGCTTTTTCTTCTTTCTAAGCTGTAATCGGCTGTTTGGAGTAGTATGGAGCACTGAAGATAACAGCAGTGAACCTAGAAATGTTGGGCCTTGGGACTGCTTATTAGTGATCTTGGGTGGTTGAGGAGAGGCAAGATGAAGTTGTTCTACTAGCAACAACAGCACTGGGCAGTTGGAGTCAGGCAGAGATAAGAAGGGAAGCATGGGTACAATCATTGGCATCTCCTTCCAATTACTGCTGAGGCCAGCAAGATATTTGCCATCTTTGAGCAATTCATTTGAGATGGTGCATTATAAACACAATTGCTCTGCTGTGCTAAGCTATTGTAAAAATTGAAACACAGATTGTAAGGTGACATCATATGTGTCTAGATACAAACATTGCAGTCTGGATAATAGAAATATGATTATCATAAACTTGGTGTTGGTTCATATTCATTATCATTCCTGTTTTAAATATGGGTTTTTAATGACTATGGGGCATGTTTACTAAACAGCGCTAAAGTCACAGCGGAGACGTTATCGCGAGATAATGTAACATTATCACACGATAACATTACATATCGTGTGATAACGTCTCCGGCGGCGTTAAGGCGCACAGAGGGTGGAGTAAGGCTCCCCAGAGGGTGGCGATAAGGGGTCAATGGGCGGAGAGTGGTCAGGGAGAGGCTCCAGGCACACTAACGCTGTGAAATCAGGGTCTGAAAATTAACGCCAGTGAAAACCTCACATTAGAGGCACATTTGCAGGAGAGAGAAACCATTTCAGTCAGCAATGTACAGCAAAGGCAGGGAGACCAAGAAAAGTGATAGTAGTGATACATGTGCAGCAACAGCATAGTGCCCAAGTAAAGGGCACTATGGTGAGGCTGCAAATGGGGTACAGGGGGCTGCAGGCAGGACATGCAGTGGGGCAGCTGGGGCACAGAGTGGACTAGGCAGATGCCTAGGTGACACATAGGGATGTAGATTCGGAAAACCAGCAAAACAGCAACTGACCAAGGACAAACATGTCCACGAGTGTGTGTCCCACAGTGCCACAATGGAAATTACCCAGCAAGTACCCCAAAGGGTACATAACATTGGCAGGCAGTGCCGGGGGAAGTGGGGATGTCTATGCAGGCACCCCTACCCCATATCACGCACCATAGGCAGCCTGCCACCAGCACATTGGATGGCCTGGGACTGCGCACCACCAGCACCACCGGAATAAGGGCATGTCAGCATGGTGGCGGAGCGGTGGTGGTGGTGGAGGGGGCAGTTTCATCTGCCCACAGCACACCAAGGCCAAGCCCTGTTTAGGTGGGTGCCGTGCACTGCAAAAGACAAGGTCTGTCTGATGAACAGTAATGGTATCCCCAGGAATGACTAACCTCTGTGGCAACAGTTTGGTATAGTGCACACAGCCAGTGTGTTCAGGGGCAGAAGGTCACAAGTTCAAGTCCCAGCAGTGGCTCCTGCAGACCATGTCCCTTTATTTTACCCAGTACTAAACCATGGTAATAAAGAAGGAACCTTTATTGCAGATAAAATAAACACGCCATAAACACCTATATTTTACACTACAGAGCACATACACCATAGACATATGCAGTCCCTAGAGCAGAGGTTCCCAACTGCAGTCCTGGAGGGCCAAACACCATTCAGGTTTCATGCTGTCCCTAAGAAATATGCTTGAGATGCATTTGTATGCACCGCCCCCATTGTATGCAAATGTATCTCAGGCATATTCATTATGGACAGCATGAAAACCTGAATCGTGTTGGGCCCACCAGGACTGGAGTTGGGAACCTCTGCCCTAGAGCATAGGCCAACAGGGGCACAAACACCCACACCCACAGGCTCCACTATCCAAAGCCTCATGGAGAGTCAGGATGTTGGGCCCTGCGCAGAGCAGCAGCTACCAATACTAGCACCTGCATACCTTAGCAATGTCGTCATGAACATGGAAACACATTCCACATATATCAAAAGGTTGCTATGATCAATGTCAGATAACAGATTCTCCATTAAACACAATTTGTTAACAGAGATTCATCATAGCAACCTTTTGATATATGTGGAGTGTGTTTCATATTTTGTTACTGACAGTGTTTACCACCCTGGAGAGTGATACTAACAGTACTGCGTACCACAGCAATGCCTGCACTGTGCCCAGGACTGGTGTGGCGGCCAGGGCTGCCAACCACCTCTCTTTGCACAATGCTGACATAGGTGTGGGAGTGTGTGTATGTCTACCCAGTGTTTTGTGGCTGCCTACACCTTACTGAGCCCGCAATGCTTGCACTGTCTCCAGTGTTAGCCTGCCAATGTGCATAATGAGGAGCAAGGTATTGTGGGAATGGTCCAGACAGGATGCATCTGCACAGGGCATAGGGCAATGGCTGGGACATTGTAGTCCCCGACCACAGCATGTCATGCTGGGAGGTCACTCTCACCCTGACTGAGCAGTGACCATGGCATGGCTAGGTTCCCCCATAGTGCTCTACAGTGTTTCTCTCAAGTGATATCTATGGATTCTCTTTTCTGAGGCCCAATCGCTGACATACTTGTTTGGTGTGTGTGCTCACATCCCATTTTTGGGTGCACACAGTTCTTCCAGAAACATGCACTATGTACTAGCTAGCAGACTGTCTGCAGTTAGCATGTGTATGGCTAGAACACTTTGCAGGAAGCAGTGGGTGTGAACTGACTGTGCCCTCTGCTGGTGAATGTCAGACAGGAGTTGATGATCCCTTCTACTGCCACCAGAGATGTAGAATGTGGATCTGTTGGTGGGAGATCCATTCCCCCATCCTGACCCACAGAGGGCAGGTTGGGTGGTGCTGCATAATCCACTTTTGGATCTAAACACCACCCTTCTCTTATAACATGTGACTAAGAAAACTGCACAGGATATGCACTATTCTGGGTGCATCATAGTCCACAAGAGCTAGATGTGACTGGAAAATACAGATGGACACAGGTGTATCCTAGGTGTGTCTGCAAGGACTACCTATCACACACTGGCACTGATGAGGACCCACAGAACAGCCTATCTCAGTGATGCCATGTTCTGCGGACCTGGTGCTGGGCGCCCCACCTCACCCTCAGGATAAGCACAGGAACCGCACAATGTCACGGTCTGTAGCTACTCTGTGCCAGTAACACACACAGTCAGTTCTCCCTACCAGGCCGGGGTGCTATAGAGGTACATACCCCATCTTGTGATCAGATGTAGGTTGCTAATCTGCATGTGCAGTGCATCATGGGTATGGGTGGGTTTGCCCTATCCTGGTAACCACAGCAGACAGTTTGTGTGGTGACCTGCAGTCTTTTTGTAGCCAGCCAGTGGTGTGTTAGACACTCTAGAGATGTAGCCCACTGGTTACTTCAATGACTGTGGAGGTAGAGGTCATGGGTTTGATCCCACAGTGGCCTTATTTAATGAGGCTGTCTGAGGCATTTCCTTTTCATTTAAATCAGTGCTGCCAGCAAAACCACCCTCAGAGTGCCGCAACCTAAGGTGCCTGATGACTCAGTACTATGATCTTTGCAAAATTCAGATTGTCTAAGGAGAAGAACATTGGTCTTCTCTATGAAATCTAACAATTGAGAAAAAACATTTTTTCTATTGTCTTAGAGAGAAATGGTAGCTTAAAGACTGGGTGGAAGTTATCTGGGATAGAGGTATCAAGATGGCTCTTTTTGAGAATGAGTCTCACTGTGGCTTGTTTAAGTTGTTGTGGCATATGGCCCATCTGAACACTAGTGTTAACCATTGAACAACAGATTGTAGAGATTTCCAGGGTAGGTTCTTTTAACCAAGACAATGTTAGGGGGTCTAGTGAGATGAAGTGGCTTTTATGGAAGAGAGCTGCTTAGTAAACCCCCCTAAAGATAGATCATTAAAGGTCCACCGTACACTGAAAAGAGTCAATGAAGGATCATCAGTAGCAATTGGTAAGGAAGAACTCACAACTCTGAGAATTCTGGTACTGACGGAAATAAAGAGAAAATTGAATTAACCTTGGATGTGAAAATATTCACCAGTATATCAGCTGTAGGGGTGTCCTGGCTGATGGCTGGTTGCTCTGGAATTATAAGTGCAGATAAAACCTTAAAAAGGGTTCTGGGCTTATTGGTACTTTTTAATCAGGGTGCTGTAATACCCTGACTTGGCAACGTTTATCTGCTGACTGTAAAACTTCTGCTTTTCCTTCAGAATGGCCAAATTGGTTGGAGTGTGAAATTTCCCACAGGTCTGCTCTGCTCTATGCACCTGCCATTTGAGACTAGGGTGAAACCATGGTTCATAGTGTCTTGGGGATGAATAAAATGATCAAAGGGGAGCAAATGAATCCAAATAGGTGCCCAAAGAAGCATTCCAAATATCAACCTGGGAATCCAGGGGGACATCGGTCAAATTTGAAGGAAAGAAAGAAGCGGCAGATAGAAGAGAGTCCAATGGGATCTTACCCAGTGAACAAGATTTTGGACGGACAGATGTGTTTCCTTTGTGCAATATTATATCTCTTAGGGAGAATTGTATCAGGAAATGGTCACACCAAGCAACTTGGAATGAAGAAATGAATGAAAGGACAGGAGAGATGGTATCAGAAGAAATGTCCAAATCAAATATATGGCCAGCTCCATGCATTGGAAAAGTAATATACTAGGATAGGTTCAACCATGATTATGAGATTGGGGATCCAGGTAAAAACATTGGAAACCATAAAGCAGAATTGACTCCATCCAGCAGATTCAAGAGTAGGAGGACAGTAAACCAAGAGCACATGGAAGGTACTTCAAGGGAACCCTATCCTGATCATCAAGGCCTCAGAGTAAGCAAGTAATATGTCCCTGCATCTGGAAGCAGGCAGTGATGTAGAGTATACACATGCAACCCCACAAGCACACCAGCTATGGTAGGGGCATGAAAGACAAGCATAGCCAGGGAGAAGTACTCGAATGAGATATTCTTCCTCACCGGATTTCAGCCAAGTCTCTCTCAGACCAAGTAGGGAGAAACTATGCTAAGTAAGTCATGGATTTGAACTGATTTGGTGCAAAGTGACTGCATATTAAGTAAACCAATCTGATAAAGAACCTGCAAGTGGGGTTCTACATTATTATAATCCTATATTACAAATTAATGTGCTTGTTCTGTAATGCAATCTTTCCTGTGAAAATTGCTGTGAACCAGGAGAGATCTGAATGAAAAAGTAAAGTCAAAGCAGGTCTATATCATTCACAAGGCTATTTCAAGCTAGGTCTCATTTCCTCTGGTAGAGTCACAGGTCTTGGCAAAGAAAGAAAACACCAAAATAACTGGGTTTATCCATCAATATATACCCCATCTTGCACTAACAAAAAATATGTTTTCTGTATTAGTGCTTTCTTTATTTCATGTAGAACGTCCACAGGTATTTTCCTCATAGGTAAGCCTCCAATGGCATTAGAAAGTTATTGCCCTTGGACTGCAAGAACCTATGCTTCATAGCGACAGACATAAGATTGCCCTTCATGTCTTCCAGAACATATCTCAGCCTACGGGAAGCATTTACCTGCATCATATTGACTTCTTTGGCAGCTTAATGTATTAAAGCCTAATTAGTTATCTGTAGTCTGCTTGAACTGTCTTTCAAAGAGAACAACAAAGTGGTGTACAAATAAAATAAAGTTCATGAGAAAGGTGGCAGAACAATTAATCAGCAAGGAGAGAAGCTATAATAGGAAATAAAGTAAAGGATCAGTGAAAAGAATGATAAGGACAACTAAGAAATAGGTGAGAAGACTAATGTTAAAAAATGTAAGGTCATGCATTTGGGCTGCAGCAATCCAAGGGAGCAATATAGTATAGGGGGGTGAAGTACTTTTGTCCACTAAAGAAGAGCTGGACCTAGGCGTGGTTGTGTCTGATGATCTTAAAGTAGCTAAAATGGTAGAAAAGGTGATGGCAAAAGCTAGAAGGATGTTTGGGTGCATACGGAGAGGAATGGCCAGCAGAAAAAAGGAGGTGATAATGCCTCTGTATAAGTCTTTGGTGTGACCTCATTTGGAGCATAATGTGCAATTCTGGAGACCACACCTTCAAAAGGATGTGAACAGGATGGAGTCGGTGCAGAGGGTGGCTACTAAAATGGTTAGTGGTCTTCATTATAAAGCATATGAGGACAGACTTAAGGATCTTAATATGTACACCTTAGAGGAAACGCGGGATAGAGGTGATATGATTGAGATGTTTCAATACATCCGTGGCATAAATGTTCAGGGGGAGAGCCTCTTTCAATTGAAAGCAAGTTCTGCTACGAGGGGACATGGGATGAGGGTGAAGGGGGATAGATTCAGGAGTGATATGCGGAAATATTTCTTTACAGAAAGAGTGGTGGATCCCAGTGGAGGTGGTGGAGATGAGGACAGTAACTGAATTCATAAAAGTGTGGGACAAACTCAGAGGATCTCTAAAGGAAAAAAGGGGGACTGTTGTAGTTGTTGAAATGGAAGGACAGATTAGATAGGCCATGTGGTCTTTTTCTGTCATCATATTTCTATGTTTCTATGTTTCTATGACCCCTGCATCTCGGGTTCTGGGCAGTTCAGGTAGGGAAAGCCTAGGTTTAAAAAAAGAAAGGTCTTCAGCTCAGATTTACATTTTAGGAAAGAGTTCAGATCTGAGTCCTATTAAAGTAGCGCTCCACAATGATGAGTCAAGGTAAGCAAAGGAATTAAGATGAATCCTTTACGGAGAAGTCCATGATCAACAAAAGCGTCTAACCCCTGACAGGTTCAGATATGACCTCGCCACTGAATATGCAGGTTTAATGTTCAGTGCTGGTGGCTAGCTGCGTTAGAAGCACTAGCCGCCATGCTGAATATTGTGCCCAAGATTTTTTAGTACTTTAAGACCAGAACGGAGACATCCAAATTGGGATGACCACAATTCACTGGTATTTTAGAAGAAACCCTGCATTGAGCTTTTTCTAAAATATATATAAAGATGTGCAGATGTGTGTGTGTATTTGCCAACACACAGAGCTGGAGCAGCCATTTTACAAATCTATACATGGGAAAATCATAGAAATATAGAAAAATGACAACAGAAAAAGACCACATGGCCTATCTAGTCTGTCCTTCCATATCAACAGCTACAACAGTCCCCTTTTTTCCTTTAGAGATCCTCTGTGTTTCTCCCATACTTTTTTGAATTCAGATACTGTCCTCATCTCTATCACCTCCGCTGGGAGACTATTCCACGGATCCACCACTCTTTCCGTAAAGATATATTTCTGCATATCACTCCTGAATCAATCCCCTTTCACCCTCATCCCATTTCCCCTGATAGCAGAAATTGCTTTCAATCAAAAGAGGCTCTTCCCCTGTGCATTTATGCCACAGAGGTATTTAAACATCTCAATCATATCACCTCTATTCCACGTTACCTCTAAGGTGTACATATTAAGATCCTTAAGTCTGTCCTCATATGCTTTATAATGAAGACCACTAAACATTTTAGTAGCCACCCTCTGTATTGACTCCATCCTGTTTATATCCTTTGAAGGTACGGTCTCCAGAATTGAGCACAATACTCCAAATGAGGTCGCACTAAAGACTTATATAGAGGCATTATCACCTCCTTTCGTCTGCTGACCGTTCCTCTCTGTATGCACCCAAGCATCCTTCTAGATTTTGCTGTTGCCTTTTCTACCTGTTTATCTAAGATCATCAGACACAACCATGCCTATGTCCCGCTCTTCTTTAGTGAACCAAAGTACTTCACCCCCTATTGTTCCCTTACATTGCTGCAGCCCAAATGCATTACTTTGCATTTTTTAATATTAAATCCCAACTGCCAAATTCTACACCATTCTTCAAACTTAGCTAGATCCCTTCTCATGTTATCTACAGCTTCCTGGGTGCCTACTCTATTGCAGATTTTGGTATCATCCGCAAAGCTGCAAACCTAACCTGACAGCCCTTCCGCTATATCACTAACAAAGATGTTAAAAAGAATTGTACCAAGGGCAGAAATAACACCTAATACATAAATACTTTCACAGTCACAATCATTTGATTATGTTCATGGTTATGTTATAATTCCTCCCCACACCCTGTTGATGTAAGATTTTTCCCACCCAGTTATAATACATTAATTTATTCATTGTAAAACTATTTAAGTTACAGTTCTCTGTAAACTGCTTTAACTTTAAGATAAAACAGTCTATAAAATGGGTTAAATAAATAATGAGCTTGCTTCATCTCTTTCCACAACATTTCAATAGGCTTAATGTTTGGACATTGATTTGGCCAATGCAGTAACGCAAAGGGGTTATTTTAAAAGCCTTAGTTGCAATTTTCATGGGGAAAATCAGGTACTTACATGCAGAAAATGGCATCGATGTGTAAGTAGAGATTTCAGAAAGGGCTACGTTTACACATGGATGTCGATACTGTAATATGTAGAAATTGCAAGGAGGCATTTTGAGGGCATAGTTTGAGCATGGCTCAAACATCTCGATATCTATATCATCTATATCTATATATTCCCCATTTCATATAGGGAATGCATGTATTATGACCAAAATTGTATGAGTGGGGATTTATGGTTGCTACCTTGCCTGTGTACGTTTCTAAAAAGTTCTTGTTTCACTAGTTCTTTGCAAGTGGGATTAACAGGTGGTCTTCCTTAATCTCCTGTTGCTTATTTTCCCCTCCAATTTTAAACGAAGGGCTCCTTTTACTAAACACTGAGCACATGCTATCTGCTGCATGACCTATTTTATTCATATGAGCTAAGGTCAACAACAGACATTAAGGAATTTAGGAAACTGCTCAAGACGACCCTCTTCATAGAGCACTATGGTGACGTCACCTAACTATGCAACAGACAGTACCACAGTTCAACCACCCTCCCTATTCGACACATACATAGTATTTAAGTAAAGTCCTGATGTACATAGTATTGTATATAGTGCACATTGTAAATAGATCACAAAGAATCATTGCCCTCTACATACACACGCATTCACTGTTCAGTGCATGCGCACACTAGACACTGTATGTTGATTGCCTGCTGTGTAGATCGCCTTGAATGTAGGATAAGGCAGTATAGAAATCCATTTAAATAAATAAATAAATAAATAAATAAATCAGTGGCAAATAGCATGTGCTAAGTGTTAGTTATAGGGGCCCCCAATAAAGATAGTGGTCTCTGCAGTTTACGGTGGCTTTTATACATGTAGGTTTGCAGAATAGCAGCTTAATGTGTAAATTGCCGAGTTCCCTCTAATTGATTTCTTTGATTGGGTGACCAGGCAGTTGGACTGAGGGAGAGCCCTAGATGTGGTGTATTTAGATTTCAGTAAAGCCTTTGACACTGTTCCTCACAGGTGATTTATAAACAAACTGAACAACCTAGGGATGGACCCTAAAGTTATTGCTTGGGTTAGAACTTGGTTTAGTGGGAGGCTACAAAGAGTACAGGTAAATGGAGCTCACTCTGAGGAGAAGGAAGTTACCAGTGGTGTGCCCCAGGGATCTGTCTTTGGTCTGATTCTTTTTAACATCTTTGTTAGTGATATAGCAGAAGGGCTGTCGGATAAGGTTTGCATCTTTGCAGATGACACCAAAATCGGAAATAGAGTAGACACCCAGGAAGGTGTAGATAACATGAGGAGAGATCTAGCTAAGCTTGAAGAATGGTCTAGAATTAGGTAGCTGAGCTTTAATGTTAAAAAATTCAAGGTCGTGCATTTGAGCTGCAGCAATCCAAGGGAGCAATATAGCATAGAGGGCAAAGTACTTATGTTCACAAAAGAAGAGCGGGACCTAGGTGCGATTTTGTCGGATGATCTTAAAGTAGCTAAACAGCTAGAAAAGACGACAGCAAAAGCTAGAAGGATGCTTGGAGAGGAACGTTCAACAGAAAAAAGGAGGTGATATTGCCTCTATATAAGTCTTTGGTGCAACCTCATTTGGAGTATTGTGTGCAATTCTGGAGACCGAACCTTCAAAAGGTTATAAACAGGTTGGAGTCAGTACACAGGGTGGCTACTAAAATGGTTAGTGGTCTTCATTATAAAGCATATGAGGACAGACTTAAGGATCTTAATATGTACACCTTAGAGGAAAGGTGGGATAGAGGTGATATGATTGAGACATTTAAATACCTCCGTGGCATAAATGCACAGGAGTAGAACCTCTTTCGATTGAAAGCAAGTTCTGCTATGAGGGGACATGGGATGAGGGTGAAAGGGGATAGATTCAGTAGTGATATGCAGAAATATTTCTTTACGAAAAGTTTTGGATCCGTTTAATAGTCTCCCATTGGAGGTGGTAGAGATGAGGACAGTATCTGAATTCAAAGAAGCATGGGACAAGCATAGAGGATCTCTAAAGGAAAAAAGGGGACTGTTGTAGTGATTGATATGGAAGGACAGGCTAGATGAGCCATGTGGTCTTTTTCTGCCATCATTTTTCTATGTTTAAATGGTCTCTGAA
This sequence comes from Ichthyophis bannanicus, assembly GCA_033557465.1. Taxonomy (NCBI): domain Eukaryota; kingdom Metazoa; phylum Chordata; class Amphibia; order Gymnophiona; family Ichthyophiidae; genus Ichthyophis; species Ichthyophis bannanicus. The sequence continues at coordinate 890,419,892 of CM066032.1, read as the reverse complement.
TAGTTGAGCTTTCAGTTTTCTGTACAATTCATTATCTCTGTTATGGCTCTTATTTTATTTTATTTTATTTTATTTACGTTTCTTATATACCGTGCTATTAAGATCAGTGTGGTTTACAGTGAACAGAACAATAGTACAATGTAACATTGTGCTTACAATGAACAATGAACAGGGTAATAACCTGGGTGAGAACTTGGGTGAGAACTATTTACAAAACATATTGCACAGTTACAGAATATTCACCATCGAGTAGGATCGATGACACAAGTTTAAGCCAAGGGAAGCGCAGATTATCTATCCTCTTGTTGGCTTAAAGTATTGGGGCAGATATGTAGGGGGGCCAGGGGGTCGGGGGGTCTATTACATGTTTCCCTGGGTTGCCTTCTGGGTAGTGTTTTTGGAATAGGTGGTATTTTATTGCTTTTATGAATAGGGTAAGGCTCGTGATAGATCGAATTTCGGAGGGGAGGGCATTCCAGGATGTGGGTGCATAGACCGAAAAAGCACTATTGGCAGTTACTTTTAGGCATTTTGACATTATCTTAGGGATTTCTATGTCTTGTGTCAGCATTTATGTGTACATATACGTGTATTGTTGTTCTAAAATACGGACAACTCATTTGCCTGGAAGGCACAGCTTTACAACACAACGATGGAATTTGCTCACAAGGCTGCTGAGATGCCTCATATATGCAGCTACAGTGAACATAGGGAGACCCTGGACCATTATTTCAGCTCTGATCATTAACAAAAGATAAACACCTTCAGGATGCGACCATGAGACTCTACACCCTGCTGAGACTAACCTGGCCTGGTCATGAATTGCAGGAGAACATAAAAACATACAGTACAAAAATGCCATACTGGGTCAGACCAAGTTGATCAAGCCCAGTATCCTGTTTCCAAAAATGGCCAATCCAGGTCACAAGTACCTGACAGGTTCCCAAAAAGGTACGTATGTTCTATAATTCTTGTCCCAGGGTAAGCAATGGATTTCCTAGGTCCTCTTTAATAATGGTTTATGTACCTTTCCTCCAGGAACTTGTCCAAACCTTTTTTAAACCCAGCTATACTAACAGCTTTTTTCTACATCCTCTGGAAGCAAATTCCAGAGTTTTATTTTGCGTTGAGTGAAAAACTATTTTCTCTTCTTACCCTTAAATGGGTTACATTGTAGTTTCATTGTGTGTCCTCTAGTCTTTATACTTTTTGATAGAGTAAACAACTGATCTATGTTTAACCATTCTATTCCATTCATTAATTTATAGACCTCTATTATGTCTCTCCTCATTCTTCTCTTTTCCAAGTTGAAGAGCCTGAAACCTTTGACCAAGGAAGAGTACTCTCATGTGAATGATTGCAGCAAGGAGGGTCTTGGAGAGGATTTGCATGGTCCTAGCAAGGTGGGTCACCCAAATAAATAGCACACAGGGGGGACATGTATCTACTGGCAAATAATCAGTAAACAGGCAGGAAAGTAAGGTAGCCAGGAGTGAGTGGAAATGTAGCCAAGACATTCTCTAAGGGGAGGCACTTTCTGAGGGGCCTGAAAGAGCAGCACCAGTCAGATCAAACACAGAGATCAATGTATCCACAGACAACCAAAGGAACAATATGAACCATGGCAGAGAGGCTAGCCACCCACATACAAGCAGAGGATTGGCACGGGAACAGGACTCATTTAAGACTAATAAAAGAAAATATTTTTTTCATTCAACACATAAACTCCGGAATTCATTACCAGAGGATGTAGTAAAAGCTGTTAATGTACCTGGGTTTAAAAATGGTTTCGACAAGTTCCTGGAGGAAAAGTTCATAAACCATTATTAAAGAGGCTCCAATAAATCCACTGCTTACCATGGGACAGGATTATGGAACCTGTGTACCCTTTTGGGAACCTGTCAGGTACTTGTGACCTGGATTGGCCACTGTTGGAAATAGGATACTGAGCTTGATGAACCATGGTCTGACCCAGAATGGCATTTCTTATGTTCTTAGGAAGCAGGAGACAAGCAGGACATAGTGGACACATGTCCAGGACACTGGCATATGTGGTCTGTGGCACATGGGTATATCTTGAAATGCCATGAACCTTGTCCATGGAGAAGCAAGGCCATATGCATGGGCATGGGGGTCCTTCAAGAGCTCAACCCCCAGGTCAGGGCACATACAGTGCACAATATGCACATTCACAGGAAGAGCTGGTACACAGAGGCAGAAACAAAGGAAAACAACCACTCTATGGCCAGACAGTGCACAACCACAGATGACAGCCATCAGCAATGCCGATCATAAGGAAGGGGTGGAAGATATGACCAGCATCTGAGACCAGAACATCCCCTATGAACACATACCATAGCCTCTGTACACCTGAACAGGGCCAACCCCTGACACAAGGGGGGAGGGCATTTTAAAAGTCTTAGTCATGATTTGGAAATCACAGGATCTCTCTGGAGCCATTCCACAAATTACCTTTAGAGACGTCTCCAGCACGGGGACACTCAAATAGACAGGGGGGATGTGGTGGAGATATAATGAACTTAGACATCCCCATTCAATGTCAGAAATGTCAGGGAATGTCCACATTTAGAGCTGTTCCATGCATGAACAACAGGCATCAGGAAAGTGTTTGTTGTCGCCTTAAAACATCTATAGGATTCAGATAAGATGGAGACTTAAGTGACTAGCCTAAGATCACAAAGGCCCACACCAGGTTTTGAACCTTGGCCACCCTGCACCTAACTCACTATTTTAACCATTATGCTATTAGACATCTATATTAAGATATACCATTAGTGATTTGAACACTAGAAATTTACGTTTAATTTGTTGTACGATTTCAAGTCTCTATGGAACTTGTATTCAAGTCCCTTGAGGAAGACAGCCGTGCCAAAACATGGTCGTGTCATGGCATTTCTGAATAAAGGACTATTCATCACTCCTTGCTCCCTTTGGTTTTTGATGTCCCCATAGACATCCATATTGGGCATGTCCATATTTCTGAAATTATGCCTGAACTTGCATGTGCCTGGGGTGGGGAGGGGGGGGGGTTCAGACGTTCTGGCTTTGATGTCCCAAATTAATCTTTGGTCTAGAGTTATACTAAGAGGAATGCTTTTTAAAGGGCTCTAAGGGAGCAAGTCTTCCATTACGCCGCCTTTATTCCACCAAATTTGAATTTTAAAAACATGCTCACGATTTGATGTGACAACTTCTTTTTGGAGGTTATCCAGATAACATCATACACAAAGCCTACTGTCGAGCATTATACACACATAGAAAATTATTGTTATATGATTCTGCTTCATGACCTGCTGAAGACGATCGCATAGTGGGGGTTCTGCCCTACATGCAACATTCCGCTAATATATGCCGTCTATTCCATAAATATTGGTCAATTTTAAGCTTACACACCTGTTTTCAACGTGCCTTGCTGTTGGCGTTTTCATGATGCCATCCTCCATGACAAACTGGTGCATGCAGTTACTATTAATGATAGGACATTGCGATCACATCCTAATCCTGGTCACTTTCCATGTGCTGCATGCAAACATTGCCACATAATGATGCAGGGGGCTTGTTGGCTTGACTCTCATAGTGTTTCAATGTTTTATTCTCATTGGAGGACCTCTTGCACATCCATTTTTGAGGTGTATCTTATAATTTGCCCATGTAGTCTTTATTATGTCAGTGGGACCACTTGACAATGCAAGACTCGTCTTAATGAAGATGCTTCTCGTTTACATCTGGTTAGGACATCAGCACCGGTGGTGGAACACTGTTTAGACAAGGAATGTGTTTTTCATCAGTTGTCCTGGCGTATTATTGACCACATTCCAGTGGACCCCGGGGGTGGTGATCGCATTCAGAAACGTCAAAGATGTGAACAGAAATGGATTTTTAAACTTGATACTGTTTCCCCTAAAGGATTAAATCTTGAACATGATTGGATCAGTTTGCTTGATGTTGCCCAATCACGTTTAGGATTCCCTGTTTAGTGGGAGATCCTTAACTTTTTTCTTCTATTGATCATCCCCGCTTTTGTGACGTCAGATGCCATTCACCTTTAGATTTTCACAATTATAAAACGTAGCTGAGATCTTCAGTTATTCGAAGATTGTTCTGTGCAGCCTGAAGTAGGGTTTGTGATTTCACCCAAAACGTGTCACGTCATGTATACAGGACTTTCTGAGCATATTTGTTTGGAGGATTTCGGCAATATTCAGCTAAATGGCTTTTTATGGTTTATATTGAAATTAAAATGGGTTTACTGCGGCGCGGGAGAGAAATCCATCTCCTTCTGCTGTGACAGTGCACCTGACAAAAATTACATATTTGTGATTCATGTCTTATTTGGAATCTTGTCTTTTTGGATATTGTTTTGATTCCATGAACATTGGTTCTTGTTTGACCATTGGCAGCAACAGCATGGTGCCCTATTAAGAAAGGGCACTATGTTGTTGTTGCAAAATTGGCAAAGGAGGTGTCATGTTGGTGATGCAGTGGGGCTGGCTGGCCCACTAGGCCAACAAGGTTACTGCCTAGGGTGCACATCTGTGATGTCAGGTATGACTCCACTTTGGTGATGGCAGCACACATACATGCTGCCGCAGTCAAAAAGGAGTTGTGCCACCCCCACTGCCACCATGCTACCATGTCAGCAATGTGTAAGGGTGGGGGTGGTGGTCACAGCGGCTGTGGTCTGTTGCAGACAAACCTTGCCCCGGCTCTGTGTCTCCATTACAATGCTGCAGTTGCTGCTGTCAGTTGGATGGCAAGCATGTCAGCAGCAGGTACAGCAGAGCACATGGCGATACCTCCCTACCAAGGTCTAAAGCAGAAGCACACATGCCCACATCCCCAAATGGAGGGAGGCAGGATCAGCAAGGTGTGCCTAGCTGCATGTGTGCAACCTCAATAAGGCTGCCTGCAGGCTGAAGCAGCATCTGTGCATGATGGCAAGGAGGGAGGGAATGGCCAGCACGCTGTTCTCCATGATCATTGGACCCTGGCAGCTGGCTGCTATTCTAACTTAATGGGCTAGCCCTGGGATCAGGATGCCCCCCCATGCACACATAATGAGTAGATATGCGCATGCGGTGGGGAAGAGGGGGAATTATGCCACAGAGGCAGGAAGAGTATGCAAGATAACAGTCCATGTCAGAGGTAAAATGACCACCCTGTCCCCTCACCTGCTAAATGACAGCCATAATCTGTGCATGAACCTGTGATCCCACCATAAGTAAATACACAACCAGCTACAATGATCTGAGCCACATGCAAATCCAACTAAGCCACTGGTGACACTGGCAGAGATCTGTGATTTTCCTGCATACATGTTGCTCTTGTCCCATGCTGTATTCGCAGGGTGCAAGCAAGGGGACTCTGTGCTTCATGCAATATATTCACATACAGGGAGGTATCCCACACAAGAAAAACCACCTTGATACTGTCTACTGATCATTAGCCAAAGCATCCAGTAGTAAATTACCTATTACCCCAAATGAGAGTCCAAATGCACCCATGTGCCTGATTGGGACAGTGGGACACTGACCTCTGAATGGTGCATGCATACGTCCTGTGCCAAAATGTGGCTCAGGATGTCATGTTGGCCTCTATATTGCCTGTCACCATATGAGACAGCAGTGCCTGGAGATGAATGATGGGGAGGGGGGAGGGGACCAGGGAACAGTATCATACATGTTTATTATGTGCCCTTCGAAAGTGGCATTGTCATTCACATGGCCAGAAGCTATTTGCATGTTTTACATCAGAAGGCTTGCATGACGGCCTCACTGACTTCCCATGGCACCGAGTGTGAAAGTCAAAAGGATGTTAGAGTACAGGGACTGGAGGAACCTAGCTGGTGAGTTACAAGGCAGAGTATGTTGGCGCATGTGTCGCCAGCAACTGTTCCTACATCCAACCCATGTCCAACCTGTTGGGATTCCACATGCTCTTGGGGGAGGGGGCAATGTGTCTACAGTATGGGAGAGTGCATGTGCTGCACTGGCCAGGTTTGGAGTATCCATAGCTAGGGAAATGGCATTTTATGCATGTACAGGCATGAAATTAGGTACAATGTCTACTGCCCGGAGCTGTGTAGGGGGACACTATATTTATGTGCATGTGAGATGTAGACCACTGTAGGCCAGCATGCATTCGCAGCCTGTCTCTGACCCACTTTCCATTGTCCCTCACATTGCATGAGCTGTCCACAGGTCCAAGATACAAGGGTACATAATGAGGAGCAGAAGATTCTGGGTATTGCCTAGAACAGAGTGCTTGCACAGGATGTGTATGTGTCGGAGGGTAGCTCAATGGCTGAGCAATCTTAGAGTGGGTCTGCCACAGGCATGGCCTGGGTTCAGACATCTGTTCATGCTGAGAGGCCACTCTCACTCTGACCAAGCTGTGATCATGTTACGGCTATATATACACATAGTGCTATACAGAGTCAAGCTGTAGTGATATGTGGGCTGTTTTTTTCATGGTGATCCTGGTAGAGGATGAGCACTTCCATGTTTACAATTTGTACATCTGTGAACAAACATGAACCTTCACTGAAGTGCTTGTGTATGAGGTCATCTCTTGCTGCAATGTCTAGTTGATATGGTTGCCTGGTCTTCTCAATCATTGGCCCTTCACCATCGTCATTGTGGTCAGGGTGTCCTACATCCTGGTGTTAAGAGAGGTATTGAGGTCTCCTCAATGCCAGATCATGCAGCATGCAGTAGACCATGAAGATCTGACATATTATTGCAGGGCTGTACAACAGGTTTACCCCCCAGATCAGTCTAGGCACTAGAAGTGGCTCTTCAACTTGCCAAATGGCCTCTCAATGATGGTATGAATGTTCCTGATGGTCCTATTGTAGTGTTCCTCTGCCTCTCTTTGTGATGCCATGATGGGAGTCAGTAGTCAATGCCTCAGTGTGTAAGCTTTATCTCCTGCGTAAGGAGAGGGAGAGGGAAAGGGGACATATACAGGGTATGACACCATGGTTTTTATGTGCTGGGGAGTCACTGCAGCTCTGTGCTCTTTGGTTCACATGCTGTAGCTCCCAGGCTATGGGACACCCTCCACTCAAGGGCATGTCTAGATGATTGAGAAAGCTGATACTGGGCTAATCTAGGATCCAGCCACCAATGCTCAGATTTCATCAGTGGTTTGGGCCTCTTTTGCCAGTTTACAGTTGCTCCATTAGGTGCGACCAGTGTTGGATGTGCACGACCTTGACACTTTAATGCATTCTTTTATTATAACTCAATTTGATTATTGTGATGTCGTTTATGCTGAGCTTCCGAAGTATCAGCTCTTTGCAACTTGTGCAGAACATGGCTGCTCAGCTTCTAACTTTTACAAAAATACAGGACCGCATTACTCCTATTCTGGTAGCTCTTCACCGGTTGTCTGTGGAGGCTCGTATCCAGTTTAAAGTGTCAGTCTTTATACTGTGAAGGCCCAGATTAATTTAAATCATATCTATCTTTCTATGTCCCTGGAAGAAGTTTGCACTCTTCCCAATAGGCATTTCTTGTGGTGCCTTCAGGCATTCAATTGCAGTGTATTGTCACTGGTCTTTTGTCATTCTGGGTCCTAGTCTTTGGAAAATTATTCCTTTGTCTATCTGGCAGGAAGGGTCTTATTTGACTTTTCATAAGAAAGTGAAAGCTTGGTTGTTTGCTGCTGTAAAGGGAGAGCTTTGAAGTATAACTAGCATTGTTGGTAGGTTATACTTATTTTTTTGTATGCTGATTTTTATGTAAAGTCATTTTTATTGTTTTCACTTAATACACATAAATAACACATTTACAGTCAACTGGGAGTCCGGCAGGCGGGCTAGAGAGCCCCTACAGAGCAACAGTAAAGAAATTACCGGTTCCTTCAGAGAGATGCATATACACACAAGACAACTGCAGAATTCAGCAAATCAGTAAATACAAACAAACCAACCAACAGCTTCCACCCTAGCACACAGAAATAGCAAGAGGCACTGCCCATAGCATATGCGGGCGTTGGCTATCATGGCAAGAGGTCAGCAAAGCTACTGTCGTAGATGCTATGCTCTGACATCAGCAAAGAAACCCCAACAAAGCAACAGAACAAGGTGCCCCTCTAGGTTCCTCTCCCCACCCCATCATCCCTTAGAACCTTTATATCCCCCCCCCCTCCCTAACTACAGAAAGCCCAAGGTCCCCAAATTCCCCTCAACCCAGCAGAGGATGAAACCCCTCCCCAGAAAAGGAAGGAAGGAAGGAAGAAAGAAAAGAAAAGAAAGGAAAGGAAAGGAAAGAAAAAAAAAAAAAAAAAAGAAGAAAAAGAAATCCTTCCTTCAATGGGATCAATTACTCCTGGGCCCCCTCTCGCTCCCGGGTAATATCAAAGGTGTGGGCAGAGAGCAATGGCGCCCATATGGATTGAAAACGGGCCCACGCTTTAGGTCCTAAAAGGCGGGCAGTTCTACCTTCCATAGATCTAAGATCTCCCAATAAGCGCTCCCATTCCACTATCCCGGGACCACCCACCGATAGCCAATTACGCAAAATACAATGTTTAGCTACTAGAAAACTCTTCTCACACAAGTGCTTCTGTGCTACCATTCCCTGAATCCCCACAGTGCCCACGCTAAAGAGACACCAGAGGGGATGCAGGTCCACGGCCCCCCCCACCCAAAGCGCCACTCTACTCCCCACCGCTCCCCAAAAGGATTGAATCAGAGGGCAAAACCAAAATCGGTGAGATAACATGCCCGGATGCCCATTACAGAGACCACACACATCAGATGCCAAGATCCCCATTTTCGTTGCTCCAGTTTCAGAGACATACGCTCGCCATATTAGCTTAAATTGCAATTCGCGGTATCGAACAGCTTCTGAGGTTTCTCGGATTCTATGAAAGGCAAGTTCCACCAACTCCACCGTGAATCCTGCCACTCCGTCGCGCTGCCAGCGTTCTGCCAGGGGTAGGAATCTCTCCAAGCTACCCGGGGGAGTCAAGAGGTCCCTCATCTGGACAGCAGTAAGCTGCTCCTGGCATTGCTCCAATACGGACCAAAGGCTGTGCATCCGGGAGAGTAAGTCCATGCCCCCCGGCAGACTGTGGAGGAAGTGCCGTACCTGTAAATAATAATAGAAGGTCTCCTTCTTCAAGGCATATTTCCGAGATAAGTCTTGGAAGGAGCTGAGCTGATCCGTATTCTCCCTCCGTAGCTGTCCAAGGTACTCCAGGCCTGCCCGCGACCATATCTGACCCACCCCGCCTGCAACGCCCGGCGGAAAATTCCTGTTGCCTTTCAGGGGCAGACAGTCCGTGAACCTCCATTCCTGGCCGCGTGAGCGACACAAGAACTTCCAAACCACGCGAAGTGTACGGAGATAGGGAGACGCCCGCCACGCCAGTGGGAGTGCCATGCCCCCACAATGGAGCAGATAAACCCTGTGCCAGTTCTCTGAGAATTGATCAATCAGAGTGATCGGCAGTCTATCAGCATTCCCTATCACCAAATCGCTCAATCGCCGTGTGGTGTAGCTAAGATTATAAGATCGCAGCGGAGTCAGTCCAAGACCCCCCTCCGCAGCCGGCCTCATAAGTGTCGCCAACGCAATGCGGGGCCTGCGAGATCGCCAAAGAAATCGACTGAGCTGCCCGTGTAGCTCCCGCAAATCCTGCCCCGTCAACCAAAGGGGAAGATTCCGCAACAGATATAGCCAACGGGGCCATTCTATCATCAGTATCAGTGCTACCCGATCCAGTAGGGACAAGGGGAGATCCTTCCATTTCAGCAACCGCGCTTTGGTGGATTGAAGAAGAGGGTGAATATTAACTTCATACAGAGATCTCAGGCGGGCTGGGAGGTAGACGCCCAAATAGCGAATCGATCCCGTTGCCCAACTGAGCGGGAAAGCGCCCCGCCATTTGTCCCGCGATTGATGATCCACATCCAATACCATCGACTTCGTCTGATTTATTCGAAGCCCTGAGAACCTACCGAACCGTTCAATTAAATCTAGGGCTGCCGGTAAAGACTCCATCGGTTTCGTCAGACACAACAAAAGGTCGTCTGCGAATGCACTAACCTTTATACCCCCTCCATGCCATACAATACCAGATATCTGCGGAGATTTAATTAAGGAGAGTAAGAGAGGCTCCAGTTGTAAGACATATAGGAGCGGAGAAAGCGGGCATCCCTGACGTGTGCCACGATGTAAGAGAAAGGGTGCAGAGCAGAGCCCACCAACGTCAACCTCCGCTCGGGGAGCGGCGTATAACGCATGCAACCCCTGCAGAAAAGTCCCCTGAAAACCAAACCTCCGAAGCGCCGCAAACATATAACGCCACAAGACCCTATCGAAGGCCTTTTCTGAGTCTAAACTGGCCAGAATTAGTGGGTCTTGGGCCAGTAGAGTCCGCTCCATGCCCAGCAGGACCGTACTAATATTTACGGATGCTTCTCTACCCCGAACAAACCCAGCTTGGTGGGGGCCCACTAGTCCCGCTAAGCACTTCTGAAGGCGTTCAGCTAATATTGAGGCAAACAGTTTTTGATCCACATTTATCAAAGAAATCGGCCGATATGAGGCAGGGTCCTCCAGATCCTTCCCCGGTTTCGGAATCAGTATAATTCTAGCCGTTCGCATATCGCGGGGGAAACTACCGGTCTGCACCACTTCAGCATAGAGTGCCGCTAGCGTGGGGGTGACAGGAGCCTCTAACATTTTGTACGCCTCATAAGTGAAGCCATCCGGACCCGGGGCCTTATGCGATTTCCCAGTTCTGATCGCTCTCTGGAGTTCGACGCCCGTAATCTCCTGATTCAGCATGGCAATCTGGTTGGGGTCAAGCTGCGGTAGCGATATTTGCTCCAGAAAGGCCTCCATGGAGGCCCCGTCTCCCTCGTCAGCTGTGTATAGCCGTTCATAAAAGGAGCGGAAGACCTGTGCCACCTCCGCCGTCCTAGTATGCCTGTTCCCTACCCCATCGCGGATAGCCAGCACCCCCCGAGGTCCAGCCTGATCTCTCACCAAGCGAGCCAGCAGCTTCCCGGATCGATCTCCATAACGAAAGAATTGATGGCGATAGTACTGTTGGGACTGGATAGCTCTTTCTTGTAGCAACTCATTTAGCTGCTTCTGAAGTTCCAAATAACCCGCCACATCTTTCGAGTTCTTGAGGGCCGACCGTTTCGCTGCTTGGAGCTCCCTAGTCAGTCGAAGTACATCCGCATTAATGCGCTTATGCTCCGCACCCACATACGCAATAATGTGTCCACGGAGAACGGCCTTTCCCGCCTCCCAGAACACCGCCATGGAATTAACCGTCCCCTCATTAAACTTAACGTATTCGGCCCAATGTTTGCCCACGAAGTCGCGGAAATCCGGCCGCGAGGCAAGATGGCTCGGAAAGGACCACTTAGAACCTCCCCGCCGCTCACAACACCACGACAACGAAACCATAGCATGGTCGGACACAAGGATCGGTCCTATCTCCGCATGACGCACCTTCCGGAACCAATGTTGCGACACCAAAACGTAGTCAATTCTAGACCACGTCTGGTGGGCACGCGACAGATGTGTGTAGTCTCTGCTATTTTGATGTAACACTCTCCAGGCATCCACCAGCCCACCCAGTTCACAGAGATATCGGACCCCCTTTTTGCTCCAGCCCCCCCCCTGAGAAGGGTGGGAGCGGTCCAGTTGGGGGTCATGAGGGCAGTTGTAATCCCCAGCTAATATTACCGGTACCGGTGGGGCGCCCAGAACCTTATGCAGAATTGTCTTAAAGAAAACATGGTCATAGGTATTGGGGGCATACACACTTCCCAAGAACAATTCTTCACCCTGAAGCTTAACATGGGCGAACAAAAATCTCCCTTTAGGGTCTAGTTCAACCTTTAAAATCTCACAAGCCAAGTTCTTATGTATCAAAATTGCAACCCCTTTTTTACGCGTGTCGGATGGAGCAGCTAGAACTGTCCCCACCCAATCTCGTTGCAGCTTGGAATGTTCTATGGCCGTTAGATGCGTCTCCTGCAATAGAGCCACTTGGGCTTTTTGACGCTTCAAAGCTTGGAGAATTTTAGTACGCTTCACTGGAGTGGTAATCCCCCCAACATTCCAAGTTACAATGTGCAGCTCATGGTGGATGGTGCCTGTATTCGGTGGATACAAACGTAGGATACAACAATTGATTCGGAGCGTGGGGTAGCCCAGCCTCTACCCCACCTCCCATTAATGGCAATCGGAAGCAAAGGAGTTCCCAGACATACCAGAGCCATTGCCCATCCGGGAGTAGGGACCCATGAATAAGCCAACTTCCCCAAGATTTCCCTCCCCCCCTCACAGCCCGTACACCCTTCCCATCCCTCCCCTCCCGCCCTCCCACCCCCTCCCAGTCCCCACCCCTACCCCCCAGCCAACCGACATCTGTCATTCCCTCAGTTTCCTTAACTGAGGTCTCGGTCAGAACGACGCTGCAGGGCAGCTCCCCTTGTCCTCCCCGCTCCCCCCGGTCTCCCACGCTAACATAGCCTAACACTACCAGATTCTGAACCAAAACCCAGGACAGCAGTAACATAACCATAACATAGCTGTACATGCTCACAAAAAGAAAGAAGAAAGGGACACAAGACACATAATATGATATGCAGGGGACATTCAAGTCGAAATGCTCCTCCAAATAGCCGCTGAGCACCTCCTCTTCTAAGATCCTACCGCAGGATCCCTCGCAGCTACAGGTCGCAGTAAGCCGCAAACAGTCCCCTCAATAGACTGCGGTCTGCCCCTTCCAATGCTGGATCTCATCCCCTCAACGGGGAGGCTGTCCCAGCTCTCATGCCTCTGGTAATTCTGCTGGCAGAGCATTCAGAAAGTGCTTCGCTTTTCCGACCTGCTCGAAAGTGTGCGCTTTCCCCTGATGAGTGACCCGCAGCGTGGCGGGAAAGGCCAAAGTGAAGCGGATCTTCCTACGGAACAGCTCAGAACAAAGTGGTGCAAACTCCCTTCGTTTTGCCGCCACTGCCGCCGAGTAGTCCTGGAACAGCAGGATTTTCTTGTTGTCTAGCAGCAGTGCAGGAGTTTTCCTATAAGCTTGCAAGATTAAAGCTTTGTGTTGAAAATTGAGCACTCGCAGTATTACCACACGTGGTCGACCGCCTTCTTCCCGACGGGGGCCCATGCGGTGCGCGCGCTCAATTTTAAGGCGGCCGCGCAGATCTTCAAGGCCCAGAGCCTCTGGCAACCAAGTCTCCAAAAAAGGGAGCAACTCCCTCTCGGCTTTATCCTCTCCGATCCCCAGGAGGCGCAAATTATTACGCCTGGATCGATTTTCAAGATCGTCCAGCTTCTGTTGCATCTCTTGCAGGAGCTGTGCATGCTTATTCAGTTCCCTCTCATGACACCCCTCGTCACTTTCAAGGCTAGTGACCCGGTGTTCCAGTTCATCAACTCTCTTTCCAAAATCTGTCAGCGAATCCTCCATGCTGTCGAGCTTTTTCAGAAGCAAATCGAATTTCGGGTCTAGGAGTTTGACCACCTCCTTGGCAAGCTCCGCTGGGGCTGAATCCGTGCTTTCACCCCCTGGAGAGACAGGCTGTGTCGTCGCCGACGTGGAGGCCCCAGTTCTGGAGAGCTTTTCACGATCGCGTTTCGGCGCCAGAGGCATGGTAGCAGAGCGCGAAAGCCTATGAACGGTAGTAGTCAGCTTCAGGTACCTGTTATGCGTGTCGGGGAATGTTGGGGAGGCAAATAGCAAGATTTAAAGCCGTTTATTTCCTGGAGCTGCCCCGGAGCGAGCGAGAAAGCGTCCACGCTCACTCACGCATCACGTGACCTCCTGTATGCTGATTTTTATTCTAACCTGTTTTGCATGTTATCAGAAGGCGTGTGTATCACATTTATATAAATAAATGGTATCACTGCTCTCAAAACTCTCATAGATACCACATTGCATGAGGATGCAGGAATTATGGAGGACCTTGTAAACCTGAGGAAGACATCTGTTATTCCTGTGCATTGCAGACCACTGGCATGTTGAGAGAATGGAATACCTTCCTGTTGCAGTAGGTAGCCTCCTTCCATCATGGGGCCTGAAGGCCACATATGTGCATTCAATGAGCCCAGGTACAGATGGGAAGCAGGCCACCTCATGGAACTGGATCATAGTTTGCTGCCTCTTCTGCATGTTCTGTGGGAAGGCTACATATTGTATTGTGAGGTTAGAAAGCACTCAAGAATTGTGAGATGGCTGACTAGCTTAGACCCATACTGGCAGTTAACACAGATTGGAAACTTCCAGTGGTAAGGATGGAGAGGGCCTTAGTGATGTTGAGGCAGATGGAATGGAGGAGTGACTATAGATCTTGGTAGAGATAATGGATGGCTTTGTCCATGAGGTCCGAGAATTGGGTCCTGAGTATGTAGACCCTCTGATATGGATGCCTCCTAGTGGCTCTCTTGTGCTTCCTGTGGGCCTTATGCAGCAGATCCAGCACAACCAATGTGTTCATCTCATTCAGCCTCCCTCCAAAAATGTGCTATAGCTCCCTCTACCGACATCTTGTGACTCCCACCACCAATCCCCACAGCACTGCACATGTACTTGCTCATCCATACCCACATATACACACATCCACATAGACAGCAGGACCATACACAGAAACAGAGATGCTCCATGGAACATTGGGCCACACACCAACAGGTAGCAGGGGACTGGGCACTGAGGAGGCTGATTAACCAAGGGCCAGAGAGTATATCACAGGAGGTTAGGGAATAGCACAACTAAAGGGAAGAGAGGGATAATCTAACGTGGTTTTGGAAAGGGGAGGTGGACAAGTGTGGGAAGGGCAGAGGCACAGCAGAGGAACAAATGGAATATCAAGAGACACACCAGTAACTCACCAGCTAGGTTCCTCCAGTCATCATTGTCACAAGCAGTCCCAAAAGACAACAGAGTCCCATTCTTACTTGTGATTTATAGCAGGCATAGATTGGCACTTTTAAAAAATCTACCATGTCCTATGCAAAATACGTCATGGACATATAAGCGCATGCACTGCCTAAGCCATACTCAGACATGTTCCCCTTATGCCTCTGGCAGAGACATACAGAAATCGATGTGTGTGGCTTGGAAACATGTTTTTTGTAGACTTTCTGAAAGAATTTAGATGGGCGCACACCTTCCACGTTTTTATGATGCCACATCCATATTTAAAATTCAAATAGGGTTTCTAAAATAACATCCATAGAGGGTAATTTTATCAGGGTCATTTATTTTAAGAGAGTAAATAGGCACCTAAATAGGTGCCGCATAGCTGTCTATGTGTCATCAAGAAATACTAGTATAAGTGGCAGAAATCTTGCCATGGATGCAGATGTGAACATTTACACTTGCCTGAGATCTTTTACAGTCAGTTGGCCATGATGTTGTCTTCCAAATTTCCTGGCAATGTATGGAAACAGCCATATCAGATTACGGTAATACTTCAATGAGAATGCCCTCAATACCCAGAGCTTTGTTCTTTGATAATGTTTTCAATGCTGCTTCGACTTCTTTCATCACCAATGGTTCCTGATCATAAGGTTCAGGTTGAAACGGCAGTTAGTCCACTTGATCTTTACGGTATAATGACTCTGTATATTCTTTTGTGATGGTAATATATATAGCTTATAAAGAAAAAAGATAAAAAAGAAAATGAATGAATAAACTTAACCACAAAATGTCTCTTCCATCTTAGATATAAGGCACCACAATTCAAAATTCTAGAGTTCTCAAGGTGGCAAAACACAAATACCATCTCCCCCCCCCCCCCACACACACCAATCGTCTAGGAAAAGTGACTGGATGGAGTGATTTGGAAGGACAACCAGCACTCATTGATAAAAGGAAGTTGAAAGTGATTCTGTCACAGGCTTCCCTGTACCCCATTCTTCAGAATATTACCATCTTCCTCAGTGGTGGAACCCAAGTCATCTTGGTCACCATTAGACTTCATAGGAGAGTATTCTCCACCTTTCAGCATTAAAAACCAAGAAGGCAGCAGCTCCTGAAGCCCTAGTGGAGGCGGGGGGTGGGGGGAGGGGGGTGGAGAGCAGTGTACTGGGCTCATTGAAATCTCCAACTCTGAGCCATCCAAATTGGACACAGTCAATATGCTATCCCCTCTACCTTTGTATTTATCTTCTACTGTAATAAATATATCCATTGGGCCCACTGTGTGTTGATCTTGTGGTAAGTGGCCAGTGAAATGGCTTTGGACTATAAATGCATACATATATGACACATAAAAGAATCAAATAAAACAAGACCAATTAAAAAAGGAAATAGTAGGAAATATTATAAAAAATGGAGCATTGCCAGGACATGATTATTGGCACCCTTATAAACAATTCAAATCAGCTTGAACAGAAGAACCAAATTCCCATTGCAGTAAAATTAGACACACCTGTGATCAATTGTCAGTACTCACATGACTTGAATCAATCAATGAATGATGGCTCTAATGTTTAAAATAGCCACATTCACTTCCTGTTCCATTTTCACAATGGTGAAGACAAGAGAGCTGCCTGAGACCTTCAGAAAAGCCAATATCACCAAACATAAAACTTCAAAGGGGTACAAGGCCATCTCCAAAGACACAGGGATTCCTGAGTCTACAGTTCACAATGTTATTATGAAGTTTTCTGCTCATGGAACTATCAAGAACCTCCCAGGACATGGTATGAAGAAGAAAATTAATCCAAGAAGTCTTCAAAGGTTAGTGCCAACTTTTGGAAAACATCACTTACAATATTGAAAGAGCTTAAGGCTGACCTGGAACAATCTAGAGTGGTTGTTTCAACCCGCATAATACACTGCACACTAAACAAAGAAGGACTTCATTGGTGAAGGCTAAGGAGGACCCCACTGCTCAAAGACAGACATAAATATTCATGCATGATCTTTGCCCAAACCAACCTTGAGAAACCACAATCCTTCTGGGAAAATGTTCTGTGGACAGATTAAACCAAACCTGAGCTCTTTGGCAATGCAGACCAGCGAAACATTTACAGGCTAAGAAATTAAGCTTATAAGGAAAAAAAACGCCCTTCCTACAGCTAAATATTCTGGTGGTTCCATAATATTGTGGGGCTGTTTTGCTGCCTTAGGAACTGGAGGCCTGGAACGTATTGAAGGAATCCTGAAGTCAGAGGACTGCCAAGGAATATTGGAAAGAAATGTGCTACCTAGTGTCAGAAAGCTAGGTCTGGGTTGAAGGTCATGGGTCCTCCAGCAGGACAATGACCCAAAACATATCCAAAAGTACAAAAGAATAGTTAGAAAGGAACAAATGGGTTGTTTTATACTGGCCAGCCATGAGTCCTGATCTCAATCAAATCAAGAACCTTTGGAAAGTGCTGAAATCTGTCATTGGTAGAAGGAATCCTGGAAACATTCATGAGCTGGAACAAACCACAGTTGAAGAGCAGGAGAAAATACCAGCAGACAGATGTACAAACTTATAGATGGCTATAAGAAATGCTTGGAGGCTGTCATCACTGCCAAGAGTTGTACAACCAAATATTAGTGAAGGGCGCCATTAATCCTGTCCAGAAATTACTACATCTAAGTTGCATGGACATCTTTTTTTGTTGTTGTATACCTTTGAATATACTATTAAAATATTATGATGACATACAGTTGGAATATTTCCAATTATTTTTCAAGATATTGTATATGACGCATTTAAAATGCAAGGGTGCCAGTAATGCTGACCACAACTGTGTCCATAATTTTAAAAATATTTTACTTGCAAAACACATTGGAATCAAAATCTCATGCCTCCTCAGCCTCTGAAGTGCCTCCAAAGGGGCATTCCTCTTCTGGCATGCTCCCTTTGAGCATATACCGGCATATTTATTTATTTTATTTTATTTATTTAACAGTTTTTATATACCACCTTTTCATTTAATCAAGACAGTTTACAATAACTTTAACTTTTACAAAGAACTTGCAAATTTGAACAATAACAGAGAACTTGCAATTTTAAACATTTAAATGTTAACCTTTACAAAGAATTTGCAAATTTAAACAATAATAGAGAACTTGCAATTCTAGGCAGTATCTTTGTGACTTCGAGAAACTTAAACAGTCTCTTGTAGCATCACCTCTACTTATATATGTGCACCTCACAGCTTGTGCTTCTTAGAGCACTGGCTGGCAAACTGATAATGTCAGGAGTGCAAGTGGAGTCACCTCAGGGATGAGATGGCAATGAGAAACCCCTCTTCAATGACCACACCAAGAGGCAATGGCCCAGGACAGCAAAAGCATTAATGTTCCCCCCTTTGGACTGTGGGGCAGGCTTCTCCTTTTCCTATGCTTCTCGAAGCAATGGTGGTGTGCTGATGACATCAGGAATAGACATGGAGTCACCTCAGGGATGAGACGGCAATGTGAAACTTCTCTTTGATGACCACACCAGAAGGCAACAGCCCAGGACTGTGTGAGCCCCTGTGTTCTCTCTTCTGGCTCTGGGTAGGTTTCAATGCTGCCTTCCTTTGTAACGTATTTTTAGAAATAATTTCTTATACCCATTTTTCAATTCCCATGCATAAAACCACTTTATATATGTGTAAATAACATCTAAGGATTCTAAAGCTTTCCCCTAAATCTGGCAATTTTGGTATGAAGGTAATTTTTGGTGAGATATAACCAAACAATTTAAATGTCTCACACAAGAAACTATTTCTTCAGCATTTCATTTGTAGGAAAAAATCCCCAATGCAGAAGGCTTATGTAATGATAACTGTATCTTTCTAAAAATTTAGATTAGAAGAGACTGCTTAGGCTGACTAGCATTCAGTCTAAAATGTGGTCAGTATCTGCATCATGAATTAAATATAGAGCAATTTGTTTTCTTTCATGTTAAGGTGGTCTGTAAAGATAGCGTTGCTGAACATCAGGCCCTACACATTTTTTAATTAATTACAACAGAATAACAGAATATATAAATGCTCAGAAGAGCTACTTTACAAACTATATTTTTTTAACTTGTTTTAACCTAATGTTGTTATACAGTATTATACAAATTTATGCTATACAAAATTATGGGATCGCAGTTCTGTTTGTTATTAAACATGTCCCTAATTTGATAACTAGACGTTGATTGGTCCATGTATAAAGTTCATCTCCCACTTGTGACAATTCCCTTTCTGTAACATTTAGAAATAAAGCAAGATGTTGTAAAATATGTGTTTTTGGACCTTGCACTTCCTTTGCATGATTACCTTTCTTGAATACAAATGCTGCTTACTGCCAGCGGCTTTTGAAACTTTTGATGAAGCAGAACAGTCTAAGCACTCCATGTGCGTGTCATGTAAATGAGGAACTCACAGGCTGGAAAGTGGAGTTCTCTGGTTTCTTAGCATTGACAGCAAATTTTAATAGTACTAATGCAAAACTCTGTTGGCTGCTTTATAATTACCTCATATCTTGGAGAAGCAATGCATGTCTGTTTTATGATGGACACTTGTTTTGACCCCATTCTTGTTGTGCAAGCACATATCCTTGTTCTTGTACTTGGCAGATTTTTAAATATTGACTCCTTGCATTTTAAAATTCTTTTAGTTAACATGCTAGTCATTTTGAAAAGATGTTCTCTTACCAAACACCATGATGATAAATTCATGAAACTCAAAGTAACTTTTGCACAGTGTTTCTTTGGTAGTCTCAATTTATTATGATAAACCTGTGACTTGGGGCATGTTTATTACGCACCATGCTGGTAACATGCGTGTGGACTGTGTTACTAGCACGGACTGTGGGCTACCTCAGGGGGGCGGGTACATGCATCTCCCTGAAGTTACCATGCGTCAACGTGGCAAATCAGCTGCAGAAGTAATTAATGCCACCCACTGATATGACTTTAGTTCCACTCATGCTACTTGCACTGAGTGCAGGTTGAATGGGCTATAATGCTGGTGCAAACTGCGCCACAGTGGAAATGCCCCATCCCACCCAGTCGCCATCCCGACCTGCACTACATGGATAGAGCAGGGTTTTTGGCACATGGTCCCATGCTCCTTAAATTGCACGCTATTCTTGCACTTCCCTTTAATAAAAATGCCCCGTTGTCTTATTAAAATTGTAGCCTGCCTCAAAGATTCATTTTTGTAATTGCAATCTTCACCATGCACTTGAACATTCAGCTTTGGGTTGTTTGAATTGCATCTACTGTATAAGGGTCTCTTTTGTATTTTTTATGAGAGACTTTGAGATCATTTATTCAGTGACATCTACATTGATTGGGTAATTATTCTCTGTGGTTCGCAAAGCCTCAGCAATTTAGAAGTTGTTAACCATTAAACTCCATTGGAACAACAACATAATAGAATCCCCTTCTTTTGCTTTTCCTTTGGGCCCGATTCTGAAACACGGGTTGCAGGACTGCATGTCCTGGCAGGATTCTAGCCCCTCAGGCCATTGGGGCCTGATTCCTCCTTAGGCTCTCCCTGTACGCCCTATGCATCAGGACGGGGAGAGCCAGCAGGGGGTGGGATGGGGCGAGATCGCGGAGGAGCGGGGTTTGGGCCAGCCCGGCAGGATGTAGAGGGCCAATTCAGGTCATGGAACTGTACATCCTGCTGGCCCCATGGAATAAGCAGTGAAAACCTTGGGTCATGTGGTGGGGAAAGGGGGGCTGAGGACACGGGAGTTGGGGGTGCCTGTGGCCAGACCATCCTCAGGCCTGATTCTTGTTACCACAGGTTCAGAATTGGGTCCAAATTGGCTTATCTTGCTTGGGGCTGTCTGGATGTGAGATCCTATGTTTCTGCTAGGATTTTTATATATTATTGTATTTTCTGTCTGCTAGATAGACTCGGTGACTATTTAATTCTACCTGACAAATAGACTTGACTAAATGGTTTCCTATCTTTCAACTAAGGACTTTAACGTGTCATAATAGCCAATTTTCCATTAATTCTAACAGTGTCTTTATTGGTTTCAGTAAGGCACTTTAAACATGTGCCTTTAGGTCACATATTCATTAATGATTGTCATGGGCTGACAGTCAAAGGGGTTTATCCAGTCAGCAGAGACAGTGCCGCTAAATATCCCCTCTGACGGTTGCAGCACTGTCCGGACAGTGTGGGGCGGTCCATGGGCATGGCAAGGGTGGTCCTAAAATTAATTAAATTAGCAACAATTTTCAGTCCACAACTGGATTAGTTCCTGCATAAAGTTAGGAGAAGTCAATAACTGTCCTAACTTTAGTAGATTTGCTTATCTGGTTAGAAGTAGAATATCACCATTAACTAGATAGCAAATCTGGTCGGCACTGAAACTGGATATTCAGTGCTGGAAGCTAGATAATCTCCAGTGCTGAACATGCGGTTTCACTTTCGGAGGCTAGCCACTTTAAAATCTCTAACCGCTGTCTCTGAGTATTATTACTTATTATAATTATTTGGGGAGGGGGGTGGTGGGTGGGAGGGAGAGAGGGTTGCATGCACAACACAATTTCTCAGCTGTGCCCAAACTACACACCCCGGGAACACTTTATTTATTTATTTATTTATTTATTTATTATACATTTGTATACTGCTACTTCCAGCGATCAGCAGCGGTTTTGATTACAGATTGGAAATTGTCAAATCATGACAGGAAATTTTTGAGGTATAAACACATTGATTAGACAGGAAAGCACAGCACACAGAGAACTATTTTACAGGGAACATGGGCTATGGAGGGTTAAGTGGCTTGCCCAAGACCACAAGGAGCACCTGTGGGACTAGAAACCCCAGTCCTTCCGGCCCAAGGTTGCTGTCCCTCCAGTGGGATTTGAACCCCCGACCTTCCAGCCCGAAGTACCTTGCCCCAACCACTAGGCCACTCCTCCACTCCACTTAAGCTCAGATCATGTAAAAGTACATGTGCTCTCAGCGGCTTTACATGTGGAAAATGCTTTATAAAATTCCCCCATAGTAGGTAATTTTATATAGGTCAAGAATGGATAGATGACTGCCAGGAATTTGGACTGTTTAAATGTGGGCTGGTGCATTTAATAAACTGTGTGGCCAAAGGTATGTGTGTACAAATGCACGTGTTCAGATTTGTGCATGTACACTTTTATACAACATATGCCCAGACATGCATGCTGAAAGACAATGGCACGATGGCACCAGAGGAGAGAAAGCCCAGTTTTGGACATCAAGGCACTCTTTTCTTGACCCAGCTGATAGTAGACTGAGAGGAGAAGCTACATCCTGCTCCAGGTCAGTGGAGGGACCAGCAGGCCATGACCCAGGCCACAGCATGCCTTTTCAGGCACTGCAGCAGATGGGCATTGTATAACAGAGAGGTAAGAGCCTACACATGAGTGCAAGAGCCACAAGGCAGCCATAGAGTATGGGGGCTTGGAGGATACATGGAAGGAAAAAATAATGTAGAATGGACTAGGATGCTGTTCTGCTAAGGATCCAGATGAAATCATTCTCTTGAATACACAGTCAGCCTTTGGCACTTTTCCAGTGCCGTGCCCATAGCTTAAACAGAATCACAGCAGCTGGAAAGACTAGAGAAGCCGTAGCCATGGTCACTGTCTTATGTTAAGAAGCTGTCTAGATTTATGTGGCAAGAATGAGTGAGTTCCCCAAGAATGAGGGAAGGGGTGGGGGAAGCAAGGGTCAGGAGACTAAACACAATCAGCACACTTGCTCAGGGTATCCTACACATAGAACACCCACCCCTCTAACAGCAATTAAAGGGAGAGGGGTCATAGCCATCTACCCATAGAGAGCCCCCATGCTCTCTCCTTCTGGGAGGTGCTCTGTGCATAAACCACTTGGAAGTGGGGAATGCCACAGAGCCCCAACAGCCATGAACAGCTGAAGCCCCTGAACAAGAAAGCCAAGCAGAGAACACCAAGCAGCAAGGTCCAACACTGGAAGCCCATGTTCAGTGATAGAAGCATTATATTGCAGCTAAGAGCTGGTAGGCCCCAGCCACATCCTCCCTCACTCAGGCTGAAGAGCCATCAGCCCACAGGTGCATGATCCATGACAGTGGCATAGCCCCCTAGGTGCATGTATGTATTACCACGTGCACCCCCATGCAGAGGGGGTCAGACGGCTCTTGTGCTGCCACACAGTCATGTTGCCAGTATGTACATCATCTTTTTTGCATGCTCCTCCCTCTCCTGTACTCTGCTGGCTCCAACTCTGGCTATGAGGCCAGTACTGAATGCAGCACAGAGCACAGGCTCTATGTCCAGACACCTCAACAGCACACAACACCAGCGATCCTCTGACTGCTAGTCATTGCATATGGTGACATTAACAGCAGCCTGCCTATTGTCCCAGCAGGGTCATTCCTGATCTGTATTCTCTGGTAGTCAGACTGTTGTGGTCAACTGCCATGTCAGCTGTACCATGCAGCCCCTCTAAACACATGCCTTAGACAGACTCATTTGTATTTAGCTCACATCTCCAATTGCCCCTATATTAGTCTTATGTGTTTGTGCTACTTTTGCCCTTCATACTTCCTAACATTCGCATTTGAACCACATGGTTGGCATGCGGGAACATGGCAAGTTCAGCTAGTGCCAGGTCAGAGGCTGCATTAGCAGCATGGTTGTGTACCTAGCATGTGACTACTGCACCAGCAGCAGTATTGTTCCCTATGTCACCTCTTTGCTCAGACTCCACCTTGAACCCACCTATTTGCACCCTACACTGTTAGCATGGGATTTTTAACCCAGTCAGCTTTGGCCCTCATGCTCCTTTAACCCTCTTAACCAGCTTGAGTCAATAAAATTATGTAAATACTGAATGCATTTTAGCTGTGAGTCAGAAGATCTCATTTCCAACTAGTCCATATTCAGTGCTTCACTTGCTTCCTCAATGATCAATGATCCTTAGGATTGTAGCAGTACATCCACCTGTACCTCAGCGCCCTTTATAGCAACAGGCACTTTCCTAAGGCTACTGCTGCTTAATTTAGTGTCACATCACTGTAGCCCAAGTTAATCCCTGTGGGACAATGCCTAATGGTGTTTCTGTGACTTGAAGAATTCTCAGGTCAACACATCAGCCACATGCCATGGCCCTGTTTCAACTCCCTGCCACCACCCCACAACAATAGTAGCAACAGAAGAATCCGACACCTCAATGCAAGCACACAACAGCCGCCACTCAATGCTCCGCACCTTGACTCTTCAGCTGAAACTCACCACGGCACTGAAATTTGCTTTCACTCCTCCATCTCTGGGAAGCATTATGTAACTCATGACAAGGGCCTTCAAACCCCTTTGGCCCTATCATTCATCACAGCAGTGGCTGTAGCTGCTGAAAACAAACACCTGCCATCACTACTATCACTCTTTATCTTTATTTGCACACTTTTTATACCGCCCTTTATGACATCAGAGTGGTTTACAATCAAAACTCAAAAGAAAGGCCAACAGCCAGAAAAAAAGGAACTACAATTACTTGATAGGACAGAGAACAGGCATTCATGCATAAAAAAGGAAGGTAGAGGAACACAGAGAAGGTAAATCTTAGGAAGTGGTAGATGGCAGAAATGAAAAGGTGAGTTTTGAGGAGAGACTTAAACCGAGGAAAAGAAGGTTCCAGGCGAAGAGCAGTTGGGAGGGAGTTCAAAAGGGAGGGGACCAGGAAAAAGAAAGAGAATGGCAGGTGGTTTTGAGATGAGCATTGTTTGGTGAAGGTAATTGGAGATGATTAATATGGGCTGAACGGAGACTACATACAGGGTTGGGAAAGTGAAGGATATCAGGTAGATACTGAGGGGTTTGCGAGTATATGGCTTTATGTATGGAAGTCAGTATCTTGTAGTGGATGCGATATTGCACAGGAAGCCAGTGAAGACTATAAGAAGTGGTGTGATAATAGCAGAACAGGTTGCATATGAAAGAATCCGGGCGGTGGTGTTTTGAACAAGCTGCAGACAGTGAAGCTTTGACAGGGGAAGACCAGCAAGGACAGAATTACAATAATTGAGATGTGACATAACCAGGGAAAGAAGAAGAGTGGTAAGTGACAAGAAGTCAAGAAAGGGACGTAGGGCAATAATCTGTCTGAGTGAAAAGAAAGAGCGATACAATAACAGTGAAATGTGATCCTGAAAAGAAATAACCGAGTCCAGAGTAACCCCAAGGTAGCAGAGAGAGGGGACCAAAGAAACTGAGGGCCTGGAAATAGAAGGGATTAGGTAGGGGATAGGACCATCAAATGTGAACCAGATGTCAGAAGGTTTTGAAGTATTAAGATGTAGAAAGTTGGAGGTAAGCCAGTTAGTGACCAGCGATAGACAAGAGACCAGTGGGGTGAGATCAGAAGCCACGGGGGAGGTGTGATGCAAAATGATAGTGTCACCAACATAATAACATGCAGACAGGCCAGACTCTTGAATATGTAGGATGAGGGAGGCCAAAAAGACATCAAAGAGAAGGGGAGCAAACACCGATCCCTGAAGGACATCACAGGTGAGAGGAACCGGCGCAGAGGAGGCAGGACCTGAGAAAATGGAGAAGGACCAAGAGGAAAGAAAGGAATGAAACCATTGCAGGACAGTTCTGGATATGCCTGCCGCATAGAGACAGGAGAGAAGGGTAGAGTTGTCAACCAAATTGAAAGCAGAAGTCAGATCGAGTGAGACAGCAAATGATATGTCACTCCATTCATGAGAAGTATGGAGCTCATTCAGAATTGACTCCGTGCAGTACCCAGATCTAAAGCCAGATTGACAGGGGAGCAAGTAGTGAATCAAATCAAGGTGTTGGGAAAGCTGCATGAACACAGATTGTTTGAGAATTTTAGATAGAAAAGGAAGGTTAGAAACAGGATGGTACTGAGACAAAACAGAAGGGTCCAGAGAAGGCTTCTTTAGGAGTGGGAGAACAAGAGCATGTTTCCAGAGCATGGGAAAGACACTAGAAGTGAGGCTGGTATTGAGGATAAGTTGAATGAATGGGAGAAGAGCAAGCGAAGGATCTAAGAGCCAAGTAGAGGGAATGGGATTGGTGCGACATATGGTTTTTCTGGCTGAGGAGAGGGATTTGGAAAGACTGGCTTCAGAGATTAGTGAGAAAGTAGACCAAGTGTGGGTTAGGGAGTGCTCGGGAGGGAAAGAGGGGAGAGTGGGGGAGGGCAGGTGGGAAAGGAGGAGTGAAAAGACAAAACCTTCCCTGCAAAGAAAGTGGCCAGCTGGGAAGGACTGGGAAGGGAAGGGGTGGCAGTACTGGCACAGGAAGAGGTGGGGTGGTTAGTAGAAAGTAATTTCAAAACCAAAAAGAGTTGATGAGAGGAGCTAGCAGAGGAAGAAATAAGCAGAGAGCAGTAGGTCTGTTTAGCTTCTTGGATAAGATGGCGATAGTGTTGGTGGCAGAGATGGAAATATTGAAGAGAGTCAGGGGACGGATGTTTACACCAGAGGTGTTCTGAATGCTGTAAGTGAGTGCAATAGAGGTAGAGACTAGACTTACACCAGGGATTTTTGGATAGACTACAGGGAGGGAGAGGATAAAGAGGGGCTAAGCGATCCAGAGCAGCAGAAAGAGAGGAATTCCAAGTCTGGACTTGGTTGTCAAGAGTATGCATGGAGAAATTCTGTGGTAGTAGTTGGTTGGAAGGTGGGAAGTTGGACAGGGTGGTTTCAGTGATACAACGAGACAGACAGGGAAGAATCTGAGTATCCACTGAGGGTGGAACAGAGTGCTGGAAGGAGATTGAAAGGGAAAAGGAAACACATATATGATTGGTCCATGGAAGGGGAGAAGAGGAGATACAGGAAGGGACTAGTGGGGAATTAGAGAGGATTAGCAGAAGATCAAGGGTATGGCCAGCAGTGTGAGTTGGGAAGTGAATGTGCTGACTAAGGGCAAGAATTTGACCAGGGAAATAAAAGACTGGTCTTGGAGGGAAGAGGGGGCATGAAAATTGATATTGAAATCACCGAGAAGCACTAGATGTGGGAAGTGGACTGAAACCTCAGCAATGGTGAGGATGAGAGCCTCCCATTGAAATGAGCAGATGGAGGGAGGGGAGTAAATGTAGGAGGGGAAGAGTGAAAACAGAGAAACAGAGATTCTGGATAGTGAAGAGCAGGGGAGTGGACCCGTATTAATGGTAGGGTGGAACGATACAGGACTGTGATCTGCACACCCGGGTACCCCAGCCAAGGGGTAGAAAGAGCAGAGTAACCTGGGAGTAGACAGCTAGTGAGAGGAGGATTGTCCCCTTCCTTCAGCCAAGTTTCTGTAAGAAAGAGCATATCTAGGGAGTCAAGCATGACCAAGTCATGAACTAGAAGGGACCGACAGTTTACTAATGCCAGGCACAGCAACAACTGAGAGGTTGTAGACAATTGAGAAGAAGAGGAGGTGTGAGTGGTAGTTAAGGGGCAAGGAATGAGATTTTGTAGAATCTAAAAGAGCCAGGAGGGAGCCCAGGGCAGATAGGCTGTAGGTCTCGCACCCTAATGGACGGGGATTGCCAACATTGTAGAGAAGAGACAGGCAAGAGAAACAACAGTGAAAAGTAAGGCACAGTAGGGGGCCGATCCCTGGGGGGATAGATACCAGAGAAGATCGACTGAGTGTTCGGGCTACAGCACTGACACACCTCAATTCCCAGGCTACTGACTTTCTATGCTGTGATGGGTCTTCATGTTTCTGACTTTATTCGAACTCCATGGACCCCTCTTCATCTTCGTCTACTAACCACCAATGTAAGTAAAAATTCTGTATGCCTCCTACAGAACTATTGCTTTTCTGTTGAATTTATTTTTTTGTGAAAGGAGGTACATTTGCAATAAACTCATTCCATTTTTTCAAGTCCACTACGATAATGATGATGAATATTTCCTGACATTGCTCTGGCAATGTGTCACCACTTTGATGTAAGATGACCATTTTAAGAGGTAAAAAGAGAATTTACTTTCTGCAACTATTCACCACATGACCTCTCTGAAATGATCAAGAAAGGATCTCTAATCCTTTGATTATCCACCAGCCATCTAGTTACTTCTATGATGTTTATTTAAATTTGACATAAGACTTAACATGTGGATTTATATTAAAGTGGTTTACAACAATAATAGTTAAAAAGAAAAGAACTCCAAAAAATATAAAAGACAGAATAAAACTGATAGAAGAAACTAAAAACCTCAATAAAATAATATAGAACTGCAAAATAAAAAGGAACAATCACTGTTTCCCGTCCCAATGTCCTGAGAAAGTGAGTTCAAAATAATAAGTTTTCAAGGTGATTGTGAATTTTTCTAAAAAGGATTCAATCAAATATATTCTGGGAGGGAATTCCAAAGATGAGATGCTAGGAAATAAAAAGCATAGGAATGGGTAGATTCAAACTGAGCCCTAGATGCAGAGGGGAGAACTAAAAGGTTGGAGTTGGGAATGGAGAGACCAAGTGGGACAATAAGGAATTATGAAGAAGATAAGTAGTGAGGAAATCTTTAGTAATATACATTGGGGCCGATATTCATTTGAGCAGGGCTAAGCAATGTAGCCGCTTAGCCCTGCCTGCTGACCCCTTAACTCCGATATTCACTTCCGCAGTGACAGAAGTAAATATCTGGGTCTGGCCATACTGCCCGGTAGCTGCTGAGACTAACCATGCAGCATTGATATTGAATGCTGCATGGTTAGCACTCGGCACCTATAAGATGGGCAAGATTTTTCCTCGCCTATCTTATAGGTGCCGGGCACTAACTGTGCAGCTTCCAATATCAGTGCTGCATGGGTAGCACCGGTCCCTGCCTCCGCTCTGCCCCGGAATGCCCCCGGCATGCACCAATGCTAGCTGGCTAGCATCGGGGTGTGTAGGTGACTTAGTTGAGGATATTCAATGGCACTACCTGTGTAAGTGCTGTTGAATATCCGGTTAGCAGGCATTTACACAGTTGACTGTCTGTTAACCATGTAAATGCACTTTGAATATTGGGCCCATTATGAATAAGCACAAGAATTTTAAAGTGGCAATGGTAGGAAAGGGAGAGCCAATCTGATGACATAAAAGAGGAGTCACATGTTCTGAACTAACTATAATTTTTTTTTATATTAGTGATTTTAACATAGTAACATAGGGGCATGTTTACTAAACATTCCTAACGTGCGGGGCCGCGGTAGTGTGCCTGTGCCATATAAGGAGTGGGCGGTTCAGGCAGAAAGAAGAAAAAACCCCTACCGTACGTGTGCGCGTCGCGCTAATTTGCGGGGCCCACATTAGCGCGTGGGAAGGCTAAGTGGGGCGCTGCTGAGTACATATCAGAACAGAGCTGTAGCACAACGGTGAACACACTAACCAATGGTGCAGGGGCCACAGGTTCAATCCCCCATTGT
This sequence comes from Ichthyophis bannanicus, assembly GCA_033557465.1. Classification (NCBI taxonomy): domain Eukaryota; kingdom Metazoa; phylum Chordata; class Amphibia; order Gymnophiona; family Ichthyophiidae; genus Ichthyophis; species Ichthyophis bannanicus. The sequence goes on along the minus strand of CM066032.1, from coordinate 890,390,533 downwards.
GCGCAACAAAAAGGCCAGCTGAGGCAACACCTTGAATGTGTAAAAGTGGTTCAGAGGCAAAGTACTTTTGGACGGCATAAGGCAGCACACTGTTCGTTTTGTACGGCATAAGGCGGCGCACTGTACTATCTGGGCGGCACAAGGCGGCGCACTGTTCATTTTGGGCGGCACAAGGCTGCGCACTAATTGTGGGCAGCAGGAGATGGCGCGCTGATGGGCATAAGGCGGCACGCTGATGCCAAAGCAAAGGAACACAACCACAGCACAATGGTTAAGACACTGACCAATGGTGCAGGGACCAGGGGTTCAATCCCTCACAATGCCCAGTGAAAAAGGCTAGCTGAGGCAGTATGTTATATGTTGTGGAGTGCTGTAGGAGGCTTTCTAATTTCATTTTGTGATAACTACTAGCAAACGCACTCTCACAGCATATTAATATAAGGCAGCCCATAAGGCACATGTTACAGTGCACCGTCCGCCAAGGCACCCTAGAATGTCCCCTATAGGGCAACATGTATGTTGCGACACAGGAGAATGTATAGTGCACCCTATATGGCTGGCAACCGTAACGTGCCCTATAGGGCGCCCCATAAAGCACACTCAGAGGCACCTTATGGGTACAGTACGCTGAGGGTGGTATTGCTGGCAGCAACATATGTACAGTAAATTAAAATAAATCTGTGGACACCCCTATCACATAGCCCCACTGTGGGTTTGAACCCATGACATCTGGCTGCACAGGCAGGGATGTAACCATTGAGCTACAGCTCTATAGCTGTAAGCAGCCCCTGGCTGGCTGCAGATAGCCTGTACGTCACCTCACTGACAGTCTGCTGTTATGAACCACCCGTACCCATGATGCACTGCACATGCAAATCAGCTGTCCACGATTGAACACAGGATGGGAAATGCACCCCTAAAGCTCCCCGGCCTGGTAGGGGGAAGTGTCCGTGTGCACCCACACAGCACCTCGGCCTGGTAGGGTGTCCTGAGTGGGTGGACAAATGGCAAAGAGTAGCTAAACACCATCACATTGTGCAGTTACTGTGCTCACCCTGAGTGTGAGATATTGCGCCCAGGACCAGGTCCACAACACCAGGCATGGCCGAATGCGGCCATGGTCAGAGCTCCAAAGCAGCAATAACCTGTGGAATAGGTAGGTGCTGCATAAACATTTTGGAGATCTCTGTTTGGCTCAGTTAGTGGGGACCCCCACCCCATGGACCCCCAGGTGGATAAAACAGGGCTTCCCCTCAACAGATCCCCACCCCGATGGCAGTAGAGTGGACTATCAACCCCAGTCCTGCTAGGGAACAGACACCCTACAGGGCAGTCCAAGCAGCTCCACACACATCCATAATACAATATCAGACAGACATTAGGCCTGGATATTCAAAGATGCACCCCACCACTATCTGATATTCACCTGCAGCAAGCCATCAGCCACTGCACCCTGCAAGGCACTCCATCACAACACATATCAGCTGTGAACAGTCTACTGGCTGGTCCTGATGGACATGCATGCAACCACAACTGGGGTGGCAGCACACACAGACAGATAAGTCCATGAAGAGGCCCCCCCACAGGACACCCATACATATCACATGGGAGAATCACAATATAGCACTATGGGGGTGCCTAGCCATGCTGCCGTCACTGCACACTCAGGGTGAGAGTGATCCCCCAGCAGCACATACAGAGGTCACCCTGTCTGTGTAGGTGGTGGCCGGGCACTACCATGCCCCTGCCAGTGCCCTATGCCCTGTGCAGCTGCATCCTGGTCAGTCCACTCTGTCTGAGATATACCCATGGTCCCTTGCTACTCATTATGCACATTGGCAGGCCAATACTGGCAACAGTGTTGGCAGTGTGGGCTGTGGAAGGGGCATGCAGCCAACACCCACTGTATAGACAGACACACAATTCCACACCTATGCCATCATGGTGCTACTATTGAGGAGGTAATTAGCCTTGCCCACCAAACCGGTGCTGGGCACGGCAAGGCATGGATATGCTACGCAGTACTGCTGGGGGTCACTCCCCAGGGTGGTAAACACCGTCAGAGGCAAGGGCTGGAGCATGCACCGCAAACACCAAACAGATTGTTCGGATGGGGTCAACTAGCAGTATGTGCGTAACGTATGGATATCTATCTGCCAGTACTCCTAGCAAGCGTCTCAGAGCTGTGTACCGTATACCTCAGGTGTAGGGTTCCATTGCTAGGGTATGCAGGTGCTAGTATTGGGAGATGCACGCAGGGTCCAATGTTCTGCCTCTCCAGGAGACATTGGCCAATGGGGCCTGTGGGTGTGGGTGTGGGTGTGTCTGTCCCTGTTGGCTGCTGCTTTACGGCAGAGATTCCCAACTCCAGTCCAGGTGTGCATCACACTGATCGGGTTTACCTGCTGTTCCTCATGAATATGCATGAGCTACATCTACATGCCATGGGGGTGGTGCATAGATATACAGCACAGGCATTTGTATGAGTGGCAGCATGGACCCTGACTGGTGTGTGGCCCACCAGGACTGCATTTGGGAGATTCTGCTCTAGGTACTGCCCCTGTACATGGTGTCTGTGCTCAGTGGGGTAAAAGATAGACGTAGTACCATTGCATATGTCCTCGCCACGAAAGGTTTGTCCTTACTATCACTGTGTAGCTGTGGGAAAAATATGTGGGAAGGATTGGTGGTAGCCCCAGCTGGGCTTTGAACCTGTGACTTTCTGTTCTTGTATGCACTGTCTGTGTGCACTGCACCACCTTGTAGCCACAGATTGGCTGGATTCCCTGGAATGTCCATGCCTGTGGATCCGGCAGGGCCTGTGTGTTGCAGTGGACTGTGCCAGCCTGCACATGGCTTGGCCTCTGTCCTCTGTGGCTAGCTGCCACTGCCCCCTGCACCACATGTACTCGTGCGCCAACATGCTGGCATGAGCTTCTCTCAGAAAAAGCAGATGACCTGATTGCAATGTGGCAGTACAGGACTGTATTTGGGGGACTTGGCTGTAGGTATGCCCATTGTTGTGGTGTGTGTGCGGTGTTGGGTAACATATGGGTGTTTCCCCCATGCTTATGTTCCCTGCAATACAGGGGTGTCTGCTCTATCTTTGTTTAGTGGTGGGTAAAATATATGGACAGGGCTGGCAAGTGCCCCAGCTGGGATTTGAACCTCTGGCCTTCTAGTCCTAGAGGTCATGGCTATGTCCTCTGCACCACACTATGGCCACAGAGACAGTGCAGCCCCTGGAGGTAGTAAACCTGGCAGGATGGCGTCACAAACCCTGCTGTATGCATTTTTACTGTGGGCTCCTTCACCCTGTGTGGTGACAAACGTGCAAATAAAACCCGGGAATGACCATGGAACAAAGGGGGAAAACATATACCCAAGCTGGGCAACAGTGATATTAATGGGCAACCCTAGATAACACTCCCAGGACAGCTCCAGAAAAAGGGAAATGTTTTTTGGACGGGTCTCCGCTCCGTACACCTTTCCATAAATCATTTCCTTTTTTTTGGAGCTTTCCTGGGTGTGTTATCTAGTTTTGCCCATCACTATAACTGTTCCCCAACTGAATTACTATTTTTCATATTTTTGTGGTGGTCATTTTCTATTTATAATTGCACTTTTGTGCTGTGCACATGTATCACACTGCTCACGTTTTTCAGGTTTCCCCGGTTTTGCTGTACATTGCTGACGGAAATGGTTTCTCTTCCCTTTAAATGCATTCTAACGCGAGTGATTCACTCGCGCTATTTTTTTTTGGAAATTCAGCCCCGATAATGTGCGGGGCGCCTCTCCCCTCCCCTTCCCCGCCAATTAACCCCTTCTCTCCGCCCCTCCGGGGCCTTCCTCCGCCCTCCGTTAGCCTTTCCACGCCTCTATCGGACATTTGCGGGCACGTACTTGTGCGGCACCCGTTACTGTGACGCGCAAGTGTGCGGGGCTTCATCGCATGTTTGCGGGATGTTTAAGCGCTCTTAAGTACCGCTTTTAGTGCGCTATTTTGCTGCGCGCTAATTAGCGGTTTTTAGTAAACATGCCCCATAGTATACGACCCAAAAACCTAAAAATCCCGATGATATAAAATTCCCCTTGTTAGAAAAATATTTTTTGTCGGAGACAATTTCATCCCAGCGCTATGTATAGTAACAAGGCACCACTGTGATATCTCCTTTTAATAATATACGTAAAAAGTTACTTAGCTTCAGTAACGAATATCATCCATTGCCAGAGAGCCGTTAAGGACTATCGACGTAGCGCTCGTTTCGGGTATATAATAATTTGAAAACCCTGCTTCAGGTACGTCCATGTACCAACAATGGCAACGATGTGTTTAGCTAACAAATCGGAAATGTAGTCAGCCATTTAAATCTTCAACATCTAACGTCACCATCACGTGTAGGAACTAAACCACCAATGATCATAGACCCTTTGTTTAATAGGGAATACCCACCAACAGGGAATCCCTCAGCGGGTATGCTCATGTGATTATGGTATGCCAATCAATCTGTTGATTCAGCCCCCCAGGGGAGACACAATTTAATTTAAAAATCCAGCGTTGTTCCAAAGTCTGTAATTTTTGTTCTCGATCTCCTCCCCGAGGGTCATAAGGGACATGATCCAAAATCCTCCACCGCAATGATTCAAATGAGTGATCAAAAGACAGACAATGATCCACTGTGTGGATCTTCCCGACAGAATTCCTGAATCCTTTATTTTTGAATTACTCTGTCTGGTATTACATAACAGTTTTTTTCTGCATCAGCAACGATTCTACAAACAGATTCATGGTATTGCCATGGGAGCCACGGTGGCCCCCTCGATTGCCACTCTCTATATGGCTACATTTGAATCGTTATACATCTATACTGATCCTGCTTTTGGGCTGGTTTCTTTTTGGAAGAGATTCTTAGACGATGTATTTTTCCTGTGGTCGGGTTCTCGCCATGAGTTGGATGCTTTTATAGCCCGGCTGAATACTCATGTGCCACGGATACAATTCATTGAGCACATTTCCTCTCAAACTTTAGATTTTTTGGATGTTTCCGTCTCATTGACGACTGAGGGTTTTCATACAACCCTCTATCGCAAACCAGTCCAGCGAAACACGCTGCTACATTATGGAAGTTTTCACCCAAGGGCTTTAAAACAGGGGCTACCGTTTGGTCAGTTCCTTAGGCTGAAGCGAAATTGCTCTTCTTTGATAGATTTCAAAAAACATGCACTAGAGCTGTCACAACGTCTCCTTCGAAGGGGTTATCCCACTTGGGTTATCAATCGGGCGTATAACCGAGCAAGATTTACACATATTGAATGGCTGGTGACTCAACCGCATGGTCTGGATTTGGATCGGGACTCAAAGATCACTGGAGTTCTCCCTTATGTTCGGGGAATTCACCATGTTTCTAAGTTATTAAAACAGTTTTGGCCAATGCTGAGTGTGCATGCATGTTTTCGGGGAAAAATTTTACAGGTCGCCTATTCTAGAGGCTCAAATTTTAGAGATCTCCTTATGAAGACCACCGATCCCCAAGATCGCCCAGAGACTGGCCACCTTGATACAGGTCATTTTATATGTGGCTCTTGTATTTACTGTGCGTTATCCATCGTGGGATCTGAGTGGCAGGACATCCACACTGCTCAAGTTTATTCTACAAAATGGCACACGGATTGTTCATCGCGGTATGTGGTGTATTTGATCATTTGTCCTTGCACTTTTTATTATGTGGGACGCACCACACGTGTCATTCGCCTCCGTTTGTCTGAACATGCATCGCGATTACGGACAAAATCTCTTTCAGCTCCATTAGTGGATCATTGTCTGTCTTTTGATCACTCATTTGAATCATTGCGGTGGAGGATTTTGGATCATGTCCCTTATGACCCTCGGGGAGGAGATCGAGAACAAAAATTACAGACTTTGGAACAACGCTGGATTTTTAAATTAAATTGTGTCTCCCCTGGGGGGCTGAATCAACAGATTGATTGGCATACCATAATCACATGAGCATACCCGCTGAGGGATTCCCTGTTGGTGGGTATTCCCTATTAAACAAAGGGTCTATGATCATTGGTGGTTTAGTTCCTACACGTGATGGTGACGTTAGATGTTGAAGATTTAAATGGCTGACTACATTTCCGATTTGTTAGCTAAACACATCGTTGCCATTGTTGGTACATGGACGTACCTGAAGCAGGGTTTTCAAATTATTATATACCCGAAACGAGCGCTACGTCGATAGTCCTTAACGGCTCTCTGGCAATGGATGATATTCGTTACTGAAGCTAAGTAACTTTTTACGTATATTATTAAAAGGAGATATCACAGTGGTGCCTTGTTACTATACATAGCGCTGGGATGAAATTGTCTCCGACAAAAAATATTTTTCTAACACGGGGAATTTTATATCATCGGGATTTTTAGGTTTTTGGATCGTTTGGTAATTCCGATTAGGTTTAAAGTTTTATATTACTATAGCTAGTTTTTGAACCACAGCACCATGTCTTCTGCTACTTTTGCTTTCACGGAGGAACAGCTCACTAAATTAAAAAAACAAAAATCGTTATTTGATGAAGACCCTTTAATGTTATTGGGGCAATTACCATCCACTATCATGGAGTTAAAAGATCTCAATAAGAAACTCATTAGGGCAAAGATGCATGGTCTTGCCATGACACAGTATCTAAAATCTGCTATTCTACCTCGAGGATTACGGGTTATTAAGCCCCCTAAACAGTTTACAGATGATAAGGATTTTTTGCTGAAATGGGACTCTATATTAAACAAATGCAGTTTTGACCTTGTGGCTTTGCTGATTGAGCGATCAATGCATGAACAAGAACTCTTAACAGCTCAAGTTGAGACTATGAAAAAAAGTATATTGGAAACAACTGAACAGGCCGTTTTTCAATCACAGTGGCTTGATTCACAAAATCAGCTAGATTCCTATCAAGATTATATTAAGGGCTTAAAGATCAAAAAATTCAAGAGAGATAAAACAGACTATGATAATAATTGTGTGTATAACTGGCCGTCTTTGAGGAAGAATTTTTCTGGGAAAAAGGTCACATTTCACCCTGATTCAGGGGATTCTACTGAAACTGAATTTAGTGATTCTGGTCAGGGGACCTCTGCCGCCCCTTCATCCATGACTATTGAGAGGGGACGGAATAATTCATATCGGGGACGGCGCTCTCGTCGACAATATCAACAGGATTTTTGGGAGGGCCCGGATACTCGCTCCCGCACGAAGAGTCGTCCGTTATAAATATATCGGGTCAAATTTTGTCCCCAGTACAATTACAAGTCTTGGAGATGGGGTTGTCATTTGTCCCCACTACCTGGTATGATGGTTTCAATATACGGGTAGCCCTTTATGAATTTTTTCGTAAATTAAGGGTCATTAAACACTTGGAATCAGCTCTGGAAATTTCTGATTCCTCGTTGATTCGGAATCCCTCTCGATGGCTCCCTCCAGGTCCCCCGGATCCAGCAATCGCTACTTACCAGGACCTAATATTTCAACAGTTAAAGGTCCTGGAATCTCAGCGTACCTGGAGGTATTCTAATTTGACTGCGGCTCAGGTTCAAGCCTTAAAACAACTTCGTGAATTAAATTTAGTAATACGAAGGGCTGACAAGGGTGGCGCCACGGTAGTTCTTTCTTCGATACAATACCAAAATAGCATAGACCTTCATTTGGCAGACCGGAGAAATTATGAGGTTCTGTCTTCTGATCCTACTGAGGAGATTCGGAGTAAGATTCATTCAGTGGTGTCCACAGCATTCTTTAGAAACTGGATCACCCAACGTGAGATGGCATATTTGGTGAAGCAACATCCAAAAATTCCCATTATCTATTTTGTCCCTAAAATACATAAATCCCTTACAGACCCTCCTGGTCGTCCGATTGTGTCATGCAGGGATTCATTGTTGGAGCCTCTTTCCAGGTTTTGTGATCTGTTTTTGCAGCCGGTAGCGGCAAGAGTTCCATCATTCATCCGAGATACAGGGCATTTTTTACAGCAATTACAATCCTGTACAGATATTAGGTCCTATAAATTTATGGTATCTTTAGATGTTCAAGCACTCTACACGAACATTGATCAAACTGAGGCTTTACATTGTCTACATGATCATCCTTTGAATCTTCCCGACAGAATTCCTGAATCCTTTATTTTTGAATTACTCTGTCTGGTATTACATAACAGTTTTTTTCTGCATCAGCAACGATTCTACAAACAGATTCATGGTATTGCCATGGGAGCCACGGTGGCCCCCTCGATTGCCACTCTCTATATGGCTACATTTGAATCGTTATACATCTATACTGATCCTGCTTTTGGGCTGGTTTCTTTTTGGAAGAGATTCTTAGACGATGTATTTTTCCTGTGGTCGGGTTCTCGCCATGAGTTGGATGCTTTTATAGCCCGGCTGAATACTCATGTGCCACGGATACAATTCATTGAGCACATTTCCTCTCAAACTTTAGATTTTTTGGATGTTTCCGTCTCATTGACGACTGAGGGTTTTCATACAACCCTCTATCGCAAACCAGTCCAGCGAAACACGCTGCTACATTATGGAAGTTTTCACCCAAGGGCTTTAAAACAGGGGCTACCGTTTGGTCAGTTCCTTAGGCTGAAGCGAAATTGCTCTTCTTTGATAGATTTCAAAAAACATGCACTAGAGCTGTCACAACGTCTCCTTCGAAGGGGTTATCCCACTTGGGTTATCAATCGGGCGTATAACCGAGCAAGATTTACACATATTGAATGGCTGGTGACTCAACCGCATGGTCTGGATTTGGATCGGGACTCAAAGATCACTGGAGTTCTCCCTTATGTTCGGGGAATTCACCATGTTTCTAAGTTATTAAAACAGTTTTGGCCAATGCTGAGTGTGCATGCATGTTTTCGGGGAAAAATTTTACAGGTCGCCTATTCTAGAGGCTCAAATTTTAGAGATCTCCTTATGAAGACCACCGATCCCCAAGATCGCCCAGAGACTGGCCACCTTGATACAGGTCATTTTATATGTGGCTCTTGTATTTACTGTGCGTTATCCATCGTGGGATCTGAGTGGCAGGACATCCACACTGCTCAAGTTTATTCTACAAAATGGCACACGGATTGTTCATCGCGGTATGTGGTGTATTTGATCATTTGTCCTTGCACTTTTTATTATGTGGGACGCACCACACGTGTCATTCGCCTCCGTTTGTCTGAACATGCATCGCGATTACGGACAAAATCTCTTTCAGCTCCATTAGTGGATCATTGTCTGTCTTTTGATCACTCATTTGAATCATTGCGGTGGAGGATTTTGGATCATGTCCCTTATGACCCTCGGGGAGGAGATCGAGAACAAAAATTACAGACTTTGGAACAACGCTGGATTTTTAAATTAAATTGTGTCTCCCCTGGGGGGCTGAATCAACAGATTGATTGGCATACCATAATCACATGAGCATACCCGCTGAGGGATTCCCTGTTGGTGGGTATTCCCTATTAAACAAAGGGTCTATGATCATTGGTGGTTTAGTTCCTACACGTGATGGTGACGTTAGATGTTGAAGATTTAAATGGCTGACTACATTTCCGATTTGTTAGCTAAACACATCGTTGCCATTGTTGGTACATGGACGTACCTGAAGCAGGGTTTTCAAATTATTATATACCCGAAACGAGCGCTACGTCGATAGTCCTTAACGGCTCTCTGGCAATGGATGATATTCGTTACTGAAGCTAAGTAACTTTTTACGTATATTATTAAAAGGAGATATCACAGTGGTGCCTTGCTACTATACATAGCGCTGGGATGAAATTGTCTCCGACAAAAAATATTTTTCTAACACGGGGAATTTTATATCATCGGGATTTTTAGGTTTTTGGATCGTTTGGTAATTCCGATTAGGTTTAAAGTTTTATATTACCATAGTATACGACGGCAAATTTATTTATTTATTTTTTATTTAACTGTATTTATATCCCGCTTTTCACCGGGTCAAAGCGGTTTAACAAAAAGGGGGGGGGGGTAGTAATCAATTCTTAGGGTGGGGTGCTGTCACCGGGGAGGCCAACATTAATGATCTAAACAGACATTAAGGACTTAAACAATGGACATCAGTCTCTTAGTAGGTAGATCTGTGGGTATGTTAGAGGGTCTGGAGAGGGAGTCAGTGGTAGATGTTTGTTTCTGGTCTGAGGTATTCCTGGAACAGGATGGTTTTTAGTTGTTTTCTGAATGTTGAAGGATCTCCGTTGTTTCTGATTTGACTTGGTAGAGAGTTCCAGAGTGATGGCGTGTATAGTTCGAAGGCTCTGTTGCAAGTCTGTTGATTGTACTTAGTTCGTTCATGGGGGATGGTGAGGGTGTTGCTGGTGGTTTGTCTGGTTGTTCTGTTGTGCGTGGGTTGGGGCAGTAAAGTTCAGAGCTGGGAGGTCTGCGTTTGATAGAGGGCTTTGTGGATAAGTAGGGCTGATTTGTATTTGATTCTTGCTTCGAGAGGGAGTATGTGCAGTTCTCTCAGGACTACGGTGATGTGATCTTGTTTTTTTGCTTTCTGGATAATTCTTGCCGTGGTATTTAAGGCAGTTTGTAGTGGGTTGGTGTGGGTGGCGGGTAGTCCATGATAGATTATGTTGCAGTAGTCCAGGTGGGGGAGCGTCATAGCTTGCATGACTGTCCTGAAGTCCTGTGGATCAAGGAGAGGCCTGAGGCATTGTACTGTTTTTGCTTCATGGAATATTATTCCGGTAGTCTTTTTGATCTGTTGCTTGAGTTGAGCGCTTGGTCTATGATGATTCCTAAGTATTTTATGTGTGGTTGTATTGGTATTTGTGTGGTTCCTAAGTTGAGGTGTGGTGGTGGTGTGAAGTTTGGATCCTTGGTTACTATGAGGGCTTCTGTTTTTTTTTTAGGTTAATGGATAGGTTGTTATTTTGTAGCCAGCTGAAAGAAGTCTGTTAGATGATTGTTTGTTGGGTTGGTGGTTGTGATCGGTCCATAGAGCATTATGTCATCTGCGTAGATGTGGCAGTTGATGTTATGGGCCCGTATGATTGAGCAGAGTGGTTACAGGTGGATGTTAAAGAGCATGGCGTATAGTATGGATCCTTGGCGTATTTCTTGGTGTTGCTGAAAGGGGGGGGGGAGGTTGCTGTGCTTGTGCGGATCAGTTGTTGTCTATTGGTCAGGTAGGAGTGGAACCACTGAAGTACAACATTGTTGATACTAATTTCTTGGAGTCTGTGTAGGAGGATGTTGTGGGAGATGTTGTCAAAGGCTGCAGATATGTCCAGGAAGATCATAGCATAGCCAGAGTGCTTCGTCTGTGTGCTCTTGATGAGGGTGTTCATTAGTGATGTCATGAGGATCTCAACTCCGTGGAATGGACGGAAACCATGTTGTTGCGGGTCCAGTATGTTGTTGGTATCCAGGTGGTCTTGAAGTTGTTGTTGAACTATCTTCTCAATGATTTTGGCGATGAATGGTAGACTTGCTATAGGCCTGAAGGAGGTGGGGTCAAGGGGGTCTAAGTTGTGTTTTTTTAGGGTTGGGCAGATGATGGAGGTTTTGAGGATGTCTGGCATGTGTCCTTGTCTGAGGGATTCATTAACAATGTGGGTTAGGGGTGTGCTTATGTCCTCCTTGGATTTCTTTATCCATTCTGAAGGGCATGGATCTAGTGGGGAGGTGGTAGTGTTTAGGCAGGAGATGGTAAAACCAAGGATTGAAACACTGCCCAAAAATCACACACATCTAAAAAAGAACACAGTCTATGTAGTACATGCATTTTATAAAATGCAGAATGCACAGTGCTAAGTCTGGGATTGCATGTTGAGCCAACCATTCAACAACACTCCTAGATATCGAATTTTGTAACATACAGGAATCACAACATCATTCAACTGAACAGTGACTGGAGTAACATATCTGACACCTCTACTGTACATGCACATGCCTTAACCTTCTTCACATTTAATGACAAACCATGCCTGGATAACCAGTCCACAACTGTTCCAAACAGACTGCAATTGATCTGGGAAATTCTTCCCATACCACAAATGGAGAGAAGGGATGCAAGAGATTTTCGGGATATTCATGCAGTACTCTCTCTTTTACTATTGCTGTTTGTTGACATGTAGACTTGAGGTTGTAGTTCTTTTGGTTTGCTCAATAAAAAATCTATGCATAATAAAACATTTTTTATCATAGTCTCTCTTTTAACAGTTAAGAGGAAGTACTATGGATTTCCTTGCCATCTTTCCTTTATTTATTAAATCACATATGATCATACTATGATCACTATTGCCAAGTGTAGGAGGGCCAGTTCTGTGCATATTAAATCATAGGGATGTGAATGCCAAAATTTTTAGTACACATTTGTATTTACCTGAATACGCCTGTTTGGTTAGTGTTTAGAAGCTGAATCATTCATATATTCATCCTATTCATCCCCATTCAAGTCTATGGGGAAATGCATTTTACAATGGAATAATAAGGCTTGTCATCCTTTTACAAACAAACCTGCTTGAAATTTTCTGGCACACATCTGTAATGAAGCAACAGCACTACAAGCATAAGAACATAAGAACATAAGACATGCCATACTGGGTCAGACCGAGGTCCATCAAGCCCAGTATCCTGTTTCCAACAGTGGCCAATCTAGGTCATACGTACCTAGCAGTTTCCCCAAAAGACACAAGTTCCACAATGCTTGTACTGGGTCAAGCATTGATATCCTGGGTCCCTTTTTAATAGTGGTTTATGGACCTTTCCTCCAGGAACTTGTCCAAACCTGGAGGAGTAGCCTAGTGGTTGGGGCACGGTACTTCAGGCCGGAAGGTCGGGGGTTCAAATCCCACTAGAGGACAGAAACCTTGGGCCGGAAGGACTGGGGTTTCTAGTCCCACAGATGCTCCTTGTGGTCTTGGGCAAGCCACTTAACCCTCCATTGCCCATGTTCCCTGTAAGTATTAGTGTATGTGTCTCATATCCCCGCGTGTTAAATGTATCCCCCAATTGTGTTGTGACCGCTTTGATTGAAGGATAAGGCGGTATACAAAAACTGTCTAAATAAATAAATAAATAAATAAAAAACCTTTTTTAAACCCAGCTATACTAACAGCCCTTACCACATCCTCCGGTAACAGATTCCAGAGTTTGATTACACGTTGAGTGAAAAAATATTTTCTCTTATTTGTCTTAAATAGTTTACCCTGTAGCTTCATTACATGTCCCCTAGTCTTTCTATATTCTGATAGCGTAAACAATTGATCCACGTTTATCTGTTCCACTCCATTCATTAATTTATAGACCTCTATCATATCTCCCCTCAGCCGTCTCTTTTCCAGGCTAAAGAGCCCTAACCTTTTTAGCCTCTCTTCATAGGAGTAGCCTTCCATCCCCTTCACCAATTTGGTGGCTCTTCTCTGTACTTTTTCTAATAATGCTATGTCCTTTTTAAGATACGGTGACCAGAATTGCACACAATATTCAAGGTGCGGTCGTACCATGGAGCGATACAGAGGCATTATAATATCCTTTGTTTTATTCTCCATCCCTTTCCTTATGATACCTAGCATTCTGTTTGCTTTCTTGGCCGCTGCTGCACACTGGGTGGAGGGTTTTAACATGTTATCCACGATGACTCCTAAATCTTTTTCCTGGGTGGTGGCTTCTAATGTGGAGCCTTGCATCGAGTAACTATAGTGTGGGTTGTTCTTTCCTAGGTGCATGACTTTGCACTTGTCCACATTAAATTTCATTTGCCATTTGGATGCCCAGTCTTCCAATTTATCCAGGTCCTCCTGCAGTTTTCCACTTTCCTCTTGGGTTTTAACAGCTTTAAACAGTTTTGTGTCATCTGCAAATTTGATAACCTCACTCGTTATTCCCTTTTCCAAGCCATCAAGGGAGTCACAAACACTCCGGGGCATCAGAAGAGGATCAAAAGGCATAGCCAATGGCAGGAAAACTACCAGAAGTAATCATTATAAAGGCAAAGTGGTACAAAGAATGGAATGAACACCTCAAGATAGAAGAGGGCAAAGTGGCAACAAAATTGATGGAAGCACACAAGGCATTTTTAGAGGAGTAAAACAGCACCAACACTGGCAGCTGGGATGTCCCTACCACTAGGCAAACTAGGTGTCTGCCTAGAGCAGCAAACAGCACTGGCACTTAGAGCACTTCCTCCCCAATAGTCCAACATTTGTCCTTCAATATCCCCCTGCTCCTACCTTATCCAGGATCACCATCCTATCTTCATTATCATTGAGAGCTGTCACAGTAATTAAACTGTGTGCCTTAGAGCATCCATGTGTGCTCTAGGCCTTCCCTGCCCTGTTCCCTCTGACAGAAAGTTTGGATCATAGGGGAAGATGGCAGGCCTTGAGCTCATGCAAGTGCTTTAAGGCCCACAGCTGTGCAGTTAAGATGCAGTTGCAGCTCCTGAGGGGGACAGAGATAAGGCGGTGGCAGAGGGAAGGGGGAGGGAACGTGGGAGATGATCCCGGACACAATGAGAGGGAGACATGATATGGCAGAATAAATGCTAGATGACTGAGGGGGTTAGGGAAGGACAGGGAAGATGATGCACACCTGGTGGGAGGTAGGGAAGAAAAGGAGAGATGCTGGACATGTGAAGAGGGAAAGAGAAGGGGAGATACTGGACATGGTAAGGAGGACGCAAGTCAGATAAGGGGAAATGTTAAATGGCAGGGGGTTATGGAAAGATATATTATGGACTATTGGGGGTAACATGTAGCTGAAGGTTCAACAAGTGCATTGGACACCCTTGTTATGGCTGTGATTGGCAGGAAAATTCCAAGCCATATACAGAGGAGTAACACAGCAGCAACACTATTCAGACAATGCCAAAGCAAGATGAGTGAGTTAAAGTAGCAATGCCACCGGCTAGAAGGCACAGGACAGGAAGAGGACCAATATGGCAAAAAGACTGGTTAGAAGGCTCTAAAGCCCCCGTGTTGAGCCAACAAAGCATCAAGACACCAGAAGAGAAACAACACAGCACTAAGATCATTTGAAATGCTCTATAACAACGGTAGAATGCCAGCACAGCACCAAGACGGGCTAGGGGTTCCTACAACACCTGAAGAAAGCCAACGCAGCAGCTATATTGCTTGCTTGTTATTATGGTGTAAACCATTTTGATGGCATGCCAAAAGGCGATATATCAAATTAAATAAGCTATAAACTATAATATTGACTGCAATGTACTACAATAAAGAGGAACAGCACAACATGCTAAAACACCCAAACAGGAGCAGAAGAGATTGCACAAAATACAATAGCTAGATTTTTGTTGGCAAGAAAGAAAAATGAAAGTGCATGGCCTTTGTTGAGACAACTACTTTTGTTGCCCATGAAAGAGAGATGTAGTTTTAAGTTGTTAGTACTAACATTTAAGACTATTATTATTTATTTAACAGTGCTTATATACCGTCTTTCTACAAGGCAAGGCAGTTTACATTTAATAAAGTGAGTAAACAAGAACATTGTAATAGATATGTTCTTTACATTGAACAGTGCAAGGAGGGGGAGAGGGGTTGCAAGTTAACTATGTACAGCATGCATGTTGGTGTGAGAATAGTGTGTGTGTGGGGAGGGATGAGCTAATGAGGACCCACTCCATAGTATTCCATGAATAGGTGGGGTGGTACAGCATTCCAGATGACTGGGGCATATAGGGAGAAGTCTCTGTTGCATGTCCTTTAGCTTATTGTGACTTTTGTGGCCTGTACTTCTAGTAAGTTGGTTGTGTGGGGTCTCCTGGGTCTATTACAGTTGGGTTTATTTATGACAGTTTGGATGCAGGTTGCAAATTGCTTATTTAAGACACTTGTAGGCGTTGATAATTTATTTATTTAATATCTTTTTTTTATACCGTCTTTCAGTTTACAGATAACTCAGTGCAAGAACAATGTAACTAGAACAGTAAAGTGCACGTTACAAGGAACATAATGTAAAACAATGGTTGAACCTTAACAAATTAAAATTAAAGTTAACTATTCACAAGGAGGTAGTGAGTTGCACAGTCCTGTGAGCACTGTTCTCTAATCTGCACTTGGTCCATAATGTTCTAGGAAAAGCAGAGTTTTTAGGTTTTTACAGAATTCACTGGTGAGATGAATGACTCTGAGTTGAGGTGGAATAGAATTCTGGAGGATGGGAGTGTAAGAGCAAACGCTCTGCTAATGGTTCTTTGACTTCTTGAGGGTTTGTCTATGGGGATTTCCAGAGTGTTTGCTGTGTTTTTTTCTCCTGAGTCTGGTGTAACTATTGGTCACCAATAATGAAATGAGGCTGTCTGCTGATTGGCGGGTTATGATTTTATGAATGGTGAGCAAAACCTTGTATTTTATCCTGCTTGTGATGGGTAACCAGTGAAGCTTTTTAAGAAGAGGGGTGATGTGAGTTTGTCATGATTTGCCAGTATGATTCTTGCTACAGTGTTCTGCGCAAGTTGAAGGGAATATAATGTGCTCTTAAGAAGTCTGTGATAGATGAAGTTGCAGTAATCAAATATTGGGGTGATTACGGCTTGACACACAGAGCAGAAGTCTGAGATGGAGAGGAGTTTGCACAAATTCTTTAGTATGCAGAGCTTGAAATATATAGACTTGCTAATGCGGCTTATTTAAGGCTGGAAGTTGAGTTTTTGATCGAGTGAGATACCCAAATAGATAATTTGGGTTTTGACATTGAGTTGGTTATTGTTTATCATGATTGTGGTTGGCGGTTTGAAATTCTTGTCTCTTGTAATGTGAAATATTTCTGATTTGCTATGGTTGATCATGAGGTAGTGTTCTTTGAGCCAGAGGTTAATTGCAGCGAAACAGTTTGAAACTTTGGTGTAGTCAGGATCTGTGATTGAGAAAAAAGTAAATATCATTATGTCATTTGCGTAGATGAGGTAATTGATTCCTAAGTTCTTGATAATGTCGCAGAGTGGCTGTATGTAGATGTTGAATAAAGTAGAAGAGAGCGCAGATCCCTGTGGTACTCCTTGACCAAGGGTGAAAGATGCAGAGGTTAGAGTGCCAATTTTGACCTGCTGTATGTGGTTTGACAAGTAGGAGTGGAACCATTTTAAAGGAGTTTCTTGTATCATGATCTTGTAGAGCCTGTCTAATAAGTGCTGGTGGGTGACGGAATCAAAAGCAGCTGATACATCCAGGAAAATGAGTATAAATCCTTGTGTCATGATTTCTGTGCCTTTAATCAGTGTTGAGAAAGGGATGTCAGGAGGGTTTCTACACTATGGAGGGGGCAGAAGCCATGCTGGTGGATGTTGAGAGGAGCATATCTGTCTAAGTGATCTTGAAGCTGCTGTTAAACAACCTTTTCAATGACTTTGACAACAAATGGGATACTAGAGATTGGTCTATGATGTTGGACAAGCAGTGTCTAGGTTTGGTTTCTTCATTATAGGATGGATGGTGGATGGCTTGAGTGGTGAGGGGAGAGTCCCTTGTGATAAAGAGCTGTTAGTTAAGATGATGACTTTATATTTGATTCTTGATTTGAGTGGGAGCCAGTGTAGCTGTTTGAGAATCGGAGTGATATGGGTGTAACAGAAAGTTCCATTTATGAGTCTTGCAGCCATGTTTTGGGCTAGTTGTAGTGCGTATGAGGTGTGCTTGGGTGGTTTATTTATTTATTTATTTAACAATTTTTTTGTATACCGCTTTTCAATTTATCAAAGTGGTTCACAGAGAACAGTACATTATTACAAGGAATGGTAGTAGAACTATTTACATTTAACAGTTTACAACTCTATAACTATGTACAATGGTTCAAGCTTTTAGTTGAGGGGGACAGTTGTGTGGTGAATTCAATCCTGTGGTTGTGTATCACATATGCTTTTGTAGCGTTCATTGAAGAGGTACATTTTTAGGTATTTTCTGAAGTCGGTGATATCTGTAGTCCCTGGTAGATTGAGTTACAGTAGTCTAGTATGGATGTAATGATGGCTTGGCACACTGTTCTGAAGTCTGGTGGGTTTAGTAGAGAGTGCAGGTTTTTTAGGATGCTCAGTTTGTGATACACTGATTTTATTGCTTGTTTTACTTGAGCTTGCAGATTCAACTCTTGATCTAGGATGACTCCTAGATATTTAACTTCGGTTTTGACTGTTGCATCTATGTTGTTCAGTTTTGTTGTTGCTGGTGGCTTGAAAGTGGAATCTCTTACAACGTGCAGGATTTCAGTCTTGCAGCTGACATTGAGGTTGTGGTCGAGTAGCCATTTGATCATTTCTGTGAAGCATACGTCTATGGAAGAATAGGTTGCTGTAGCTGTACAGAAGGGGTGTATATCATATCATCTGCTATTGCATTTAAAAAATATCCCAAATCTTGACAATCCAATCCACAAATGAGGGTGGAGATGATTGCTTTCAGTACCAAGCAATAACCGAGTGAGCTGCCAGAAGTAAACATTGTACTATCCATTGTAACCCATCAGGCAAGAGATCTGGGGAAATATACCCAAGCACACAAGATTCAGTCTCAAAGGGAAAACATACACCTAAAACACATGTTATATTTTCAAATACCATTGATCAAAAGCTTTGCACCTTAGGACACGACCACCACATATGTTCAAAGTCCCCTTGGCAGCCACACAATCTCCAACAAAATGGGTCATCAGAGTGCCCCCATCAGGACAAATCAATCAGAAGTACCGACATTCTGTATAAAATCCAAAGTTGGATATTCACCTGCGAGAGAGCGATGGAACAAGAGTGGGAATACTGATAAACCTCAGACCAAAAGTCATCAGGGGTAACACCCAGTGTAGAACTCTACCACACACAATGAGTAAGGGTACAAGCAGAGCGAGCTGGGTCAGAAGCCACCACCCTATATGGATGAGCCAAAAACGATTTTAATCGCTTAGAATCAAAAATTCACAGGGGACATGTCACTTCAGAAAGTTGGGAGAAGGCACCAAAACAATGGCACAATTGGAAGTATTGGAAAAAGAACTACTGAACTCCTCATAACTGATCCAAGTGGTCCTTAGAAACAGAGGAAGAACCCTCGAAAAGGGAGGCAACCCGCAAAGCACATCCTGCTGCTAACAACCGGTTGCCAAAGTTCCGCATGAACGCAAAAGAGAAAAGCAGAGTATAAGGAGAAAATTGCAGGGATACACACTGTCAATGACAAAGAACATTCCAGGACCACTACTGGATCTACAAAGGGTTGTGAGAGCACAGGAAGTAGTTCCATCGGGGTCCTCAAAAAAAGAACAGCAACTAAGGGAATAGGGTTCAATTCCACCAGCATTCCTTGTGGCCTTGGGAAAGTTATGTAACCCTCCATTGCCTGAGAAAAATCAAGTTATCAATGTCCCTGTTTAATGTACATTACTGTGTTTCAATGTAAACTGTTTTGATTGAAATGATAAAGCAGTATATAAAAACCTGTTAAATAAAATACTATAATTGGAAAAATAACAAATTATTCTACAAGGAAAAACACAAAGGGGTATGTTTACTAAACTGCGGTAACGGTACATAACGCGCGTAATGTAACGTTAACGATCGTTTGCACGTCATAATGCACGTTATGACGTGCGAACGATCGTTAACGTTACATAACGCGCGTTAACCGTAGTTAACAATCGTAAACTCCCGTGGTGTGGTAAAACATTGCAGAAGGTGGAGAGAGGGCGGAGAGAAGGGGTCAATGGGCGGAGAGTGGGCGGGGAGAGGCTCCCTTCACACTAACGCGCTGATCTGAAGAGGTCAATTCCAACGCAAATGAAAACCTGCCGTTAAATGCGCATTACAGGGGAGAGAAACTATTTCAGTGTCAGCAATGTACAGCCCAGGCAGGGAAACACTAAAAAACGTGATAAGTGTGATACATGTGCACAGAACAAAAAGGCACATAAACACTGAAAATGATCCCAACAAACTGGAAAAAACCATAACCAAGCTGGCCAATAGTGGTATCAATGAAAAACATCAACCCCTCCCCCCCCTGAGTAAGCTCCATAGAAAAGATATAAATCGTGGAAGGGTCTATACTCCGTCCCCATACAAGGTGAATGAGCCCACAGTGAAATAGCGCTGCTCAGGGTTTTCCCCACCATCGGACAGGGTTCCTATGGCGTGCACATGTCCCGCAACATCAGAACGGGCATGTCGGAACGGCAACTGGACAGATGCCGGAGAAGGGGATACAGTGGGCAGCAGGCGGCACATGCTGTGGTGGAGCTGGGCCACAGTGCGGACTAGGGTGATGCCTAGGTGGCCAATACGAATGCTGAAACAGCAGAGCAGCCAGACAGCAACTGCAGAAGACCAACATGGGCACGAGTGTGTTTACCACAGTGTCACAGGGGATAGTACCCAACAGCCACCCCCAAGGGCACGGAACATTGGCAGGCGGGGCTGGGGGAAGCATCGACGTCTATGCAGGCACCCCTACCCCAGAACCAGCACCATAGGCAGCCGCCTACCTGCACACTGGATGGCCTGAGACTGCGCACCACCAGCACCACCAGCAGAAGGGCATGTCAGCATGGTGGCTGAGGGATACTGGTGGTGGAGGGGGCAGTGGCAGCTGCCCAGAGCAGACCGTGGCCTAGCCCTGTGTAGGTGGGTGCCGTGTACTGCAACAGACGGGCCCTGTCTGACGAACAGTCATGGTATCACCAAGGAATGTACTGACTCTGTGACAACAAGGTGGTGCAGTGCACAAAACCAGCGTATTCAGAAGCAGAGGATCACAGGTTCAAGTCCCAGCTGTGGTTCCTGCCAACCCAGTCCCCATATTTTACCCACTACTACAACTTGCTAATACAGACAGCACCTTTATTGCAGATGACGTAAACATGCCCAAAACACCTACATTCTACCCTACAGAGCACAAACACCATAAACATGCACATTACCTAGATCAGAGTCTCCCAAATACAGTCCTGGAGGGCCAAACACCATTCCGGATCCATGCTGCCTCTGATAAAGATGCCTGTGCTGCATTTCTATGTGCCACCCCCATGGTATGCAGATGTATCTCATGCATATTCATGAGGGACAGCATGAAAACCCGAACAGTGTTTGGTACCGCAGGACTGGAGTTGGGAACCTCTGCTGTAAAGCAGCAGCCAACAGGGGCAGACACACTCGCACCCACAGGTCCCATTATCCAAAGCCTCCTGGAGAGGCAGGACTTTGGGCTCTGTGTGCATCTCCCAATACTAGCACTTGCATACCTTAGTAATGCCACCCTAAACCGGGGAATATGGTACACATCTATCAAAAGGTTGCTATGATTACTGACAGATAGCAATTCCTAGGTTAAGTACAATTTTCTGAGTGAGCTGCATCATAGCAACCTTTCTGATGTCTATGGAGTGTGCTACAGGTCTTGTGTCTGACAGTGTTTACCAATCTGGGGAGTGACTTCTACAGTATTGCGTACCATAGCCATGCCTACACTGTGCCCAGGACTGGTGTGGTGGCCTGGGCTGCCCAACACCTCTATAGTTGCACAAAGCTGGCATAGGTGTGGGGAGTGTGTGTCTGTCTATCCAGTGTGTGGTGGCTGCCAACACCCTCCACAGCCCTCACTGCTAGCACTGTTGCCAGTATTGGCCTGCCAATGTGCATAATGAGGAGCAAGGTACCGTGGGAATAGCCTGGATAGGGTGGCCTGACCTGGATGCATCTGCACATGGCATAAGGCAATGGCTCGGACATTGTAGTGCCTGGCCACCACCTGCATGGACAGGGTGGCCATAGCATGTCCTGCTGGGAGGTCACTCTCACCCTGACTGAGCAGTGACCATTGCATGGCTAGGTTCCCCCATAGTGCTATGTGGTGTTTCTCTCATGTGATATTTATGGGTTCTCTTTTGGGTCCCAATCACTGAATAATGTGCTTGGTGTGTATGCATTTCCCCCAGGACTATGGACTAGCTGGTGGACTGTCTGCAGCTAGTATGTGTCTTGTTGGAACACCTTGCAGGGTGCAGCGGCTGGAGGCTTGCTGCTGGGGAATGTCAGATAATGGTGGGGGGCAGCTGAGCATTTCCAGGCCTGCTGTCTGTCTGCCATTGCGTTATGGATGTGTAGTGCTCTGTCTGTTCCCCAGCAGGACTGGGGTTGATGGTCCCCTCTACTGCTACCATTGCAGGGAGGTAGACTGTGGATCTTTTGGTGGGTGCTCCTGTTTCCCACCCTGAGCCCCAGAGGGTGGGTTGTGTGGTGGTACATAATCTGCCTATGGGTCCATACACCCCCCCCCCTTCACCTACAGCAGGTAACCATGGCACCAACACAGGATAGGCACTATTCTGGGTGCATCATTGCCCATAGGGACTAGACATGACCGAGACATACAGCAGGACACAGATGTATCCTAGGTGTGTCTAACGGAACTACCTATCACACACTGATGGGGACCTACAGCATGGCGTATTTCAGCCCTGTAAGGTGCTGTGGACCTGGTGGTGGGCGCCCCACCTCAACCTCAGGGTGGGCACTGTACCCGCACAATGTGACTGTCTGTGGCAGTGCCACACATGGTCTGTTCCCCCTACAAGGCCGAGGTGCTGTGGGGATGCATACCCGATCTTGTGCCCATCTCTCGACTGCTGATTTGCATGTGCAGTGCATCATGGGTACGGGTGGGTTACCCCTATCCTGGTAACCACAGCAGACAGTTTGTTTGGTGACGTGCAGTCCTGCAGCCAGCCAGGGCTTTGTTCACATCCTTATAAGGTGTCCTATAGGGGACATTATAGGGTGCCTTGGCGGACAGTACACTTTATAATGTGCCCTATGGAGTGCCTTATGCGGCACCTTAGGTTATGCCACCGTGAGGGTGTGTTTGTTGGCAGCACTAATTAAAATACACGTCACATGCCTCAACAATCGCTACTTAAATGTAAAGGGTGCTGCCTTAGCCAACCTTATACTTTAGGCCCACTGGGGAATCAAACCCATGACCCCTGTACCATCAGTCAGTGTTGTAACCATTGTGCTACAGCTCTGTTGCTGTGCTTGTATGCCTGCGTGCCTTCTTAAGATTAACGCGCGGTAACGTGCACTGTAGCGCTCGTTCATTTATGGCGCCTTGTAACGCGCGTTCTCGGCACGTTCTCGGAAACGATGTACCGCCCATGTCCTTATTTGGGGTTTCTGTCTCTACCGCGGCTCCTAGAAGACATGGTAGGCCCAATATTCAACATCAGCAACTGGTGAAAGTACAGCACCTAGCCATTGCCACTGAAGAGTTAGCCCAGATATTCAATGCCAGGACCATATCCAGCCAATGCCATTGAATATCCAGGTATGCAGCACAATGCCACATGACACAGAAGATAATCAAGTAATGGTGATATTCAACTGCTACCTGGTTCGCTTTTTCGCCAAAGTTAGGACAGCTGCTGAACAGTTATCCTCAGGGACTGACCCTGGAATGTGTAGCATCGGGGTGTATATCAGCAGTATCTGGGACTATTCAGCAGCCATGTAACTGCCTCTAATTCAGATATTCAGTAGCACTAACCATGTTAGTGCTACTGAATATCCGAATTAGAGGCAGTTACACGGTTTATGGGTCTATACATCAAGCCTGATATTTTTTGCTGAAACCTCAAGTGCAAATATAATTTGATCCTAAGTCAATGGACTGTTTTCAATTTTCTTCTCAAAGAACAATATAAAACAGTTGGAGGCACACCATAAAAACACCCCCTCCCCCCAAACAAGCTATTAAAGCCAGTAAATAAACCACATTTATCATATAAAACCCAATATAAAAACATTTCCCTCACTTGGTTTGCAGCATGTCGTGCTGTGAGGGCTTGCGTGCCTCAATGATGCTGAGGGCTAAGGTCTCAGTAGTTTAACTACTGGCAGGGTCTCCCAAGTTGGACAGGTCTCAGCTGAGGTGCCAGACAAAGACAAACCACCCATCTGGGCAGCAGCAGAATGGGATGGTATTGGCAGCAGAGGATCACATTTCTGTGACAATGGCAACAATAATAAACTTAAACTGCGCGGAGGAAAGGCCTGGCAATCTATGAAAACCCAATGGATAGTCACAACAAAACAAATTGCACTATAGTGCTGGAAGATGAGACCCCCAGGTTGGAAGGTACTCAACTAGCTACTGGGGAAGAGCTGAAAACCTTTCAGAGTAAAGCCAGCATTTTTGATGTGGTTGGATCAAAGCCCTCGGGACATCTGACTGTTGATGTAGCTGCACATGAAACGAGAGTCAGAAGCTGTAAAGATGTCTTACATATTGGAACATGGAATGTACGAAGCATGAACTAAGGGAAGTTGGAGGTGGTCAAGAATGAAATGGAACGTGAACAACTTGTTCTATTGGGTGTCAGCGAACTGAAATGGACTGGCATCGGGCAAGATGGACAGGTCTCAGCTGAGGTGCCAGACCAAGACAAACCACCCATCTGGGCAGCAGCAGAATGGGAGGGTGTTGGTGGCGGAGGATCTTATTTCTGTGACAACAGCAATAACACTAGATTTACAGTACCTGCATGGAAGAAAGGTCTGGCAATCTAGTTCTGTATCTTTTCACGAAAATCCAGTGGAGAGTCACAATAAAACAAATTGTGATAAAATGTTGGAAGATGAGACTCTCAGGTTAGAAGGCACTCAATAGGTTCTTGGGATAAGCTGAAAACATTTCAGAGTTAAGCCAGCATTTATGATGTGGTTGGAACAAAGCCTTGCATGAAATGAGAGTCAGAAGCTGCAAAGATGTTTTACATACTGGAAGATGTAATGTACAAAGCATGAACCAAGGGAACTTGAAGATAGTCAAGAGTGAAATGGAACGTGTACAACTCGATCTATTGGGTGTCAGCAAACTGAAATGGACTGGCATTGAGCACTTTGCATCTGATGATCACATAGTCTGCTTGAAATGAAAGACAAAGAAGAAATGGTGTTGCATTTAGAATTAAGAAGAAACTTGCAAGAACTATAACAAAATCCAATCCAATGAATGAACACCTAATTTCTGTTTGTCTATGGGGAATGCCCATCAACATCACTATTATTCAGGTATATGTGACAACAACAGCTGCTGCAGAGAAAGAAGTGGATCAGTTCAATGAATAAGTGCAAGTTGAAATTGACAGAACATGCAAACAAGATATCCTGATAGTCATGGCTATTTGGAATGAAAAAGTTGGCCACAAAGAAGAAGGTTGGAAAATATGGGCTTGGCAACAGAAACAAAGCTGAGAAAGAATGATATAATTCTGCAAGACCAACAATCTAAAACACCTTCTTCCAGCAAAATGTGCACTCGATTTCACCCAATGGATTGTATAAAAATAAAAATGCCTACATCTGTGGAAGTCAGCGATGAAAAAGCTTAATAATATCAACTAAAACAAAACCTGGAGCTGACTGTGATACAGATCATGCCTACTAGTATGCAAACTCGAGCTAAAGTTGAAAAAGAACAAGCCACTCATGAATGTAGCAAAACATGATCTTAAATATATACCACCAGAATTTAAAGACTGCCTGCACAATCGATTCACTACTTTCTATACAAATGACAGAGCACAGGAATTGTGGGATTGCATCAAGAAAGTTGTGCTTGAAGTCTCTACAAAATGTGAAAAAGCAAAAATGGCCAAAATGGATGACCAAGGAAATTCTGAAAATTGCCCAGAAATGCAGAAAAGTGAAAGCCAAAAGAGAAAGAAAGATAATCACAGAACTTAACAGAGATTTACAACGTGCAGCAAAACAAGATAAAGAGAAGTACTATGATGATGCATGCAAGGAAATAGAATCAGAATCAATTAGAGAAAGAACAAGATTGGCTTTCCTAAAGCTATGAGAGTTAAAGAGAAAGTTACAGCCTCAGAATCCAAGAAGACGCTCAAGGATCCATACTGAGAAGATGAAGAAAGGATGGAAAGAGTGCACAGAGTCATAATACCATAAAGACCAAGAGGATCAACAGCCATTTCAATCTCTACCTTATGATCAGGAAAAAGGAAGTCAAAGTGACCCTGAAAGCATTATCAAAGAACAAAGCACCGGGTATTGACATTCCTATTGAAGTATCAGCAGCTGTTAAAATATTTACAAGGCTCTGCCAGGAAATTTGGAAGACAACATCATAACCAACTGACTGGAAAAGATCTGTGTTCATACCAGTACTGAAGTAAGGTGATCCAACTGACTGTGGAAATTATCGCACAATCGCTCTGATCCCACATGCCAGCAAGATTCTACTCAAGATCATTCAGCAGAGACTACAACCATACCTGGAACGAGAACTGCCTGAAGTGCATGCATGGTTCATAGTTCTCATGAGCAAGCTTTACATTGATCAAGAAGCAATAGTTAGAATGGAATAAGGAGAAACAGAATGATTTAAAATCAGCAAAGCTGTACAACAAGGCTGCATACTTTCCTCCTACATGCTTAATTTATATGCCGAACAAATCATCAGGGAAGAAGGACTGTATGAAGACAACCAAGGTGTGAAGATTGGTGGAAGACTTGTCAAAAACCTTCGCTATGCTGACGATATCACATTACTGGCTGGAAGTGAAGATGATCTAAAACATTTGCTTATCAAGATTAAGATTAAGATTGATCTGTAATAGCACGTTATATAAAAATAAATAAATAAGGGACATAGTCTTAAAATGAGCCTGCACCTTAACATGAAGACGACAAAGATCCAGACAACTGGCAAAATCTGTAATTTTATCCTTGATGAAGAAGAAATAGAAATAGTACACCACTTTAACCTGCTTGGATCAATAATCAATAAAAAAACAACAAGCAATCAAGAAATCCGACAATGCATTACTCTTGGCAGAACAGCTATGGGACTAGATAAGATTCTCAAGTGCAGAAATCTATCTCTGCATAAAAAGATTTGACTTGTCCAAGAAATCATTTCTTCAGTAACATTATATGGATATGAAAGTTGAACAGGGAAAAAGAAAGGGAGGAATAAAACTGATGCCTTTAAATTATGGTGGTGGCAAAGAACATTATGGGGGCATTTTGAATGACAAATAAGCAGCCTGTATGTATGGGATCACTTATGGTGCTGGCAGCGATACCATGGACTGCCCGAAGAACAAACCAGTCAGTACTAAGGGAGATCAAACCTAAGCTTTCTTTAGAAGCTCAGATGACACGACTTTGACTTTCATACTTTAGACACATCATGTGAAGAGAGAGATCATTAGAGAAAGACATCATACTTGGCAAGATAGAAGGTCAACGCAAAAGAGGAAGGCCAGCAATGAGATGGATCAATACAATAACAGCAGCTACGGGTACCAGTCTGTCAACAATGATCCACTTGACTGAAGACCAAACACAATTTAGGACAACTATCCAAAAGGTCGCCATGAGTCGACACCGACTCGACGGCACTTAACAACAACAACATGTGTGGGATATATGTATATCCCGTGAAAACGTCTAAAACTGTATTCTGCACATTCACGACCATTCAAGTACACAGCACATAAATGGGGATCCCAGAAAGTGGGCAGGAAGGGGCGTAACGGGGCATGGCAAGCCACACAGACATAAAAAGCATATTCCAGCTCTACCTGTGATGTCCACAGTAGTTCCCACAGACGTCCAGGTTATACCTGCTGAAAGGTGGAATAAAGGTAGGACTTAGAAATATTTCTGCCCTGCACCTCAATGCAACCCATAGTGATGAATGGATGTGTAACCTATGCCATGTACTGTTGTATCTGCAGACTGGGAAACCACAGCATGCAGTGTACCTGAACAGAAAGCATAGGAGAGGTAGGTTTGAGGTTGCAGTAACAAAACAAAACACCCCCACAAATGCATGGGGAAGAGCAGAGGTGTGCTTACCGGCTATGCTGGCATTTGCTGAGTGAGCTAAAGAGGCAAAGCTTGGGTCCCCTAACAATGCCCACATCCTCAAAACGATACTGGTGATGGAGTCCTGAGACCCTGTGTGAAAATATAAGCCCAGCCATCGGTGCCATGTGCAGCACCCTGCCAGCTGGAGTGTTGCACTCCACACCATGGGCCTTTACAATATGCTCTATGCAATATGTACAGTCCTCGGATGCTGAGAAGGTCAGATGTAAACCTATTGGAACACAATAATGGGGAAAGTCTACGCCAGTGGCCTTATGGCACAAATCGTGTGCATAGGTCGCTGTTGCGGTTGGTTACATATGTGGGCCTATGATTTGCAATGCGCATACGTGGTCTGACCCTTGAGGCTGATAAACTTATGGGCTGTTTTGGTCTAAAGCAGCTCTGTGACTGTATGAGGTCCACTTGTGTAGGTATCGTGTATGTCTGTATGTATCTTGAAATGTAGTGATCAGGTATTATGATAAATTGGAAGTACTGATATCCATGGTTTCCATTCCATCATTTATGTTATTCAGTGCAGGGCATGCTTTTAGCAGACATCTGCTTCTGTGGGACTACAAGTGAGAGTGTGTGTGTGTATGTGTGTGTGATTCGAGGGCTGCATGGGGAGGTCTAGACTGCACATCCACATATCCGGGGGGGGGGGGGGGAGGAGGGGACCATAGGGCTGACTGCAGCATCACCAGATGCAAGTGAGAACAGGCAGCAATGAGCAGGACAGGTCCGCATTCATTTACCTGTCCATATATTTCCCTGTCACTAATAAGAGGACATCAGCAGTTGGGCGTGGAACACAGTACACCATGCCAAGGTGCACCAGCATTGCTCTGCACATAGAAACATAGAAACATGATGGTAGGAAAATATCACATGGCCTATGTAGTCTGCCCTTTCATATCAACTACTACAACAGTCCCTTTTTTCCCATTGATCCTCTGTGTTTGTCCCATGCTTTTTTGAATTTAGATATTGTCCTCATCTCTACCATCTCCACTGGGAGACTATTCCACAGATCCACAACTCTTTCTGTAAAGAAATATTTCTACATATTACTCCCGAGTCTATCCCCTTTCACCCTCATCCTATGTCCCCTCGTAGCAGAGCTTGCTTTCAATTGAAAGAGGCTCTCCTCCTCTGCATTTATGCCATGGAGGTATTTGACAGTCTCACCAGTCTCAATCAGTCTCAATCATATCACCTCTGCCCAGCCTTTCTTCTAAAGTATACATATTAAGGTCCTTAAGTCTGTCCTCATTTGCTTTATAATGAAGACCACTAACCATTTTAGTAGCCACCCACTGCATCGACTCCAACCTGTTTATATCCTTTTTATGTTGCGGTCTCCAGAATTACACACAGTACTCCAAATGAGGTCGCACCAAAGACTTATACAGAGGGACTATCACCTCCTTTTTTCTGCTGGCCATTCCTTTCCCTATGCACCCAACCATCCTTCTAGCTTGTGAATAGTTGTAGGGAGCGACGTTGGTGTCTCAGGGCATGTCTGTGTAATGCTTGCACTGCTGGCTGTTGTCATTCCACTGTCCCTTTATTAGTGATAGGGAAATGTTTGGCTGGTTCACTATAGGGGCCTGTTCTGTTGGGTTCATGTGCTTATTTAGCATTGTACAGACGTGTTCCTGAGATGTCCACACTATGCATACCTAGGGAGGTCGTCTACTGCCATGTATGTAATAATGCACTGCTTCTTGTGCCAGATGGATCACTCTCTTCCTGTTTTCCTGCTACATTACAGTGCACCGTGATTGTTTTGTAGTGTTCTGGGGACGCCACAGACTAATTTCTATCATCTAACCAGCATCCTCCTATGGGCATTGTCAACTTACATTGTCATTTAGCTTCAGAACAGCTCTGTCTATGCCCAAAGCTGCCCATTTTGAAGGGGGCGTGGTGGTTCGCAGCTATATCAAGGAGACGGGCAGGGTCACAGACATACATCTTTTCGGAATACAGTGAGCATGGGGTCATGCAATGCCATTGTCAGTGTATACCCTTCTTCACACAATGTAGTGCTATGTGTGGGCCACGTCTAGCATGTCTATATGGTTGATTCTGTTCACATGACTGCGTCTGTCCCCACGTGTGCAGCATTGGGTTCTATTTATGCACATTTCTATTTGGACGTACCCGTTTCCCAGATATGCACATTTCCAGAATTGGCTTCCATATATACTATGGACTGTCAGAAGAACAAATCAGTCAGAACAAGAAGAGATAAAGCCTAAGTTTTCTTTAGAAGCTCAAATGACAAGACTCCAACTTTCCTACTTTGGACACATCATGCAAAGAGAGAAATCATTTGAGAAATTCATAATACTTGGCAAGGTGGAAGGTCAGCGCAAAAGAGGAAGGCCAGCAATCAGGGGCGGCTCAAGACAATATGTTGCCTGAGGCAAGAGGTGAGCTGCCCCCCCCCCCCCCCAGCAGCCAAAATGGAGGGGATTCCTCAGAACCCTAGTCAGAAATCCCCCACTCAACACCAGTCAGATGGTTGCCCCATGAATAAAGAAATAAATATATTCCCAGGCTATATAAGGCGTTTTTTTTTTAACTTTGTTATGCTGTTTTTATGCAGCAAAAAATGTAGCAGCTTAATTATATATAGCCCGTGAATCTAATGCAAAACATACTGATCTTGCACACTGGATTGGCAGGCTATTAAAGTTAACTGTATATTCTGCAAAAACAAAGGAGATGCAGGCGATCACAAACCAAGGAGCAAAATGAAAAAGCAAGAACCACGGCTAATTTTACTTTAGTGTTATAAACTGCAATGTGCTTTTCGCTTTTATTTTTGAACATACTGTATATTCTGCATACAAAGAAACCCTTCTCCCAATAATGCGTGCAGAGGGCATTTCTCCATGGAACTTATCCAGTGTTCTGGCACTAATGATTGGCCTGGTGGACCACATAAGCTGGCTGGCAGACAACATAATTAGTCGTCTTTCCTTTTTCCATTCCTGCACATTATTTTGCCATGTTGATTCATCAGATCGTTAGCCAGGTGGTCAGTAAAATCAGTCGGGTGGCGCACCTATTCAAAAGGCCCTGGAGAGGACACTGTCAACATACACAGAATCATTTCTGATTCTGATGTCAACTCAGTATCAGCAATGTAAACTCTCACCAGTTATGGACATATTGAGAGGTAGTATAAAACCTTACAAAAATTATTCAAGACCTATAGAGAAAATCTACAATTCCATAACAGCATCAACTTCCAAAACTCGCACAAGGAGCCTACGAGGAAAAGAGCAGCACTCTAGGGGGGTCTTTTTACTAAAGCGTGTTAGGTTTTTGCAGCTAACGTGGCAAAAAAGTGCACATAGCTGCAAAAGCCAAAATTGCAGATAGCGCGTCCTGACAGCACCATGGATGCACTTAACACCACCCAATGAGGTGGGATAATGAGCACCCATGCTTTCTGTAACTTTGATGGTTACTGCATGCTGTTGATGCCTGTGGTAACTGCGTGTTGCACTCCACCCATATCCTGCCCACGCTTGCAGATAACACGGTTTCTACAAATTGTGCAGATTACTGTATTATCTACAATTTCTCTGTGTTATCTGTTAACAGTTAGCTCAGCTTAGTAAACATCTGCCAAAATATATTTATTGCAGTGGGTCCTAAAATATCTATACATCTAGTCAGAAAAACCAAGCAAGCTAGTTACTATCGATCCTTACATAGAAATTCCATTCTAACAGAATAGCTGGCTTTGGCCACACTCTGAGAATACAGATAGATCCTCACCAAGCATAAAATAAATTAACACAAAAATAAAATTATGTAGACAAAATTTCAATTGAAATCCTAAAATCTCAGACTCTGCATGCAATACAACACCAGAGAAATGGAAAGAGCCGCAGATGTCCCTGTACTGGGCAGCTTATAAAGATAAAATACGAACGTACAGCCCAATATTCCAAGGGGTTTATCTGGTTATTAGCAGGATCTACTAAACAGATAAATCCCGCTGAGAGAGATTTTCAGCAGCTGCGCTCTCTAAACACTGTGGCACTGTCCGGAGAGTTCCAGGGTGGGCCATGGGCGGGACGAGGGTAGTCCCAGCATCTTGCTGGTTCCCAGTGATTTTCAGTTTGCTAACCAACTAAATGCCCGTATAAAGTCAGATCATCTCAATAACTGTCCTAAATTTATGTGGTTTCAGCTATCTGGTTAGCAGCTGAATATTGCCACTGTCTGGATAGCTGTGTTAGGGCTGAAACTGGATATTCAGTGAAAGAGGATATCCAGATTCTAGCACTGAATATCTGCTTTCACTCATGCCTGTGGCGGTCAGGCACTTTTACAACGCTGGCCATCGCAGGTTGAGTATCAGGCCTGTGAAGTCCAAAGACAGACCTTTTCCAATCACTAAACTGAAAATAAAATTGCATTTTCTACCTTTTGCAGTCTGGTCATTTTATTTTCTAATCCTGTTGATCCAAGTCTCTGGTTTCTGTTTCCTTGTTTTTTCTTTACTCACCCTCTGGGTCTCTGATCCATCTGCCACTTCCTTCCCCTCCTGTCTTCTTGACTTCCATGGGACAAACAAAGAGGCTCTCTTAAGGAAAAAAGGGGATTGTTGTAGTGGTTGATATGGAAGGACAGACTAGTTAGGTCATGTGGTCTTTTTCTTTCATCATGTTTCTATGTTTCTATCTTTTCCTTTTGGCTTTCTTCTATTTTTCTTCATCAACTCAGATGTTATTTCTCCTTCTTACCATCCAATTCTCAATCTTTTAACTGTGTATTCCTATTACTGTTCAACCTTTAAAGTTCCTCTCACAGCCCATCTCTCTATCGTTCCCTAGCCAATTATTCCCAGTCTAACTCTCTCCTTTCTCTTTCTCTCTTCCACCCTCCCTCTGTCCAGCATCTCTCCTCTTCTCCCCTGCCGTCTTGTCTCTCCCTATCTCACCCTCTAGCACCTTTCGTCTTTTCTCATCCTCCATGTCCAGCATACCCCTCTCTCCCCCACCACATGTCTACCATCTGCCTTCCAACAGCCCCATTTTGTGCCCAGCATCTGCCCTCCATCCCTGCCCTGTATCCGGCCTCTTCTCACTATCCCCTATTCCCCAATCCTGTGGCTAGCATCTGCTTTTCTTCCCCCTATGACCCCTACCGTAGGTCCAGTCTTTACTATGCACCCCTCCATCCCATCTCCATCAGCCCTCCACCCCCTCTGCCACCTAACCGTGTCCACTACCTGCCTCTGCCCCCTCACTTCTCCACCCTGTATGAACTAGCTGCCCTCACCCGTGTACAGCCTGTGCTCTGAACCCCATGCCCAACATCTGCCCTCCATCCCAATACCCCAGCATGCATCCACCATGCACCCTCTGTACTATTATGCACCCCACCCTGTGACTGCTGTCTACCCCTTCACTATATGTTCAGTATCTGCCATCTACCCTCTATCGTGGTTCTGCTTCTCTTTTCTAGCCATTGCACCCAATCCCACTTTGTGTCCTGCATCTCCCTTCCAGCCTCTCTCACCAACCCCTTACATGTCCTAAATCTCCCTTCCAGCCTCTTTCCCCATTCCCCATCTGTGTCCTGCATCTCCTCTTCCAGCCTCTCTCCCCATCCGTGTCCTGCGTCTCCCTTCCAGCTTCATCCCATCCCCTTCTGTGTCCTGCATACTCCATCCAGCCTCACCCCATCCCCTTCTGTGTCCTGCATCTTCCATCCAGCCTCACCCCATCCTTTTCTGTGTCCTGCATACTCCATCCAGCCCCACCCCATCCCCTTCTGTGTCCTGCATCTTCCATCCAGCCTCACCCCATCCTTTTCTGTGTCCTGCATACTCCATCCAGCCTCACCCCATCCCCTTCTGTGTCCCGCATCTTCCTTCCAGCCTTTATCTCCATCCTCTGCTGTGTCCTTCATCTCCCTTCCAGCCTCTCTCCCCACCCCCTTTTGTGTCCTGCAGTTTCCTTCCAGCCTCTCTCCCCACCCCCTTCTGTGTCCTGCAGTTTCCTTCCAGACTCTCTCCCCAATCCCCTTCTGTGTCCTGATTCTCCTTTCCAGCCTCTCCCCATCCCCTTCTGTGTCCTGCATCTCCTTTCCAGCCTCTCTCCCCATCCCCTTCTGTGGCCTGCATCTCTCTTCCAGCCTTTCTCTCCATACCCTGCTGTTTCCTTCATCTAACTTCTGGCCTCTCTCCCCATCCCTTTCTGTGTACTGCATCTCCCTTCTAGCCTCTCTTCCCATCCCTTTCTGTGTCCTGCATTTTTCTTCCAGCCTCTCTCCCTCATCTTCTGTGTCCTGCATCTCCCCTCCAGTATTTCTTCCCATCACCTGCTGTGTCCTGCATCTCCCTTCCAGCCTCTCTCCCCATCCTGTTCTGTGTCCTACATCTCCCTTCCAGCCTCTCTCCCCATCCTGTTCTGTGTCCTACATCTCCCTTCCAGCCTCTCTCCCCATCCCGTTCTGTGTCCTACATCTCCCTTCCAGCCTCTCTCCCCATCCCGTTCTGTGTCCTACATCTCCCTTCCAGCCTCTCTCCCCATCCTGTTCTGTGTCCTACATCTCCCTTCCAGCCTCTCTCCCCATCCCGTTCTGTGTCCTACATCTCCCTTCCAGCCTCTCTCCCCATCCTGTTCTGTGTCCTGCCCCTCCCTTCCAGCCTCTCTCCCCATCCTGTTCTGTGTCCTGCATCTCCCTTCCAGCCTCTTTCCCCATCCCCTTCTGTGTTCGGCATCTCACTTCCAGCCTCTTTCACCAACCCCTTTTATGTCCTACATCTCCCTTCCAGCCTCTCTCCCCATCCGTGTCCTGCATCTCTCTTCAAGCCTCACCCCATCCCCTTCTGCATCTCCCTTCCAGCCTTTCTCTCCATCCCCTACTGTGTCCTTCATCTCCCTTCTTGCCTCTCTCCCCATCCTGTTCTGTGTCCTACATCTCCCTTCCAGCCTCTCTCCCCATCCCGTTCTGTGTCCTACATCTCCCTTCCAGCCTCTCTCCCCATCCCGTTCTGTGTCCTACATCTCCCTTCCAGCCTCTCTCCCCATCCCGTTCTGTGTCCTACATCTCCCTTCCAGCCTCTCTCCCCATCCTGTTCTGTGTCCTACATCTCCCTTCCAGCCTCTCTCCCCATCCTGTTCTGTGTCCTACATCTCCCTTCCAGCCTCTCTCCCCATCCTGTTCTGTGTCCTGCCCCTCCCTTCCAGCCTCTCTCCCCATCCTGTTCTGTGTCCTGCATCTCCCTTCCAGCCTCTTTCCCCATCCCCTTCTGTGTTCGGCATCTCACTTCCAGCCTCTTTCACCAACCCCTTTTATGTCCTACATCTCCCTTCCAGCCTCTCTCCCCATCCGTGTCCTGCATCTCTCTTCAAGCCTCACCCCATCCCCTTCTGCATCTCCCTTCCAGCCTTTCTCTCCATCCCCTACTGTGTCCTTCATCTCCCTTCTTGCCTCTCTCCCCATCCCTTTCTGTGTACTGCAACTCCCTTCCAGACTCTTTCCCCATTACCTGCTGTATCCTGCATTTTCCTTCCAGCCTCTCTCCCCATCCCCTTCTGTGTCCTTCATCTCCCTTCCAGCCTCTCTCCCCATCCCCTTCTGTTTCCTGCATCTCCCTTCCAGCCTCTCTCCCCACCCCCTTCTGTGCCCTGCATCTCCCTTCCAGCCTCTCTCCCCATCCCCTTCTGTGCCCTGCATCTCCCTTCCAGCCTCTCTCCCCATCCTCTTCTGTTTCCTGCATCTCCCTTCCAACCTCTCTCCACATCCCCTTCTGTATCTTGCATCTCCCTACCAGCCTCTCCCCATCCCCTTCTGTGTCCTGCATCTCACTTCCAGCCTCTCCCCATCCTCTTCTGTGTCTTGCATCTCCCTACCAGCCTCTCCCCATCCCCTTCTGTGTCCTGCATCTCACTTCCAGCCTCTCCCCATCTCCTTCTGTGTCCTGCATCTCACTTCCAGCCTCTCCCCATCTCCTTCTGTGTCCTGCATCTCACTTCCAGCTTCTCTCCCCATCCTCTTCTGTGTCCTGCATTTCCCTTCCAGCCTCTCTCCCCACCCCCTTCTGTGTCCTGAATCTCCCTTCCAGCCTCTCTCTCCATTCCTCACCATGATTTGGCACTGATTCAATGGCACTTAACAACAACAGCATTGGTAACAAATATTGATTGGGAGGTTTAAATATATTTTTTTGAGACTGGGTATGATTCCGTCACGGACTCACATCCCCTCTGTGCGTTAAGTCTTAACCAGACGTATTAAGGGGAACGCGATTCTGATCCCTTAGGGCATGTCTATCCCCGCAGGTTCATAATCACACACAGCAATGTACGTGCAAGCTGGGACTGTAATTCAGTTCAGGCTGTATGTACATTAAAAGACGGACTAACTCTGTCAACACTTTTAAATGGAGCCACGGCACCATGGCGTCCTGTTGCCATGGAACCGTGGTTCCATTTAAAAGCTGTGATGCTGGCCGACAAGAAAAAGGGTTTGTTTCCCCCAGCCCGACCCCCGATCTGGCCTCCTAAGGCCAGGGTCAGGCTATGGGGAATAAACCCTGGCCCCCCCTGTCCCATTCACGCCCTGACAGCAGAAAAAACAAATGTTCAAGGAAGTTGTCCAGAGCCGGCAATCACCCACTGCCCACCCACTCTCCGCCGCATGCTGCCCATTCCCTGCCCCCTCTAACGTCCCTGCACAACCGGTGAGGAAGTTATTCAGGGGCAGGTGAAGCCACGAATAGCAAGGATGAACGTCCCTTTGGGCTGTCCATCCCTGCTATTCATAGCTCAGAATAACCCCCTATGTGTTCAGTTTTGGAGACTGTACCGTGCAAAGGATATAAAAAGATTTGAAACAGTTTGGAGTAAGGTGATCAAAATGATATGAAGCCTGAGCCAGAAGATGTATGGGGATAGACTTGAAGACTTAAATATGTATACCCTAGAGGAGCAGTGGAACAGGAGAAATTTGATACAGTTATTTAAATATTTAAAAGGATATTAAGTGACTTTTCTAAAGTCACTGAGGAGGAAACTGCATATCTTCTCTCCTCCTCCAAAATGACTGTTTGCTCCTCTGATCCTTTTCCCTCCTGTCTACTGAGTTCTATCTCTCTTGCTGCATCCCTTCCCTCTGTCACAGTGGAATGCGAAAGGTTGAGGGTGAGACAGAGGGAAGGGATGACAGCAAGAGAGCACCCTTTGCACGGTACAGTCTCCAAAACTGAACACATACGGGGTTATTCTGAGCCATGAACAGCAGGGGTGGACAGCCCGACGGGACGTTCATTCTTGCTATTTGTGGCTTCACTTGCCCCCGAATAACTTCCTCGCCGGTTGTGCAGGGAAGTTAGATGGGGGCAGGGATTGGACAGCACGGGGTGGAGAGTGGGAGGGCAGTGGGTGATTGCCGGCTCTGGACATACTGTGCAGTGCCGATTCTAGATGGATTCAGAAATTTTAACAGTTAAATAAGCTAAATCAATAAGGTATTTATATATGGTTGCACCTTAGAACTCAGAAATAAATCAGCATTCAGTGTTTCTCTTTTGTTCACAGTAGTCTTCTAATACAAAATACTCAGGTGTTTCAGTTTTTCTCTTTAGGATACTCTTTCCAATTTATCTCTTACTATGAATATGCTTCTTTATATAGGAACTTAACGGGTGAGTTCTCTTATTATCCAGAATACTCTGTATGTATTTCAATTGTTAATATAAAGTACGAGCTCAGAAATGTAGTTCTTTTAATCTCTCAGGGTGTTTGTGTACTGGTACCTTTCTTCCCAGAAACATTCTTGCGAAGGGGTCCAGTCTCTTGTCCAGAAGTCCCACTGTGTCCTCTTCTAGGATATCCGATGTCACAGGAACTCAGGATTCCTCTGGTCCAGTGATGATCCAAATTTATCTACTCCCTAACTTTAATAAATCAATAAATAAAACTAATCTAAATTGAGGCTGCATCCATAGTCACTGAGGGGTCAATATGTTGACTGGGATCTGAGTTAGAATATTGTCCCTATTACTATTCAAAAATAAAAAAAATAATTGAATGTCCCTATCTAAGCCCATATAAACACTGTTCAGTCACACTTTTCACAGCCATAAAAATGTATTTCTTTAAGAACTCAGGAATTTCTAGTTTAAACCTTAATTAGGCAGTGTCCTTATGCCAGAAGTCTGAAACCAGTGCCTCTCTCTCTCCCTCTGCACTGCTTCCAATAGCATGCAGCAGTGTCACCACTCTTAGGGATATGTTTACTAAGCAGTCTTAACATGCACTCTCCCACGTTATAGCGCTATAAGGTACCTTATCGTACAATAATGGCGCTTTATTGGGCGCAGAGGTACCTTAGCGCGCAATAACGCATGCAGCGGCGCAAATGAGCGCTGAGGGCGGAGAAAGGCTCCCAGAGGGCGGAGGAAGGCTCCCCAGGGGCGGAGAGAGAGGGTCAATGGGCAGAGAGTGGGAGGGGAGAGGGTCTCTGCACACTAACGCTGTGAAATCCGAGGCTGAAAACTAACACCAGTGAAACCCTGGCGTTAGAGCTGATTTAAAGGGAAGAGAAACCATTTATGTCAGCAATGTACAGCAAAACCTGGGAAACCTACAAAAGTGATAAGTGTGATACATGTGCACGGAACAAAAGGGCAAATAAACATTGAAAATGACCCCAACTAAAC
The DNA here is from genome assembly GCA_033557465.1 of Ichthyophis bannanicus. NCBI lineage: Eukaryota > Metazoa > Chordata > Amphibia > Gymnophiona > Ichthyophiidae > Ichthyophis > Ichthyophis bannanicus. The sequence continues at coordinate 890,351,911 of CM066032.1, read as the reverse complement.
ATAAAAAAAAACATAATCAAGCTGGGAAATAGTGATATTAATGGGAAACATAAAAAAACACTCCCATTTGTTCATTCTGGCCAGGCGGTCGATAGTACACCCTCACTGCCATCGCCTTCCCCTTTTTACATGGAATTTCAATCCATAGAGATTCTACAGCAAATTTTATTTCCTGCAAAACTTTAATCCTTTCTGACTCAATGCCCTCTCTAACATATAGCGCAACTCGTCCACCAATTTGATCAGCTCTATCATTACGATATAGTTTGTACCCAGGTATCACAGTGTCCCACTGGTTGTCCTCCTTCCACCATGTCTCTGATATTCCAATCATATCTAACCTCTCATTTAGTGCTATATATTCTAACTCTCCCATCTTATTTTTTAGACTTCTAGCATTTACATACAAGCATTTTAGAGACTGTATTTTATTCATATTAATTTGGCTATTGGTAGACATGGGTAATTTGGGATCTTTAAGCTCTGTCTGCTCCATACTTGAGGGCATTTGGGCTACTTTACTCTTTTTTGGAACCTCTCTGCTTTTGGTAGTATCCTTCAAGGATACATTCTTCCGAACCATGCGCTTTTGGGTGACTGTCGGCTTTCCCCTATTATCTAGTTTAAAAGCTGCTCTATCTCCTTTTTAATGGTTAATGCCAGCAGCCTGGTTCCATCCCGGTTAAGGTGAAGCCCATCCCTTCGGAAGAGACCCTCCTTTCCCCAGAATATTCCCCAGTTCCTAACAAATCCAAACCCCTCATCTCTGCACCATTGTCTCATCCACGCATTGAGACTCCGGAGCTCTGCCTGCCTTTTGGGTCCTGCACATGGAACAGGAAGCATTTCGGAGAACGCTACCCTGGATGTTCTGGATTTCAACTTCCTACCTAAAAGCCTAAATTTAGCCTCCAGAACCTCCCTACCAAATTTTCCTATGTCATTGGTACTGACATGTACCAAGGCAGCAGACTCCTCCCCAGCACTATCTAAGACCTTATCTAGGTGGCGCGTGAGGTCCGCTACCTTCGCACCAGTCAGGTATGTTACCAGGCGATCCTCACGTCCACCAGCCACCCAGCTATCTACATGTCTAATGATCGAATCACCAACTATAATGACTGTCTTAACCCTTCCCTCTTGGCCACATGGCCCTGGAGAAACTTCCTCGTTGCGGGAGGGTTTTACATCACCTGGAGGACAGGTCCTAGTTACAGGAACACTTCCTGCCACACCAGGGTGATGCTCTCCTGTCACGTGACCTCTCTCCTCCATGGCAGCAGGGATGCTACCAGACTTCAGGACTATATCCTTGTAGATCTCGTCTATGTACCTCTCAGTCTTACTTATGTTTTCCAAGTCTGCTATTCTAGCCTCTAGAGAACAGACTCGTTCCCTGAGAGCAAAGAACTCCTTGCACCTAGTTCATTGAAGGAGCTTCATCCCTTAGAAACTTTCCAATTTATTTATTTATTTATTTTACATTTATGAATTTTGAAAAATTCCTAGCACAATACTTGCAAAGAAAAAAGGTGATCATGGTTACAAAATTAAGGAAACAATTATGAGAAGAAACTTGCACATTGAACGCTTACTAACCCAACAATCAAGGGGAGGCAAGCTCAAATTAGGAAATAAGAAATCATACAAACATGCAAGGAAAGCATGAAAAAGCAGTTTAATCTACTACCAACTCAATTGCTGTGCACAGCAGACCCTAACTAGTTTCCCCCATGGATAGGAGAGAAAAGTGAGAACTAATAAAGGCAGTCAGCTGGATAGGGTCATAAAAAACAAAACTCTGAGATTGTAAACGCACAAGGCATTTACATGGAAACTTTAGGAAAAACAGAACCCCCATCTGGATTACCCCCAGTTTAAGAACTAGGAATTCTCTATGGTACTGCTGAGTGTCATGGGCCAGGTCAGGATACATGGCAACTAATAATTCCTTAAAGGGAATGGAGCGCTTCTTAAAATACAACTTAAACAATCACTCCCGATCGGACAATAACGCTATGGAAACAATGTTGAAGATATTACTGCAGTGGGGGGAAGGGTTCTGAATTCTTTTATTTGGGTAACTATTGTCAGAGAGTATCAGGAGGGGGCTCAGATTCATGCCCACAGTAAAAATACACACCATGAAATCAATGTGCGTGCTTTTATACTGTTTGCGAATTTGAGGCCATTTATATACATAAATGATTAAAATAAGAAACAGAAACATGACGACAGAAAAAGACCACATGGCCTATCTAGTCTGTCCTTCCAGATCAACATTACAACAGTCCCCTCTTTTGGGCATCTATTTTCATATGTAAAAGTAGGTGCTGCCTTATGAAATTACCTCCTTAAGGTTGATTCTATAAAGGGTGTACAGAAAGTTATGTGCTAGAAATGCACTTAAGTCCCTATTTTAAAGGACCTATGTGCATAATTGGGCACCTATGCACACACTTTAGGTGGTTGTAACTCCCATAAGGGGTTAAGATTTTTTTACCTGAGAGGCAGGCAGCAGCGTCTAGCCGCGATCTTTTCCGACGCGGGGAGGGGCCGAAATAGGGCAGAGAGGCAGCCATAGTTGAAGAGGACGTAGGGCCGTGCATGTGCACGTCACCGCGTGCACGCACACATTTTCGGTAGGCTCGGAGTGAAGCCAGAGGCCTCGAGTTAGCTGCTGCTCAGGTAGAGTTCCAGGCAAGTTGGAGGTAGGTGCCTCGGATTTGATTTGATTTAGGCACCCGACGGGATTTAGGGGTCCTAGAGACTCGGGAAAAGGGTTGACTTTCAGTAAAGGGACCATGGGGAATCCAATTCCGGGGTCAGAATTTGGACAATTTTGATATTTTATGGCTCAATTTTACAGGGTTGGTAGTAGAAGGGGTTTAATCGGTTGGAAAATTATAGATATGGACTCATATAAAATTGGGGGTCCTAAGTAAAAAATTAAAAGCATGTTTGGTATGAAAAGTTTACTTTATTTTTTTAGTTATAGCCGATTTTGTGTAATGGGGGAGTATGGTGGTTCCGATACTCCGATTTTAATTTGGATTGCATGAGGTGAAAGCTGAGATTCCAATTTAATTTTAGAAAATGAAATGGGATTTCAGAGATTTATAGGGTAATGTTAAATTGATGAAATGTCATAGCGGAGAGCTGTTTAGGGTTAAAAACATGTGAAAACAGTGTTTAATAGTCAGTCGGTGATTAATAAGAAAGGGATAATTTTTTTTTTTGGAGTATATACTATTTTTCCTGTTTAAATATGATATAGAATTTTGATGCCATTATTTCTAATGGGAGTTTTGAAAGGTAAAATGGAGATTTTAGCTGCAAAATAGAATTCATGGCAACTGATGTTGTTGGAGTGCTGGTGCAAGCATGCTTTTCATTGGCTGGAGGACCCTGGATGATGTCATTTGAGGCAGCGTTGCCTTGGTTGCGGCTGGGAGAGAGTAAAAAAAGAGGGAGAGAGCTGTTTGAAACCGTGGGCAGGTGTGTATTAAAAAGAGCTACTGGGTGAGTCTAGCGACTGAGTGACCTGTGTGAATATGATTTTGGTAATAGAACGGAACTTTGCTTTTGTATGGTGGCAGAGTTTCTGAAAGGGGATGCAGAGATTTGGAAGACAGTGAGAATCACACCTTTACTTATAAAAAGCCTTGTATATTAATATATACTGTATAATTGACTCAGGTGAACATATCTTATAGTGATGCAAGTAACAGGGCTCACTACAAAAAGGTATGTTGGTTTAAATGCTCTAAAGGTGACAAGAGTAATGAAATGAGCTGAATAGACATTTTAATGAGAACAGGTGTAATATAACCTGTACCAGAAACTGTTGTTTAGGGAATAAACCCATAATGTACGTGTAACAGCTCTACAGAGATTACATAAATTACTACAGTTTCAGTGCACAAGCTATGTTGAAAGATGGAATGAATTTAAATGTTGTGGAATGGACAGGTAGTACTGTAGCTCTGAGTTCAAGTCTGAGTAAATAAGGTGCAAGGATGGTTGTATGAAAGTGTGGCAGGTGCAGGCCTGTGACCCACGGTGTCTGACATAGGCAGGCCAGCATGGCTAGCTTGACCTGTAAATGAGGCCTGTGGAGAGGCATATAGGATTGCACATCCCCCAACATGCTGCTATTGTAAGAAAGAACTCAGTAGAAATATTGAATTAGCTTAGATAAGCAGAATTGCAGAATTAAGAAATGGAAAAATACAGAAAAGATGTGTTTTAAAGTTACTGATAAGAAAAAGTACATTTGCAGAGAAATATTGAGGAGTGCTGACAGATGAGTTACAGAACCTTGCTCTTCTGCACGCACAAATGGTCCCATAACCTTGAAAGTGTGAAAGTAACAAGTTGATGAACTGACCATTGTAATTGGGACTAGAAGGGGGGCAGGCAGGTGTCATGCCTACAGAAGCCCACAGAAGGAACATAATTGGAGAAACTTATCAGTACCGGGACCAATAGAAGGGCTACGGGAGGTACGGGAGAGTACCGGGACCAATGAAATGTTTTTCTATACCTAGAATGGAACAGAAGTCTATAAAAGTTGTTGTAATGCTTGAAAACTTTGCTCAGCCATTTTGAAATTGCCTTGCTTGAGACTTGTGCACAAATAAATGATTTGGACCTTCTGAACAGAATCCTGGTATCATTGGTTTGTCTGCGCTTTGCTGCTACATATTCCTTGGTGCGTTGGCCGGGAAGTTGTGGAATCAAAGTGTATATAGGGCAATATACCACGACTTTCCGCCTCTATAGGCTTGGTCCTGCCGGGATCGCGCCCTTCCGACGAGGGCCGCTCCCTGGCGCCACCGGTCCCTTGTATCGGAGGCCCGGTCGGAGCCAACGCCTCGAACCCGAGTGAGGGGAGTCCGAGGTCCAACTCATGCGCCTGCTTGGGAAGTTTTGAGGACCGGATCCGGTGAGTATAGTTTTGATTTTGGGTCTAGACAGAAATAGAAAGAGCAGTACTGCCATTGGAACTTGGAATTTGGAATTTGTAATCTCGAGATATTGGGAATTGGTAAGAGAGCATGATCAACTCTCAAGGAAGAGCCGAGTAGCCTGGCATGGGAATTCGCTAGGTGAAACCCTCATCCTTTTTGTAATTTGGGAAAAAGACTAGTCAGAACTGATAGAAACGAATGCATTCTGGGAATACGTTGCTAGCATGATTGTGTGAACGAAGTGTGAATGAGAGGTCTGGCAGCACGGACCAAGTGAAGGCGGACCCCTGATTAGCGCATTTCCTGACCGGGCGACCGCGTTCAGGTCGCGAAAAGGGGGAAGCGATTGTCGTCTTGTCTTGTTATTTGTATTCCCTGTACGTTTCCAGGGCCGTGAGGACCCCTTACCCACGGTCCGCACTCCTTTTCCCTTCTGTCTGTTGTTGCGCGCACACATCGAAATGGGAGGGGCGGAGTCTACTAGAAACACTCCATTAGAATGTATGATCGCACATTTTAAAGAGGGATATTCAGGAGATTATGGTATTAAAATGACAGCAGCCCGTTTGCAGATTTTGTGTACTAGGGAGTGGCCCGATCTAGACCCCATCTGGCCCCGAGAGGGAACGTTCACCGTAGAGATTATTCAGTCAATACATCGTAGAGTGCGGGTAGCGCACCCCGATCAGTACCCCTATATAGATTCTTGGTTAAGTATTTGTGAAGATCCGCCCTCCTGGGCGCAGCGCTGTTATGAGGAACAGTGCAGAATAATGTTAGCTAAAACAGATTCTAGACAGAAAAAGGAACAGCCTAGAATGAAAGAGCAGGATAAGAAAGCCAAGAAGAAACCCATCTTGGCAGATCCCGATTCCCCAGAAGTAGTCCTCAGGCAGCCCCGAACCCCAGGTCCAGTAAGAATAGCCCGGCGGCGTCCTGCCCCAGAACCCCAGAGACCGCCGGAGCCGAGGCGAGACCCAACCCCTGACCCCCCTCCTCCTGGAGGAGAGAAAGAGAAAGAATTAGCGGGAAGAGAAGAGGAGGACGTAAAAAGTGAGTCAGAAGCGGAGCTAGAAGAAGAAGGAGGGAATCCCCCAGAAGAAGAAGAAGAGGACAGTGAACAAATAATTGAGAGAGCCAGCGCTAGCACTAGCAAGCCAGTGAAAGAAAAACCCAAAGCAAAACCAGTTGAGAAAAAGAAAGCGACTCCTGCAAAGACAACGACAATAGCCCTTAGATCCCAGACCCAAATGACGCCTGGGACAGCCAAACTGTTTCCCTTAAGGCAAGTCCCGGGAGTGCCCGTAAAGAATGATAATGATGAAGTGGTAGCGGGACCCTTAACTTATGTGTATATCCCTTTCTCTACAACTGATTTATTAAATTGGAGGTCGCACTATGCCTCCTATACTAGCAAGCCCCAGGAGCTGACAGAATTAGTAACTAGTATTATGGAAACTCACCAACCCACTTGGCCAGATTGCCGTCAGCTCCTGACCACCCTATTCACTACAGAAGAACGAGCGAGAATTAGAAAAGCAGCTATTGAATGGATGGCAGAAAACCCTGCAGCTCCAGCGCAGGGGCAGAATATAATAGATCGTAGAGAAGCAGCTCAGAGAGAATTCCCAAATGAAGACCCCCAATGGGATCCAAATACAGATGAAGGATCCACAGCCCTAGCCCGTTTTCGCCAAGGCTTTTTACAAGGCCTGAGAAGAGGAGGCCAAAAAGCTATGAACCTTTCCAAAGTAGCAGGAATTATCCAAGGAATAGATGAGAGCCCAGCAGATTATTATGAAAGATTAACTGAAGCTTATAGAATGTATACTCCCTATGATCCCGAGGCACCAGGAAGTTTATGCATGGTGAATTCTGCTTTTGTAAACCAGTCTCAACCAGACATTAGACGTAAATTACAGAAATTAGAAGGGTTTGCGGGCATGAATGCAACACAGTTATTGGAAGTCGCTCATAAAGTGTATGTGAATCGTGATACTGAAAGACAGAGAGAATGTGATAGAAAGATGAAGAAGAAAGCTGATTTTTTGGCTGCGGCCATAGTTGAAAAGAAAAGGGGAGGTGTCCCTAATCGAAGGAGCAGAGGAAGAGGGCGGGGTCAAGGCGGAGGCCGGACCCAGAGACTAGGCGTAAACCAATGCGCCTATTGCAAAGAGGAAGGACATTGGAGAGATACGTGCCCGCAACTCGAAGACGCCCAGCAAGATGACGACAACGATCATCAGTGGCGAGAAGAAAGACGAGGCCGTCCCCGAGGCCGAGGAGGAGCCAATCGAGAACAATTCCAGCGAGAGAGGGGAGGAGGAGCCATCCAAGCATTGGCCACACAGGCCCATGATGAGGATGACGTGGATTAGGACAGACCGGGCTCCAAGTTTGCTTTAGGTCTCCAGGAGCCTATGGTCGAAATACAAATAGGAGACCAATTTATGAACTTTATGGTTGATACTGGAGCAGAACATTCAGTAATAGACAAAAAGATAGCCCCATTCACCAAGAAAGCAGTCACCATTATAGGAGCAACTGGTGCCAAAGCCACAAAGTCTTTTCTACAAAACCAAATATGCAGTCTAGGAGGACAGCAAGTAACTCATCAATTCCTTTACATGCCCGAATGTCCAGTACCATTACTGGGACGAGATATGCTAGCCAAGCTTCAAGCACAAATATCTTTCTCCGAACAAGGAGAAATGCAAATGACAGTGAATTCTCAAGCCAAACCAGCAGGAGTGATGCTGCTGACAGTACCCCGAGAAGAAGAATGGAGATACTACATTGATGATTCGATTCAAGATACCTATTTTGAACAAACCTTAAAGAACATTCATGCACCACTTGAAGTATGGGCAGAAGGCAGTCCCCCAGGCCTAGCCAAGCATATAGCACCAGTGATTGTAACCCTCAAGCCTAGTGCTACACCAGTGCACGTCAAACAGTACCCTCTCCCAAGAGCCGCAATTGAAGGCATTCATCGCCACCTACAGAGATTGCTCGAGTATGGCCTACTAAAAATATGTCAATCCCCATGGAACACTCCACTTTTGCCAGTAAAGAAACCTGAGACAGATGATTATCGCCCAGTGCAAGATTTGAGAAGAGTAAATGATGCAGTTGAAACTATACATCCAGTTGTGCCCAATCCTTACACTCTTCTAGGACTGATACCTGCTGAAGCTACCCATTTCACTGTACTGGATTTAAAAGATGCATTCTTTTGCATAAGATTAGCCCCTGTAAGCCAAATATTGTTTGCATTTGAATGGCAGGACCCCATCTCTGGAAGAGGGGGCCAACTCACCTGGACAAGATTACCCCAAGGATTCAAGAATTCACCTACCATCTTTAGTGCTGCACTAAATCAAGATCTTTCAAGCTATCCAGTAGCCCCGGGGAAGAGAGTACTTCTCCAGTACGTGGATGATCTGTTGATAGCTGCCGTATCAGAAAAAGAATGTATATTAGCCACCCAAGATCTCTTGCAGTTACTAAATGAAGCTGGATATAAAGTTTCCAGAGCCAAAGCACAACTATGCCAAACAGAAGTGAAATACTTGGGTTTTCGTATTACCCAAGGAAGCAGAAGATTAGGCAGAGAAAGAAAAGAAGCAGTATGCAGAATTCCAACTCCAACAACCAGAAAGCAGGTCAGAGCCTTTCTGGGAGCGGCAGGATATTGCCGAATCTGGATACCCAACTTTGCCCAAATTGCCAAACCACTGTATGAAGCCACAAAAGGAGAAGAGAAGTCACCACTGGAGTGGGGACTTGAGCAGGATACAGCCTTCCAGAAGTTAAAAGAAGAATTGATGTCATCACCAGCACTTGGACTACCAGATGTCCACAAACCTTTCCGCTTGTTTGTACATGAAACACAGGGAAATGCCTTAGGCATGTTGACTCAGAAATTAGGAAATTGGGAACGACCTGTAGCCTACCTATCGAAACAATTGGACCCTGTGGCCAAAGGATGGCCACCCTGCTTGAGAGCAGTTGCAGCTACAGCGCTACTAGTGAGTGAGGCAGACAAACTCACACTAGGACAGAACATACGAGTCACTGTGCCACATGCAGTCCTTGCCCTTATGGAACAGAAAGCAAATTATTGGCTCACCAATTCCCGAATGTTGAAGTACCAGAGCATGTTATGTGAAAACCCACAGATACAACTTGAAGTGAGCCATGCCCTGAATCCAGCTACCTTGATACCCATCAGTGAAGAACTCCCAGAACATGACTGTATCGAAGTCATGGAAACTGTGTTCTCTAGTCGACCTGACTTAACAGATGTGCCCATAGACAATCCTGACCAGATCTATTATGTTGATGGGAGCAGTCTCATCCTTGATGGACGACGCTGTGCCGGATATGCAGTCGTCACTCAACATGAAGTAGTTGAATCATCAGCTCTAGCCTCAGGCACATCAGCCCAGAAAGCCGAATTGATAGCACTCACCAGAGCATTGTTGTTAGGAGAAAAACTTGTGCTGAATGTATATACAGATTCCAAATATGCCTTCACTACCTTGCATGCCCATGGAGCTCTCTACAAAGAAAGAGGACTCATCACATCCGGAGGAAAATCAGTCAAGTATGGTCCCGAGATATTGATGTTACTTGATGCAGTCTGGGCCCCAACACGTGTAGCTGTCATGCATTGTAGAGGACATCAAGCAGGGAAAGGAGAAGTTGCCCGAGGAAATAGATTCGCAGATGCCTCAGCACGACAAGCAGCTATGACAGGACAGATTGCCCCACAAGCTATGCCAATGCAAGCAGCATTGTTTCCAGTACCCTTGAATCTATGGACTCCACGATATACCACCAAAGAATTAGAATACTATTGTGACAAAGAAAATGGAGTATTGAAAGACGGATGGATTGAGCTGCCACCAGAAGAGGGCAGTCAACCTCCAGGATGAATAGTAATTCCAGAACTGTTAGGACCATCTTTTGTCAAAGCTTTCCATGAAGCCACCCACTATGGAAAGAGTGCTATGGAAAAAGCACTCAGACCACATTTCTACATCCCTCTGATGACAACCATATCAGCCTCAGTAGCACGACAATGTCAAACCTGTGCCAAGAATAATGCCAAGCAAGGCCTTATTACAGCACCCCGAGTTCAGTCAAGAGGTGTGACCCCCATGCACAACCTCCAAGTTGATTTCACCGAAATGCCAAAAGCCAATGGATACCATTACCTACTAGTATTAGTTTGTACTTTCTCTGGGTGGGTAGAAGCATTCCCAACCAGAACTGAGAAAGCCCGAGAAGTTACCAAGGTCTTAATGAGAGAGATTGTCCCCAGATTCGGAATTCCAGCAGTAATAGGGTCAGACAATGGACCCTTATTTGTCTCTCAAGTTACTCAGCAGTTAGCAAAAGCTTTGCAGATACAGTGGAAGCTCCACACTGCATACAGACCCCAGAGTTCAGGGAAAGTTGAGCGAATGAATCGTACATTGAAAGCCCAAATGTCCAAGCTTTGTCAGGAGACACACTTGAGATGGCCCCAAGTGCTCCCCATAGCTTTACTCAGAATACGCTCAGCCCCTGTAAAGTCAACAGGATTTTCCCCTTTTGAAGTTTTGTATGGTAAACCCCCACCAATAGTGCAGGGAGTCAAAGGAAGTTTAGCCCAGATTGGTTCAGAAGTAACCAGGCAAGAACTCCTAGCTCTTAGTTTTGTTCTGCAGACTCTCCATACGTGGATCCAAGACCAGTTGCCTATCAACTTGACGGAACCCTTGCATCCCTACCAGCCTGGAACTTCGGTGTGGATCAAAGATTGGAAGAAGATACCGTTGGAACCCCATTGGAAGGGACCGTACACCGTCATCCTGTCTACCCCAACTGCAGTAAAGGTAGCCGAGATCGACGCCTGGATCCACCACAGCCGAGTCAAGCCCGCCGCCGATCCTGAACCAGAGCGGTGGACAGCAGAGCAGCACCCTGATGTACCCTTGCGAGTTACTCTGAGACGGCAACCAGCAGCATAGACACTTCATCACAAGTGCTTTGCAGTAGCCAAGTCTTTCGAAGAGGATTGCTGTTTTCCATGCAGCAACAGCTTTGTTTCAACGAACCCAATTTGTGTGTGTGATTTGACACACTACTTTGAGACTACATTGACTAAGCCAGACTTCACAAGCCAGCTGAATTGCTAAGTTGGTTAATGTGTACTGGACATCTTGAGGATCTTCAATCAACACTCAGCACCCGTTAAATTGCTTCATTAGCAAACGGGACGAAGAATAATAGAACGTCGTGATCAAGATCAGCAAGCTGAGGATTCAGAAGAACTCCAATCAACATCAACATGTATCTTTGCTTCTGCTTTGCCTTGGTTGCCTTCTTTGGAGGTTTTGAACAGACTTATGCTCTACCTCCATGCACCGCTTGCATTACCTCTACTAGAACTGGACTGAAAGTAACTCAGACTTTGCTTTACCATTCTTACTACACCTGCAAGGGAACAATAACTCGGTGTATTTATAACACCACTGAACTAAATGTTTGCACTCATGGCAAAATTAAAGCATGCTATAATCCGCATCAGAATCCATCCTATTACACGTTGGAAATAAGATGGAAGGATGCAGATGGACCTATATTAGCTGCTACACCACCACTTAAGGACATTACTAAACCTGCTGTTTTGAATTTTGATGCATGTAATGCTATTAATAGAGATAGTCAGTCCACCTGTGGTACATGGGAGAAAGCGTATCGAAATGACCATAAGTATATGTGTCCAGAAGGTGCCACGGGATGGAGGAAGTGTACAGGTAAAAAGGAACCAGGGTATAGTACTGCTACAGCGGCAGACTACTATTGCCCGTATTGGGAATGTGTTTTCTATGCTACCTGGAACACTGGTATAACTGATGAGAAAATAGATAAGCGGATGGCTACTCTAACCAAGCCAACCACAAATGATAAATGTCAGAAAGATGCTTGCAACCCCTTACATTTGCGTGTACATAACCCCCATGCATGGAAACAAGGATATAAGTTTGGTTTACGTATTGCTGGAGGAGGAACAGATCCAGGGACCATTGTGTATATTAGATTGAATACTCAAGCCCACAAGTCATCAAAATATCATATTCATAATACCTTTTATGAAGCTATGCATGTAAATAAGTTTGAGATCCCTCACCCTTCACAGAATTTGTTTCTAGAATTAGCCGGAGCAGTAGTATCTAGTCTTAAGATCACAGATTGTTATTTCTGTGGCGGAACCCAAATGGGAGACCAATGGCCCTGGGAAGCCCAAGAATTGAATTATTCCATGATTTACAATCAGACTGAATTACACAAGACAACCAGTGAATGGGTGTTAGCACACTCAATCGTTGGACGTCTTTGCTTTGCCAGAACTGGACCCCAGTTCACCCAAAAGGTAGGACAGCTGGTCTGTCTTAGCCAGAAATACTATAATGCCACGACTAAAAAGACAGCATGGTGGTCAGGAATCAGACATCCTGAACCTCCTAACCCATTAGCTAGATTTCCTGAACTTGCAGGTCTATGGACTAACCTTGCCAAAGTCCAAGCCTGGCAAGCCCCACCTGGCCTATATTGGATCTGTGGAAACCGAGCATATGCGCAACTCCCACCACAGTGGGGAGGAGCATGTGTCTTAGGAACCATCAGACCTTCTTTCTTCCTGTTAAACACTGAACATGGAGAACAATTAGGGTACCCTGTATATACTACCCACAAACACAAAGGAGCATCTAGACAGAGAAGAGAGGCCTTACAGATAGGCAAGTGGGAGAAGTGGCGAGGTGATGATTGGCCACCAGAAAGAATTATTGAGTATTATGGACCTGCCACTTGGAATGATGATGGTATGTATGGTTATCGTACCCCAATTTATATGATTAATCGTATTATTCGCTTACAAGCAGTAGTTGAAATAATAACCAATGAAACTAGTCATGCTCTCACGCTCTTAGCTAGACAAAGTACTCAGATGCGCACTGCCATATACCAGAATCGCTTAGCCCTTGATTATTTACTAGCAGCTGAAGGAGGGGTATGTGGTAAGCTGAATTTAACTAATTGCTGTTTGAAAATAGATGATAAAGGTCAAGTAGTTGAAGAAATTGCTAAAGATATGCAAAGACATGCTTATGTGCCGGTACAGACCTGGCACGCCTTGAAATTCCCTAATTGGTTTGCTAACCTTTTCTCTTGGCTGGGAGGATTTAAGACTTTCGTTATCTTAGTACTAATCCTTGTTGCTGTTGTCCTCTGCTTACCATGTTTAATCCCATGTTGTATGCGTTCCCTTCATAGTGCTATTGATAGTACAGTAGAGCGGAAGACCGCAACTAGAATAATGGCTTTATACAAAGCTAGCCCTAGTGGAACTAGTAAGAATCCTTTGATCAGGATGTGAATCTTTTGAAAAAGTGATTTAATTCTCACACCTTATTAAGTAATAGGGTGAGATTAATCAAAGGGGGGAATGTGGCAGGTGCAGGCCTGTGACCCACGGTGTCTGACATAGGCAGGCCAGCATGGCTAGCTTGACCTGTAAATGAGGCCTGTGGAGAGGCATATAGGATTGCACATCCCCCAACATGCTGCTATTGTAAGAAAGAACTCAGTAGAAATATTGAATTAGCTTAGATAAGCAGAATTGCAGAATTAAGAAATGGAAAAATACAGAAAATATGTGTTTTAAAGTTACTGATAGAAAAAAGTACATTTGCAGAGAAATATTGAGGAGTGCTGACAGATGAGTTACAGAACCTTGCTCTTCTGCACGCACAAATGGTCCCATAACCTTGAAAGTGTGAAAGTAACAAGTTGATGAACTGACCATTGTAATTGGGACTAGAAGGGGGGCAGGCAGGTGTCATGCCTACAGAAGCCCACAGAAGGAACATAATTGGAGAAACTTATCAGTACCGGGACCAATAGAAGGGCTACGGGAGGTACGGGAGAGTACCGGGACCAATGAAATGTTTTTCTATACCTAGAATGGAACAGAAGTCTATAAAAGTTGTTGTAATGCTTGAAAACTTTGCTCAGCCATTTTGAAATTGCCTTGCTTGAGACTTGTGCACAAATAAATGATTTGGACCTTCTGAACAGACTCCTGGTATCATTGGTTTGTCTGCGCTTTGCTGCTACAAAAGTAGGGGGTTCATTAAGCTCTTCAGTATAGGGACCTAAGTTCAGAAAGGTGACCTTAGCTAGGGACTTTGCTTAATTTTATTTCATTAGTTAGGGAACTTAACAAAGTTTGAGGGATAAGAATAAATTAGGTTGTTATATACCTACATTAGGGAAAAGTTAGGGTTTTGCTTCCCTTTATTTTGATTAAGTTAGGGAGCCAGGTACTCCGGATTCCAAGGATACAGAGGTGCGGCGGTTCCTGCGTGAAACTTGGGCCCCTACACTTCAACCTTGCAGTTATCTGGACAAAGAGTCAGCTTCACATCTTACCTGAACGTCTTAATAAAGTTAAGTGAAGTACTTAACATAAGCTTTGTTGTTTAAAACAAGGAAAAGGAGAGCAAAAAAAAGAGAGTGAACAATTCTTACCTGTTACTGATGTAATACGTTTTCACCCTAAAGAAAAATAAATCTACAAAAAGCATCAGTACTTACGAGTTAACAATTGAAGTTAACAGAGAATTACACTTCATATGCTGCATTAGCCAGAAGAGATACTTATCTGGTTAGAATAGTTAGGGTTTCCTTCATTTGAGTTGTAACGTGTTGTGGTTGATATTCTGTAAAAGAAAATATTGTTGTTTTTTTTAAATAATTTATACTTACCACTTGGTGCAATAAAAGATGAAATGTATGCTGGGTTATTCTTTCATGTCCTCCTGAGAAACTGGAAAGATTATTTCAGCTAGAAATACAAGAAAGTGTCAGAACCTGCGTAAAATAAATATCAAGACACTTTGCAATAACTTTATTGGTAAACTTCATACATACCATCTAAGTTTACGTATTATATACTTCCCCAGTTCCTTTTGAAGGAACTGGTGTGTACTGTACCTTTCCAATTCGTAAATCTGGTGATAATGCCTTCCCTTACGGCCACTGACTACACAATTTTAGTAAGGAAGCTACATCAGGGCGTGTAACATTGGTTTGCAAATAGGGGTGGGTTACAGTAATGTGTTCAGAAAGGAATGGGTGAATATTGTTGATGTTATAGAGAAAGAAATGGCAAGTTTTAGCTATCAGCTGGCTGTACTACTACTACTACTACTAAGCATTTATAAAGCAAGCATAAGTCCCATCACATATACTTTCATTATGCATGTACACAGAGGCAGGGTGTAGACTGGGCCAAAATTTATGGATATAAGTTATAAAATTGTATAGATTACACACATTTCTGACAAATGTATGTATGGGCACGTATGCTTGGTCTAAAGCAGGTGCAACTAACACAACTAGATTGAAGCACATCTTTATGACCCTATTTTATACAGCAAAGTATGTGTATACTTCACTTTATAAAAAGAGCTCCAAATATGTGCTTAGAAATGCACAGTTGATTGTGTGGGAGTTTATAAAATTAGCCTCCACATGTGTAATTGAAAGCCTTGCAGGAAAAGAAAGTGTGGCCTTAGCGAAAGGAATCAATTATAATATGATCTGAAAGTGGAGTGAGAGGGAGTAGGGTAGCGATAGTGTGGATGGTATATAGAATCCAAAACAATTTCAAGCTGGCCAGGATTTTGAAACTGACCCTAATGCTTAAAATCCATTAAATTTATACTTTAACAAACCCCAGAAATCTTTTACTCTGCCATGGCCAGTGAGCCCTCTGAAACACAGGACATTAAGGAAGCAAATCTGTGTATAGATAGATAGTTGAATAACCCTTTGGGGATAGGACCAGGGCATATCATTGCCTAGTAAGGAGACCATTGGGTATGCTCCTATGATCAATTCATCTTTTGTCTATCCTTTCCAAATACAGTTTGGAGTAATTTTCAACACACCAAATAGCAGTTGATTATCTCAAGAAAACCCAATATTCCAATGTTTTTTGCCTAGTGCTGACCCAAATCTTCATGGGTGAATTAACCCTTTAGTGTGTATGATTCAGCTTTAAGATAATTTTATACTGGCACTGATAACCAGGCTAATGTAAACCGCTTTGAAGCCAAGAAAAGTGGTATAAAAGAACAAAACAAATAAATAATGAAACAGACAAAATACCAGAGAATATCAGGCTGTTTTTAAGTCCTTTCACTGTTGGCATGACGTTTATTGCAGTGTGACATGTTTTATGCCCTAATACATTTTTGATATCCTTGGGGAGAGAGATATAAATGAGTAATGATATAATAAATCATATTATCTCTATAGTACCTCAACCTTTGGTTTATGCATCAGTGGACCAAAGAAGTGTTATCATCCATTTTATGGCACGGATAAAATACATAGACATATATCCCACCTCACCTTTTGCATTTCCTAGTAGTATGAAAGGCTTTCTAAAAGATCATTTTACCTATTTTTTTAATAAAGTGACTGTGACTAGGAACTCTGTATTCCTGGCTACAGAAATGTGGAATACTGGCTCTGAGAAGCTAAGGCTACAAAGCACCTTTGCTTGTATTTTTAAAAACCTTGGTGGGTAAGTATTGAAATGAAAGGCACCCTGGCTTCAAACCCCTATTTGTCAGTCTGAACCTTGGTGTACATTGCAATTTATCAGTAGGAGTCAGGCCATGCTATTCCAGGAAATGGCATTGCTGGGGCTGGAGCTACTAGTAGGGTTGCCAGATGTCTTGATTTTTTTTTAAATTGTACTGATTTTTGGAAGCTTGTCCTGATTTGAAGAATGTCCTGATTTTGTCCTGAATTTTGGCATTTTGTCCTGACTTAGCCTGAATTTCTGTAAAAAATTGACAGATGATTAAGTTGAGCATTATAATACAAATGAACTTATTTTTATTTGCTTATTGTACATAAAATAGAGACATGAAACATTAATTATACGTTTTTATTTTTCAACGTGTGAGCGTGACTCGGTGTTTTTGCCCAAAAACGTTCCTTTGGGCATTTGTTTGAAAAAGGTGAGCAATTTTTGGTTCTTTCCTGAAAATGGGAAAGATTGGGTTCCATTGTACATACAAAATATAGTGAATTTAAGACTATGTAGAAAGGGGAAAATATAACAATTTTCCAGAAGTGCAAAGTCTTGTTCATAGTTTTTTGTTTGTTAATTTTTTTCAATTTTTGTCATTATAGTAATGTTACTACTATAAATTAATTTGCAATTATGTATAATGCTACAAGTGGAATGAGTATTTTTCATATCAGGACAGTGCTTGTTTTTACCTTAAGAATTCCAGTGAATATAGAATTAAGTGACTAGTCTTAGGGGCTTGTTTACAAAGCTGCGGTAGCAGTTCGTGATCGTTATCGAAGCCGCGACCCCATTGATTTCAATGGGGCCGCGGCTCCGATAACGACCGTGAACCGCTACCGCGGCTTTGTAAACAAGCCCCTTAGACTGCAAAGGCCCATGCTGGGATTTAAACCCTAGCCACATTGTTTTCATACCACTATGCTAACCATTATGCTACTAGACATCTAAGCTTTGAAGTATGATCCTGGGGAAATCTATATAGACTTTGAGATATGTACATATCGGTAGATATACATATACAGTTTTTAAGCTCATTGAGGAACAATCTTACTTATACTGGGAGAACCAAACGCAAAGTAAGATTGCGCTTCAATGAGTATAAAAGCTGTATATCTACTTTGATATCTCCATTGTTTCAGCACTGTATAAGTGCTAACGCCACTGTTAATGACCTGCGTTAGAGAGTTAGTGATTGTACTCAAACAACCTGGAATGGAAGCAATCTAGACTGCTCAATATGTGTGAACAATCTTGTATTTATCATTTAAACACTATAGCTCCAGGTGGGCTTAACACAGACATTGAATGGTGTGTCAAAGTCAGCTATCCTGAGAGTGGGGGAGGTGAGAAGCATAACAAATTCACCCTAGTTAAGGGTCCCCTTCTAGGAGTGCAGGGAGAGAAAGCCACAGCCAGGTTTCAAAGACAGAAAACCCCCAGCTGGAACAGGTTTCAGCAAATGACTGATAAAGTAAGAAGGAGGGATTGCAAGCACAAGGACCAAAGCCCTTACTTTAACAAGTGCACTGATTATTCTAATATCAGAAGGCAGGGGGATTACCAACACCTGGGAAAGAAAGAGGTGGGGTTAAGGCCCTGGAGCTATAAACCTGGATTAGATTATGGAGAAAGAGAGAGACGAGAAAGAGGGAGATGAGAAGGAGAGCAGCCGGGAGAGCAGCTGAGACAGAAGCAGAGAGAAGGAGTGGATTCTTGGAGAAGAGCTGAGCTACCCAGAGCTGAGAGAGCTGAATTCCCTGCAACAGGTTGGCAACAGAGGTGGGGACCAGGAAGTGGAGAAGCTTTCAGACCACCAGAGAGGTTGTCAGCTGAGCAGTCTGACCAGGTCGGTGAGTCAGAACCCATGCAGTTGGGAGAACCAGTGTCAGAGTTGGGGGAAGAAGATTGCTTTATGGATTGCTCTCTATGCCAAGCTCTAGACAGGAGGTCTTGAGGAAAATCTAGCCATGAAAGAAGTAATTCTCCTTGGAAGTTAACCATATGGCAGAAGGAGTGTGGAGATAAATTCCTGTCTGTTTTAAAAGGGAAATTTACTGCAATGTAAGCCTGATCAGGAAGCTCTGATTCATGCTTGTTTGTCACCTGTGTTTGAACTGTGCAACGGCAAGAAAAGCCAAGTTAGCTGCTATAAGAGCTTTTGCTTGCTCCTCTCCTATATGAAAAGCCTGCTAAGAATTTTGATAACAGCTTTGAATGTTTGTTTTGTTCTAAGTTTGGTTTCACGTAGAAATGCAGCCTAGAGAGGTTTTTGAGGCTGGCAAAAAACAAACTGCTGTAGAAAAATTAAGCCTGAACTTTTTTTATGCTCTGATTAACAAGGACTAAAAAGGAAAGTGGCAGCCTAGTTTCTAAAGGCAATTGCTTCTGCAAGTAAGAGGACTTTAAAAAGCCATTTCTGAATTCTTTTGGTTTGTTTGCCATTATTTACTGTACCTTAAGCAAAATCCTACAGTTATAATCCTGTAAATGATACCTTGAACCTGCTGTGTTTTGTGTTATGGAAATAAACTTTCTGTTACAAGCCTTACCCTTGGTTACCTCAACTACAAACCTTCTACTTAAGGCACCAACATATTTTAGCAGTACTACACTTCCCAGAAGCCAACACAAAGAAATAGGCTGCTAGGAGCTGATAGAATAAGGAATCCTCAACCACTACGCCCCTCGACCACTAGAGGCAAGTGGCTTCGGGCGTTGTGCTTGTGACAGTGGCATAGTTGGCAGTATTTTGCCTTCAGGATATACAAAGAATATACAGGAATAAGGTACACAGCACGGATGACTGCTGGAGCTTCAGGTGGATTCACCGGTGGAGTCAGCTGGAGGGCAGAGCAGGCCAACCGTGAAGCATTATAAAGACAACCCTTTGGAAGCAAGATTCAACACCTGAGTCAGGTAAAGCATACCCAGGTGGGGGTTGGCTCGGATAAAGGAAAACAAATATAGTGAATGTTTTTGAGGCAAAGGGGACAAGGAGGCTGTTGAGTGGTGCCGCCCTTGGTGTCTTGTGTTTTTCTTGCAGGTATCCTTGAAGATGGAGTCCAAGGAGTTAATTCAATAGATGGAAACGCAGTTCCAGTGCCAGCAAGAGTTGGCACAGCAAGCTCAGGAGAGAGCAGTTGCAGCTATCAGGGAGCAATAGCAACCTGTCTTGGACTTAGTTGCTGCCCTGGTTGCATCCAAAAGGCAAGAAACTGGAGGAGAGCCGGTACCAGCAGGACCATCAGTTCTTCAAATGGACAGGCTGGTAGGCCCACCCAAAAGTGGGGCCTTTAATTTTGGCAAGCTTTCATCTGAGGACGATATAGATGACTTTTTAGAATCATTTGAAAGAGTAGCACAAGCTGTGGGATGGCCAGCTAGCCAATGGGCAGTGCGTTTAGTGACCTCTTTAAAAGGGGAAGCACTGGCTGCATATAGGGCTATTCCAGCTGCCCAAGCCCTGGACTATGATACTGTAAAAACGGCTATTAGAGACCGTTTGGGGTTGACAAAAAGTGTATATCACAAGATGTTCAGAGCCACAGCCCTTAAGGCTGGAGAAACTCCAAAGGCATTAAGCGAAAGGATTTGGGACCTGGCATTAAAGTGGCTGACCCCAGATGGAAAAAATATGGATATGGTATTAGATGTGATAGTATTGGAGAAGTTTATGGCAGCAGTGCCAAGGGAAATACAATCATTTCTGATTCAACAAAAGTGCCATAGCACGAAGGAGCCAACTCTGTTATCTGAGCGCTACATGGAAGCTGAGTTAGCGCGTCAGCCAAAAGGGGGCGCTCCAAAAGTGAAGGCGGAAGCCAGTTTTGGTTCATCAGAAATGAAAAAGGGAGATAAAACAAGCTTTGTGAAAACTTATGTGCCTGCTCAGCAGGAAAAGTGGCCTAAAAAGATGTGTTTTCATTGTGGGGAGATGGGACACTTACAAAGAGGATGCAAGGCTCATACTGGGTTGATTGGTACAAGTGTGAAGTCTCTTGGAGAGGGTTTTCTCCTAAGTGTGATTATACAGGGGATCCCTACCAATGCTTTGCTTGACTCTGGGGCTGACCAAAGTATGGTATCCCAGAAGCTTTGGCAGGCCATTGAGGCCCAAGCAAAGTATGTCCAGAGGAGACCAGAAGGTCATGTCCAGATCCGTTGCATCCACGGGGCTGCCTCTTGTTACCTCCTGTATACATTGGAGATAAAAGGGTTAGGGGTGCAAAAAAGTATTCCCATGGCTGTGGTACCAAAGCTTCCTCACGACCTAGTGTTAGGAAGGGATTGGCCCCAGTTTAGGAAAGGGCTAGAGAAAGGCCTTGAGCAAAAGGCAGGAGGGATGGTAACAGTGATCCCTGGCCCTTTGTTTGGGAATCCCAGAAAACCAACTGAAAAGTCCCCGGGAGGAGATCTCCAGGTTAAACAGAAGGTTGGCTTTGTGTCTACCCGATCCCAGGCTTTGGCCAGTGACCAAAGAGACGGGTCCCCAGAGGGTTCCCTAAAGGTTTTGCCCTCACATGATGACCTGGTGGTTTCCCCGTCCTCTAAGATTAAGAAGGAGAAAGCTGCGAAACGCCGCGAGAAGCGATGGCGGGCCCAGGTGATGGCTGGGATATTAACAGGCCAAGGGTTACCTTGGGTGCCTGCGGAGTTGGTTGAGAAGTTTCCAACCTTTCCAAAGGAACAACGGGCAGACCCAGCAATCACACGGGCATTTGAATATGCACAAATGGTGCGAGATACCCTTCCAAGATTTCTGTTAGACAGAGAGCTATTATACAGGGAAAGTCACGATCCCCAGACAGGGACAGTCCGTAAACAACTGGTGGTGCCTGCGGCTTTTAAGGGGTTAGTCTAAAGGCTTGTCCACGACCATCCGGTGGGTGGCCACAAAGGGGTACAAGGGACACTGGATCAGATCCTTGCACATTTCTACGGGCCCGGGGTCTTTAAGGAAACCTCACGGTTTTGTGATGTTTGCCCCTCATATCAGCGGGTCACAGCTACCCGGCTACCAGTAGTACCCATGATTCTGACCGCCACAATATCCGATCCCATTGGACGGATTGCCATGGATATAGTTGGGCCCTTGGTTAAAACACCTCGGGGTTTTCAATATATTTTAGTCATGGTGGATCAGGCCACCAGATTCCCATGGGCAGTCCCTTTGTGTAATATCACTGCCAAAACAGTTGCGTTAGAGGTAGTAAAACTGTTTTGTGAGGTGGGTTTTCCTCGGGAAATGTTAACAGATCATGGGACCAACTTTATGTCCAAATATTTGGCCCAGGTTTGGGATGCTTTTGGGATTCAGCACGTGAAAACGGCTGCCTATCACCCCCAGTCTAATGGTCTGGTAGAGAGGTTGAATCAAACACTAAAACAGATGCTAAGATGGGGACTAGATGGGAACGTGACGGACTGGGATATATTGCTACCTTTCGTGCTTTACGCCTGTAGGGAGTGGACACAGGCTTCTTTAGGCATGTCTCCCTATGAATTAATGTATGGACGAGCACCTTGAGGAATCCTTGACATCTTAAGGGAGCAATGGATAGAGCCAGAGAGGGAGGTTATGGGATTCCCACACTTTCTACGAGACTTACGGGGGCAGTTAAATAGGACTTCACGGGCTGCTAAAGAGAATTTACAAGTCAGTCAAACTCGCCAAAAAGAGCTATATGACCGGAGGGCAAAACCTCGTCAGTTAATCCAGGGGGAGAAAGTCCTGGTAATGGTGGCAGGGGCTACACCAAAATTTGAGGCCCAATGGAAGGGACCGTGGAAAGTGATCAGACAAGTAGGCCCAGTAACCTATGAGGTGGAGAGTAGTTCGCGACGCAGACAAGTCTATCATATAAATGTGCTTAGGCCCTGGCAGGAAGGGTCAGCAGTCGCCAGCTTATCTAAAGTAGAGCATTGGGCAAGAAGGCCATACCAAAATACAGATGCTCTATCCTGAATTACCGACTGTTTGGAGGAACCCCAATCACCTCCAACAGCCAGTAATATCTTAAGCAGGGGGGTATGTGGCAAAGTCAGCTATCCTGAGAGTGGGGGAGGTGAGAAGCATAACAAATTCACCCTAGCTAAGGGTCCCCTTCTAGGAGTGCAGGGAGAGAAAGCCACAGCCAGGTTTCAAAGACAGAAAAAACCCAGCTGGAACAGGTTTCAGCCAATGACTGATAAAGTAAGAAAGAGGGATAGTAAGCACGAGGATCAAAGCCCTTACTTTAACAAGTGCACTGATTATTCTAATATCAGAAGGCAGGGGGGTTACCAACACCTGGGAAAGAAAGAGGTGGGGTTAAGACCCTGGAGCTATAAGCCTGGATTAGATTATGGAGAAAGAGAGAGACGAGAAAGAGGGAGACGAGAAGGAGAGCAGCCGGGAGAGCAGCTGAGACAGAAGCAGAGAAAAGGAGTGGATTCTTGGAGAAGAGCTAAGCTACCCAGAGCTGAGAGAGCTGAATTCCCTGCAACAGGTTGGCAACAGAGGTGGGGACCAGGAAGTGGAGAAGCTTTCAGACCACCAGAGAGGTTGTCAGCTGAGCAGTCTGACCAGGTCGGTGAGTCAGAACCCATGCAGTTGGGAGAACCAGTGTCAGAGATGGGGGAAGAAGATTGCTTTATGGATTGCTCTCTATGCCAAGCTCTAGACAGGAGGTCTTGAGGAAAATCTAGCCATGAAAGAAGTAATTCTCCTTGGAAGTTAACCATATGGCAGAAGGAGTGTGGAGATAAATTCCTGTCTGTTTTAAAAGGGAAATTTACTGCAACGTAAGCCTGATAAGGAAACTCTGATTCATGCTTGTTTGTCACCTGTGTTTGAACTGTGCAATGGCAAGAAAAGCCAAGTTAGCTGCTATAAGAGCTTTTGCTTGCTCCTCTCCTATATGAAAAGCCTGCTAAGAGTTTTGATAACAGCTTGGAATGTTTGTTTTGTTCTAAGTTTGGTTTCACGTAGAAATGCAGCCTAGAGAGGTTTTTGAGGCTCGCAGAAACCAAACTGCTGTAGAAGAATTAAGCCTGAATTTTTCTTTATGCTCTGATTAACAAAGACTAAAAAAGAAAGTGGCAGCCTAGTTTCTAAAGGCAATTGCTTCTGCAAGTAAGAGGACTTTAAAAAGCCATTTCTGAGTTCTTTTGGTTTGTTTGCCATTATTTGCTGTACCTTAAGCAAAATCCTACATTTATAATCCTGTAAATGATACCTTGAACCTGCTGTGTTTTTTGTTATGGAAATAAACTTTCTGTTACAAGCCTTACCCTCGGTTACCTAAACTACAAACCTTCTACATAAGGCACCAACATATTTTAGCAGTACTACACTTCCCAGAAGCCAACACGAAGAAATAGGTTGCTAGGAGCTAATAGAATAAGGAATCCTCAACCACTATGCCCCTCGACCACTAGAGGCAAGTGGCTTCGGGCGTTGTGCTTGTGACAATGGATGACGCTGTGAGGAAATGACGTACATAGCACCGGATTTACCTGACATGGGGTATCAGTGCGTTCAAGTCCTGTGGTTTGTGAGAAAAATGGTTGAAGTTTGAAGTTCCATTTAACATTGGAATTAGTGTTTTGGACTACCCTCTTCTGATGTAGATGGTGGTTCTCCACCATTGAAAAGTGAATGCATAGAATGGACTACATCAGGATTGCAGGGGAACTGTTGAGTTAAAGCCTTCCTTGGGGCTCTATGGCAAGCAGGTTTATATATAAAATATCTATTTTTTCCCTCTGATTTGTAAATACAGTAAGACATGAAATTCTTATTTGGGATTTCCCACTTCTTCATTTGATCAAATGCTGGAAAACTCCCTTGATTAAGCTTAAACTGTCCTAAAAAAAACAGCTCTTCTCTTTCCATTTATAAAACACCAATTTTCCCACCCTGGCTATAAATTCAGGGTTACCATAAATACTAATATGTGGGAATACCCTTGGAAAAACTCCCAATATTCCTCTCCACCATTTCCATGTGTTCCTAAAATAAAACAACAAGACCTGTCTTCATTCTCTCTCACAAGATGCTAGGGCCTTTAAATGGACAGCACATCTCGCCAATACTCTCTAATGGACAAAAGGACCCTGCTCTGGGACACATAGGAAGCACCTGAAAAACACTACTCTGCCATCCCTCCCCATTATTTTCTCTAGTAACTTCTGATAGCTAATCCAAGCCATTAAGTCTCTCCAAACGAATGTCCGTATTATCTCTTTAGCACACACATGAAGCAGAGACAGACCGGGCCTTATCACACAAAATTCTTTATTTAGAGAAGCCTGCTGGCTAAGTTTCAGCCAAAAGCCTTCATCAGGGGTCAGAGTCAAAATGAAGATACAAACATGTACAGGGTAAAATTTTAGAAGCCCTAGTCATGCTTTGGATGCCTTAACATGGGCATAGAAATGTCCAAAGCACAGAGATGTCTCCAGAGACATTTTAGAAGCCAGTCTGGGGATGTCACCAGCATGAGGATGTTCAACTCTGAATAGAGACATGGCTGGGGTATTCCCAAGACCATGGAGGAGAGATTAGACCAGGACCAGGACATCTCCATCTGATAGACAGAAACATCATAGACATCCAGCATCACGTTTAATTCTAAACCAACTCCGAGGCATGCATAGTGATGAACAAGCAACTGGAAAGTTCTCATTTGGGCTGAAAAACATCCAGAGTGTGTAGAGAGGAAAGACTCAATCATCCTCAGTACTCAGCACATCTTCAACTATAGAAGCAGTGGGATATAAACCCTGGCTACTCTGTTCCTAACCCACTACTCTGAACATTATGCTAGATGTCTAAGTTCTGCAAAACTCAGAAAAAAACACTCCACTTGAAACATAAACTACAATGAATATATGGAGCAAAAAACAGCAAATAACATAAAAAAACACCTGGAAGAGGAGGGGAGGTCTCAGAATCACGGGCAACACCAAGGCATGCAGGAAAATCCTGTAAGCCACTGCCCCCTCACATCAACAACCATCCCATTCACCCTCCCAGAGTGAACACAAATAATCCAACAAATTCTTCTTTCAATGGCAAAACAATGGATCGAAATATTCCACACTTAACTTCAGCAGAAGATGTATCACAACTTAACAGGATATATGATCCATTGTGCCCCAACGCCGTAATTTTCGGTGCCAATTAAGCATTTCGCAAACAATGCTGCTTCAGGGGGAATCCAGTAACTTCCATGAAAAAAGTGAAAAAAAGAATAAAAACATACAGTATATAGAACATAAGAACAAAAGATATGCCATACTGGGTCAGACCAAGGTCCATTGAGCCCAGTATCCTGTTTCCAACAGTGGCCCCAAAAGACACAGGTTCCGCAATGCTTGTTTTAGGTCAAGCAGTGATATCCTGGATCCTTTTTTAATAATGGTTCATGGACCTTTCCTCCAGGGAACTTGTCCAAACCTTTTTTAATCCCAGCTGCACTAACAGCTTTTACTACATCCTCCGGTAACAAATTCCAGAGTTTGATTACACGTTGAGTGAAAAAATATTTTCTCTTATTTGTCTTGAATAGTTTTCCCTGTAGCTTCATTGCATGTCTCCTAGTCTTACTATATTCTGATAACATAAACAACCGATCTACTCTTACCCGTTCCACTCCGTTCATTAATTTATAGACTTCTATCATATCTCCCCTCAGCCGTCTCTTTTCCAGGTTGAAGAGCCCTAACCTTTTTAGCCTTTCTTCATAGGAGTATCCTTCCATCCCCTTTACCATTTTGGTGGCTCTTCTCTGAACCTTTTCTAATAATGCTATATCCTTTTTAAGATACGGCGACCAGAATTGCACACAATATTCAAGGTGCGGTCTCACCATGGAACGATACAGAGTCATTATAATATCCTTTGTTTTATTTTCCATTCCTTTCCGTATGATACCTAGCATTCTATTTGCTCTCTTGGTTGCCGCTGCACACTGGGCAGAGGGTTTTAACATGTTATCCACAATGATGCCTAAATCTTTTTCCTGGGTGGTGGTTCCTAATGTGGAACCTTGCATTGTGTAACCATAGTTTGGGTTGTCCTTCCCTAGGTGCATAACTTAGCACTTGTCCACATTAAATTTCATCTGCCATTTTGATGCCCAGATCCTCTTGCAAATTTCCACAATCCTCATGGGTTTTAACAACTTTAAATAGTTTTGTGTCATCTGCAAATTTGATAACCTCACTCGTTATTCCTTTTTCTAGGTCATTTATGAATATGTCAAAAAGCAGCGGACCCAACACAGATCCCTGGGGTACCACACTATTCACCTTACTCCATTGGGAAAACTGGCCATTTACCCCTACCCTCTGCTTTCTATCTTTTAACCCAAAAGCCTCCAAAATAACGAACCCCGCTTACCACACTGTAACTCTAATACAGAATCCCAACTCAGGCCCACATTCACCCCGGCCACACGCTCGTCACAAAAAACACCACGCATGCGGTCTTTGCCTGTCACCACCCCACATATACTCCACCAGAAATGGAACACCAGAGACTCCTCCCACAAACTAAACGCATGCATTCTAATCAATTTGTGAGTTTAAACCCCCTGGAGCCACAGTTTGTAATCGGAAAATCTACCGCTGTTCATACAGCACCAGGACTTGTTCTCTAGTGTGTTCTCTACTCCCCGTCGACACAGTATCAATACAGAAGCAAGGCAATGCTGTACCATAGGGGCTTCCCATACCTTGCAATTTTATATGCTCCAGTGCTTACAAATCCTTGTCCAGAAAGATCTCATGGTTTTGCCTATATACAATAAACCACAGGGAGAAAAAATCCCATACACCACGCAGGAGGATCCACAAGTGGTCTCCCGCCTAAGTTCATAATCCTTCCCATGGTAAGTAAAAGTCAGAGTATTATATGACACGGAACAAAAAGAACAACTACCACAACTCTTATGTCCCCCACTATTCTCAATAGGGGGATGCAATGGGTGCAGAGAGGCGGGGCTCAACATTTCTTTAAATTCTGGTCTCTCAACCACACACAAAAATCCTGCTAAATAATATTATATCTTAGTTTAGGAGGGATATTGGACAACTGGAGCCCACCTCATCAGCATTTTTTTTAAATTTTATTTTTGTAAATTTTAAATCAATATCATTCAAGCAAAACAAGAATGACATCATTTTACTAATGCGTGTATCCCATCCGTATTCAATTACACCCATAACAACTCAGTCATAGTCACTACTCCGTACAGGTCAGTAAACAGCTATATCCATTGTTATTCCAGCACAACCCTCTCAGCTGAGGCTGCACAGCCTTCCCTTGGCCAGCAGATAACCATTTGTCACCTGTCATTTAGGCTCCTGAGCAGAACACCAATCACTTTTTCCAACTCACTCCCACACTCATCCTCAACCAAACATAACCCCCTCCTCGTCTTACCCCTCCCTCTCATTCCTCTGTTTATCTGACACCACTTTTATCCCCTACCCATGACCCACATTACAGACATCTTCCCTCTTCACCTCTCCTAAACCCAGTAACTGCAAACAGAACTCCTAAATACGGGCCCCTTCAAAGATTATATTCTGACCCTTCACCCATGCCTGTACCGCTCCCCCCCCCATTCACATACATAAAACTTACCCAGGGTTTGCTTGGTCATCTAGAGGATCAAGGAAGTAGTGTTCCCCCTCTGTTCCCACTCTAGAGCCACTGGAATTCAAAATGGTGGCACTGACCCATAGCAGTAGTTTTTTGGAACTACTACTAGGGCTCAATCTGTCATATTTCTTTTTTATGCTGCACTCTTTAAAATCAGTGTGGTTTACATGTATACTAACAGGTACTTTTTATTCCCTTGTCCCTGAAGGGCTCACAATCTAAGTGTACAGGAGGGTTAAGTGACTTGCCCAAGGCTGCAAGAAGTGGCCATGGGACTAGAGACCCCAGTCCCTCTGACTTGAGGTTGCTTGTCCCCATGTGGGAATTGAACTCCTTGCCTTCTGGCCTGAGGTAACCTGAGGTATCCCAACTACTGAGCCACTCCTCCCATATAAAATCAGCCACTCCTTATATGGTTGACTGACCCCCTAATGGCAATACCATGAGAATACCTCTACGGGTCATAGCCATCATTTTGAAACCTGGTGGCTCTAGAGTAATACTGAAGGTGGAACACACTTTCCCTATTCCACTAGAAAATCAGGAAAGCCACCAGAATCTTGGGGGGCTAGAGTTAGGAAATAACCTTTGGGGGTCCTTTGTTCCAGGGGGCTTCTTTTGTGAGGATTACACAGGTACACTACCAAAAAACTGCCTCCAGTTTTGCAACTGATTCCTATAGATTTTGGGGTGCTGAATCCAGGAAAAATAGCCAAAATGTTCCATCACGTCACGTTTTCTTGCAAAATTAGATTTCTTACCCATATAAGGAATGTTCACATAATTTCTTTTTAGCCGACTGCAGTTTATTTTCTTGGCCCAAAATAGAGGTTCTAATGGTTAACTAACTAGAAACACTCCCTCATGATATTTTAGAGTGTTTTGTATTCATTTTATACATTAACAGGACAATTGGGAGGCGGGGGGCTAAATCCAGTACTCGCGCTGGCGCATGTTCTTTCCTGTTCACCTCGCCTCGTTCGCTCGCTCAAACACGGTGGTTGCGACATGAACGTTCCTGTCAAATTTCAGTTTCTTGCAAGTTCATTATTACCTTTTGTTTGCTCAGTCGTAATCCAGCTTTATTCCGAAGTGGTTCACTACAGTTGTAGTTTGCAGTGCTGTGTATTTGTGATGGCTCACAGAGCCAGAGGTTGCGTCAACTCTCCGGACAGTTTTTGTTTTATTTGTGGGGAATATACCATGAAAAAGCAGCAGAGGAACATTTCTGCATTTATTAAAAAAGTATATTTCGCCTATTTCGGTTTGAAGTTAGGCGATTAAGACAAACCGTGGGCTCCTCACAAAGTGTGCAAGACATGTGAGGAAGATCTACGCTTATGGATGAAAGGTAAAAAACAAGCATTTCGTTTCGGAATACCTATGATGTGGCCGTGAACAAAGAGACCACAGCAGTGACTGCTATTTTTGCTCTTGCATTGTGAAGGGATACAACTTAAAAAATAAGAACGTAATAAGTTACCCCAACCTTCCCTCAGCAATTAGGCCTATGCCTCATAGCAACGAAGTACCTGTGCCTGAACCACCAAAATCTTTGGATCATATTTGTGTGGACGGTTCTGATCATGATGAGACTCATCAGATGGCTTTTCCCGATGAGTCCAGTACTTCCGAGTTTGAAACTGAACCAGATCAGAAACCTGAACTTTTCTCTCAAGCTGAATTGAATGATTTAGTCCGGGATTTAGGACTCCCAAAAGATGCTGCCCAACTGCTAGGTTCTCGGCTTAAACAGAAAAATCTATTGTCACCAGGAACAACTTTTTATTGGTACCGCAACCGCGAGACACAATTTTTGAAGTATTTCAGCAAAGAGGAAGATTTGGTATTTTGCAACGATATATACGGAGTGATGGAAAAGTTTAAACTCAAGTATGATCCTGCTGAATGGCGGCTGTTCATTGATTCGTCAAAAGACAGCATAAAAGGTGTTCTTCTTCATAATGGCAACACATTCGCTTCAGTTCCTATTGCTCACTCTGTTATTCTCCAAGAAAAATACGAGAATTTGGCCCTGATTCTTCAGAAGATTCGTTATGATGAGCATAAGTGGATGATTTGTGGAGACTTTAAAATTCTATCCATGCTATTAGGGCAGCAATCCGGTTTCACCAAATATCCCTGCTTCCTTTGCTTGTGGGATAGCCGGGCCCGCGACCTACACTGGGGGAAAAAAGACTGGCCAATTTGGGAGTATTTGAGACCCGGTGAGAAAAATGTTCTTCATGAGAGCTTGGTACCTCGTGATAAAATTCTATTACCACCTCTCCACATTAAGTTGGGTCTCATTAAGCAATTCATCAAGTCCCTTCCAAAAGATGGTGAGTGCTTTCGGTACCTTTGCTCAAAGTTCCCCCGACTTTCTGAAGCAAAGCTAAAGGAAGGAGTGTTTGTTGGCCCTGATATAAGGAAACTCATTTCAGATGGAGCATTCGCTGAAACGATGTCTGAGAAGGAAAAAGAAGCCTGGGATTCCTTCAAGGATGTTGTTCTCAAATTCTTGGGGAACAGGCGGGATGAGAACTATAAGGATATTGTTGCCAGGATGCTCAATGCCTTCAAAGAACAAGGCTGTAACATGAGCCTGAAAGTCCATTTCTTGCACTCCCATGTGAACTACTTTCCCGAAAACTTGGGGGCGTACAGTGAAGAGCAAGGTGAAAGGTTTCACCAGGACATCAAGGACACAGAGAGAAGATACCAAGGAAGATGGAACACCACTATGATGGCTGATTTCTGCTGGTTGCTGCTGCGGGAAACCCCAGATGAAAAATACGCCAAGCAGCGCACCAAGAGAAGCATTCGGGGGAAGAAGAAACGGGCCCACCAGGAGATTGATTGACCTAAGAATGACTTTAAAATCTAAACTGTGTTGACAAATATCGTGTTTTTACTAAACTTTGAAATCAAAATTTGCTAGTTATTACCACAGTGTCGGATCTCATTTATTAGAATTTTATTTTCACACCATCGGGTGTTTGTCTTCATGTATTGCAATGGTGCGGTTTGCGTTTTCTATTCTTACATACATACCTGTACAACATTTTTTGCACATTTCTTTGCTTTGCTTTGTGTCTAACCTCGCTCTTATATGCTCAATGTTTGTGCACATGTATGTGGCTGTTTTAAGTGCAGACAATTTTGCTACCATCACAGTGTGTTTTGTTGACATTACTCTATTCTTATGTGCTGCCTTGTTACAATTTTCTTTATTCTTATTTGAATAACTACTAAACAATTAGTATAAAGAATTCATCCAAGAAACTTTTATCTCGGTCGCACTCAATCTGAAACGTTCACCTCAAACTGCTAACCCAATGTAGCAAAAAATCTGTACGTGATGGAGCAAATTGGTTACCAGATTTGGATTCAGCGCACCAAAAAATGTAAAAATCAATCGAAACATTAGAGGCAGTTTAAAAAAAAATTTTTTTAGTGTACCTGTGTTATTACCTTGAGGTCATACTTGGGGCCTTTCTTGGGAGGCTTGATTGTGATAAAGTTTTATTGTTTGGGGGTCTACTGGGGAGATTGGATCATGGGGGGATTGGATATGGGGTGTGTGATCTTGGGAAAATGTGATTGTGGGTAAAGGATTAGATCTGGAGGCTGGGTGATCATGACTGCATTACTGCACTGCCAGTCTCATGGTAACCCTTAATGCCACCTCTTGAGATGCCATTAAGAACAGCTGTGCTATTGGAATCATGTAGTGTACTGTAGTTGCCATTGCCAGTCACTTTCGATCTCTGTCCAGAACCCACTGTGTGCCTACCCCAAACCCACCCTAAGAACTTAGCATAGGCTATGTGCCACATGGCAGGCATTAGCACAGACCTGTAGTTACAGCACATGGTAAAAAACACGCTAAGTTTATAATGCACTTCAACAAACATGCCCCTTTTCTTCTGTTTCTCTTTCTTCTCTTCTGAATGCCAGACAAAATAGTATTTTCTGCTCCCTTGTTTCACTTTCTTAATCAGGTACTGATGACATCAGCTATGGGATTTGATGGAAGGGAGTTAGGGATACTAATCTATAACTTCCAAAATAGTAAGTGGGAGTACTACATCTACATTGCTTATTTATTAATACCTCAGGATAGAACACTGCTGCTGTATATCTTTGATGAAATTATGCATAGTCTAATACAGAGGTGTACAAGTTTAATCTTCGAGTGCTATAAATAGGTCAGGAGTTCAGGGTATTCTTAATGAATATGCATGAGTTAGATTTGCATACAAGCATACAACAGGGATAGTGTTCTTGCTGATCAGTCTTATCCATATTCATTAGGAATATCCTTCAAGGTTTAATTGTTGTTCTTGTTGCTTACATTCATGTGTGCCTCTTGCAAATCTGTAAACAGTGTTAAGAAGCAGCACCTTACATGATTTTTGAGACAGTGACATGATGGTGTCTCTTTGGCCACATACTGTTAATCAGATCATAAATATAAAATGTTTTCTTAGATGAAGCTGTAGAAAATCACTAAAATAAGTAAGAGAGTGATACTTAAGGTAAGAATTTTAATTTTATTCTTTCATTTATTAAGACTTCTTTAACTGGCATCAAATACATAGTTCACTGTATTCTTTCAGAATATATGCAAAATTGAGCTTTTTTACTATTTTGCATTCTGGGTTTAGTGGTATCAAGATTTCCCACTAAAATAAAAATTAGGAGTATATTTACTTAGCTGGGCTAATGATTAACACATGCTATTTTGAACTAGGTCCTAGTCAATAACGTGGGACTTAGTTATAAATATCTATGAAAACATTAATATCATTCACACAGGATAACAGACCAAGGAGAATCATCAATAAAGACCTTCTTGTTGTTCCAACCAAATTCACGAACTGCAAATCTTCAACTTCTAAGGGGTATGTTTACTAAACGGCGCTAACGGCGCAGCTGCGATGTTATCACGCGATACGTGATGTTATTGCGCGATAATGGTGCATTACCATGCGATAACATCACGTATCACGCGATAACGTCTCCTGCAGTGGTAAGGTGTGCCGAGGGTGGAGTAAGGCTCCCCAGAGGGTGGAGTAAGGCTCCTCAGGGGCGGAGAGAAGGGGTCAATGGGTAGAGAGTGGGCAGGGAGAGGCCCCAGGCACACTATAGCTGTGAAATGAAGGTCCGAAAAATAGCGCGAGTGAAAACCTGGCGTTAGAGGCAAAAGTGAAGGAGAGAGAAACCATTTAAGTCAGCAATGTACAGCAAAGGCAGGGAGACCAAGAACAGTGATAGTAGTGATACATGTGCAGCAGCAGCAGACAGTGCCCAAGTATGAAAGGGTACTATGGTGAGGCTGCACATGGGATACAGGGGGCTGCAGCTGTGACATGCAGTGGTGCAGCTAGGGCAGCTGGGGCAGAGGGCAGGCTAGGCAGATGCCTAGGTAACACATAGAAAAGCAGAAAAGGAATATCAGCAACTGATGAAGGTCAAACATGCCCAAGAGTGTGTGTGTCCCACAGTGTCCCAGGGGACAGTTCCCAGCAAACACCCCAAAGGGCACAGAACATTGGCAGGCGGTGCCGGGGGGAAGAATGGATGTCTATGCAGGCACCCCTACCCAAGATTACACATCATAGGCAGCCGCCTTCCAGGACACTGGATGGCCTGGTACTGCGCACCACCAGCACCACCGGCATAAGGGCATGTCAGCATGGTGGCAGAGGGGTGCTGGTGGTGGAGGGGGCAGTGGCATCTGCCCACAGCAGACTAAAGCAAAGCCCTGTCTAGGTGGGTGCCTTGCACTGCAAAAGACGTCTGTCTGTCTGACAAACAGTAATAGTATCTCCAGGGAATGACCTGCCTCTGTGGCAACAGTTTGGTGTAGTACATACAGCCAGTGCATTCAGGAGCAGACAGACACAGGTTCAAGTCTCAGCTGTGGTTCCTGCAGACCATGTCCCCATATATTACCCAGTAATAAAGAAGGAACTGTTTTTGCAGATAAAATAAATACGCCATAAACGCCTATATCCTACCCTACAGAGCACATTCACCATAGACATGTGCAGTCCCTACAGCAGAGGTTCCCAACTGCAGTCCCGGAGGGCCAAACGGCATTCAGGTCTCATGCTGTCCCTAAGAAATATGCTTGAGATGCATTGTTATGCACCGCTCCCATTGTATGCAAATGTAGCTCCTGCATATTCATTCGGGACTAAAGCTGAATAGGGGTAAATCCCTCCAATCCTCCAAGGCTATGTAATCTCTGTCTCTGGTTCTTAACACTAAAATCAAAATATCACATTGACTTTGTCTATTTGAAACTGAATTTTACAAATAATAGGTTATAAGGGGTATGTAGGTCTCAGACTCCCCAGAGCACTGGCTTATCAGACAATGTACTATGCCTTAGTGCTTGTTTGCATCAACGACCTTTGTATCCACATCCCCTAAGATGTTTAGTGTAAATATTGCATTCGGATATATTATTATAGTATTAATCGTGCTTATCTGAGCAGGTGTAGACTCCCCGACGCCACCATCCGGCTCCGTTCATGCGTTTCACAGGTGAGAAGTTTCTTCAGGGGGAATTTAGATCCTTTAAGCACTCAAGATGGTATCTAGTGCTCACTTGTTTGACATATGTAAATGCTCAACTCTGATAATTTACTAAGAAAAATGACAATTGAAAATTGTATTGACATACCTCATATTCAATCGTTTACAAAGAAAAGCCTTTTTGAGAATTATGCCAACTCATATATGATCCAGTAATCATACCTTATTTTTTAGGTTCTAGCGCTCCTTCTTGTGATTGAAGAATCTTAAAAAAAGCCGCGCATGCGGACTAACTCTCTTTAGAGTTTATAATCGCACCGCTGATGTGTGCGTCAACTACTACGTCATGGGCGCCTACCACTAGTATTCATTCATTACATTTTCAGGAGATCACGTTAACATTCTGATGACACTGACGTATCGGTGATCATTAAACTGTATAGCCCATACAGGCTCTTAAACTGAAAGCTAAATGTTGAACAGAAGGGCACAACACTAGATGGGCGGAACAAAAAATATATTTAAATACATTTAAATACATCCTCCCCACTCAATGGTATTGTTCAAGCCTTCAGGGGATACTGTATTTAATTTATAGATCCACCTTTGTTCATTAATCAATAGCATTTGTTGTTGTGATTTACCTCCTTTCCCCATTGTAACCTCTTCTAAACAGAAACATCTCAGATCTTCGAAAGAATGCTGTTTCTGCAGACAATGTGCTACTAGTGGGGCTTCAGCAACTTTACATTTTAGTCTGCTCCAATGTTCAATCATCCTAGTTTGGAAAACTCGAACAGTTTTCCCTATGTATCTTAAACCGCAAGGACAGGTAATGCTGTAAACTACTGAACAAGAATTACAAGATGTAGAATAACGTAAGTTATGAACAAATCCATTATGTTCAAAGCATGTTCTTTCCTCTGTTATCGAGCATATGGTACAATTTCCACATTTCCTATGGCCAAATGTGTCATTCATGGATGGATACGATATAGGTCGCAATCATGCGGGACTAAGTCGCTCTTTCAGATTTGTCCGTCTTGTCCATACACACCGAATACCATATTGCTGTAATCCAGGAATAGTAGCTAAAACATTGCTATGCCGTTTTATGATCCTCTTTATACATCCACTGTATGGCGAAAATTGTGTAACCATATTGATCATGGTGTCATTATAAGCTTCATGAGAGCATGGCTTTAATAGTAATGACCTATTCATATATAATGCCCTTCTGTATGCTGTTTTAACAACCCGTTCAGGATATCCTCTCTGTAAAAAATTTTGTTTTAATTGTTGAGACCGTTTCTTAAAGTCTCTCTACAGAGACTCTTTACAGAGAGGACATCCCATTACCTCTGGCTTGGTGGTCATTGTATTAACCAGTGGGCTACAGCTCTATATGTATTCTCACAATGCTGCCATAAAGTTAAGGTTACCGCGCATAAACAGCCAACGTGCCTCCTTTCGGGCGATACACAGTACATGCTACTTGGACACCGGCACGCCCACCTCCCTATATGGCATTGCTCACATTATCGCTGGGAGTTCCGCCGGTAACATTAGGATGGTGTAGTACACATACCCCATAGCAAATATCAGTGTGCCCACCAAAAATAAACCATCACCTCAGCTGGAAAACCTAAGGTACCCTGTAAAGTGCCGTAGCTTGGGGTCTACCCGATTCTGGTAAGCACAGCTGACAGTTACTGGGTTGATCTGTAGTGGTTGTGTAGTCAGCCCGTGCTATGAGAAGAGGCATAGCATACTTGTCAATACAATGCCCTCAGAGTCACTGCTTATGGGTTTGAATCCCCAGTGCACCAACAGCAAGATGAGTACTACTACAACTATTGAGTGTTTGTAACAGTCAGACACATCGCTACAATCAGTGATACAAGCTTAATACACCTTTACCTTTGTCCCGCACCTTAAGGAGAGGCGTGGCATTGCATCGCTGAAAGCGCGTCATAAGGTGCCAAAAGCTAAGGCACACCAGATGCAGCCCAGGCCAAACCGCGTAAGGCATTTAATGCTGTAAACTAAAGTCAGCCACCATGGCCACCAATTGCCGTATCTGACGTGTAGTCATGTGGCCCCAGAGATAGTTCACCGTGTGGCGTCCGTGACACGCACACGTGGCGTGCGCGGTGTAGTAGGGTGCGGCACGGCATATGTGCGATACAGCGCATGTGCGGTGTACATGTGTGCATCACCAACACATAGCCACCATCCAAAATGGCTACGCAATCCCGCAAGCCAGCATTTACCCGCTCGGACCTACGTCAACTGGCAGCATTAATCTGCAAGAAGCAGCCGTGCCTCTTTCCAGGCACATCAAAACACCAGGATCTTGAACGCGTCAGGAGGGCGTGGGTGCGCATCACAAGGCACTTCAACCGTGTAGCACAATACCCACGTGACGTAAGTGTATGGGGACAGGTCACAAAATGGAAGGTGTGCAACACAAGATCCAGCAATCAAGACACATAAGACTTGCACCACAGGGGGCAGACACCTGTCTGTGGCCAAACCTTTGAGCAATCTTTCTGCATATGTTGCTGTGTGCACCTATACCCAATCCCCAGGAGCTCCAGACATGAAAACAGAGGTGCAGGGGTCAGCGTGGTGCCATGTTAGCTGCTCCTGTTGCAGTTCACACCTCTGCCCAACCCCCAGGAGTGGCAGCCCCCATGACAGAGCTCTATTAGGCAACCTGGGGTCCTGATGGCTGCTGCTGTTATGCATTACCAGCTCTGCACAATCCCCAGGAGGCCCCAGACCAGATCACAGTGGTCTCATATGCATCCTGGTGGTATGGTGGGTGTTGCTATTGCAGGTTCCCAGCTCTGCTCTATCCCCAGGAGGCCCCAGCCCAGATGGCACAGGTCTATTCTACATCCTGGTGGTATGGTGGGTGCTGTGGTTGCAGGTTCCCAGCTGTGCTCTATCCCCAGGAGGCCCCAGCCCAGATCACAGTAGTCTCATATGCATCCTGGTGGTATTGTGGGTGCTGTTGTTGCAGCCTCCCAGCTCTGCTCTATCCCCAGGAGGCCTCAGACCAGATTACACAGGTCTATTCTATGTTTATGTTTATGTTTATTGATTTGATTGACCGCCCTTCAAAATAGCAGAGCGGTTTACAATGATAATAAAATATTACAGTAACATCAAGGCACAAGGCCGGAAAAGTAGAAAGAAAGTTACAATTACTTTGTAGAGAGAAAATGGAAGAGCAGGTTGATATCAAAGGGTATAGGAAAAAAGGTTAGGGGTGAGAGGAGGGAGGGCCAAAGGCAAGGGAGAAAAGGTGAGTCTTTAGATCCAGCTTGAAGGTAGGGTTATGATGTTCCAGGCGGAGGGCGGTGGGAAGGGAGTTCCAGAGGGCAGGGCCTAGAAAAAAAAAAGCTGAGGAACGGGTAGAGTGCAGGTGGAGTAGGGAGGGAGGGGGTTGTGTGAGACGGTTGAGATGAAAGGAACGGGGAGTGTGTCTGGGAGTGTGAAAGTGGATGAGGTCAGCCAGGTATTGAGGAGTGGAGGTGTGAAGTGCTTTATGAACAAGGGTGAGTAGTTTGAACTGAATGCGGAAGGAAATTGGTAACCAGTGAAGGCGGAAAAGAAGGGGGGTGACGTGGTCTCTGGGGGACGAGTGGGACACGAGTCGAGCGGCTGTATTTTGGATTCGTTGAAGACGTGACAGTTGGAGCTTGGTGAGACCAGTGAAAATGGAATTGGCGAAATCAATGCGAGAAATAACTAGTGATAGAAGCAGAGTAGTAAGAGCAGAGGGAGAAAGAAAAGGACGAATTGCCCGGATCTGACGGAGGTAGTAGAAAGAGGTTTTGGAGATATGGGAAATGTGAGCTGAAAAGGAAAGGTCAGAATCGAAAAGTACACCAAGATAACGAAAAGTAGGAACAAGAGAGATAGGTGAACCAGAGAAAGAGGGGGCCAGAGAGGGGGGCTGATGACCGTGGGAAAACCAAATAGCAGTAGTTTTGGAGGTGTTGAGATGGAGGCAGTTATTAGTTAACCAGTCGGAGACAGCAGTTAGACACAGGTTTAGGGGGGCAAGATCAGGACAAACAGGGGAGGTGTGATAGAGAAGAAGAATGTCATCTGCATAAAAGAAGGCCGTGATCCCAAACTGTTGTATCAACAAGGTGAGAGGAGTCAGAAAGAGGTTGAAGAGCAAAGGTGCGATAACGGAGCCCTGTGGGACTCCGCAGGGAAGGGGAAAAGGGTCTACATCCTGGCGGTATGGTGGGTGCTGTTTTTGCAGCCTCCCAGCTCTTTTCTATCCCCAGGAGGCCCCAGACCAGATGACACAGGTCTATTCTACATCCTGGTGGTATGGTGGGTGCTGCGGTTGCAGGTTCCCAGCTGTGCTCTATCCCCAGGAGGCCCCAGACCAGACGACACAGGTCTATTCTACATCTTGGTGGTATGGTGGGTGCTGCTGTCTATGTGTGGAACACCACCCCCATCCCAGGAGGCCCCAGACCTGAATACAGAGGTCAAGTAGTCATCCTGGTGGTCTGGTAGCCGCTGCTGTTGATGTGTGGAACAGCACCCTATCCCCAGGAGGCTCACAAACCTGGTGATAGAGGTCTAGTACACATCCTGGTGTCATGATGTTTGCTCCAGGTGCCGTTTCGCAGCTGCGCCCCACACCCAGGAGGCCCCAGGCCACATCACAGAGGTCTATTACTCATCCTGGTGTTATGGCTGTTGTTGCTGTTGTAGGCTCCCACCTCCGCCTCATCCCCAGGAGGCATCACACCAAATCACAGTGCCCTAACGGGCACCCCATTGTAATGGTAGTTGCTATAGGTGCAGTGTCCCAACACCCCCTCACCCCCAGGTTGCAGAAGACCCAGCATAGAGGCGTGTACAGGGCCCTGGTGTCGTGGTGATGGTTCCTGCTGATGTGTGATCGTCAGCCCAACACTGAAGTGTGTGCTGGACTGCACTGAGGATATGGACTCACATCCCCTGGAGACCAGAATGGCAATGCCGCACATGCCATGTTGCTGTCATGTCAGGCAAGGGGATGGCAGGTATATGGCATGGGAGTCCTGCGAGGCAACACACAGGACACGTAGGTGTCACATGACACATGCCCATCTTCATGCCTACACATGCAGGCGGAGGTGCCAACAGCTAGTATGGGGCACCCTGGCCATACCAGGAGAGGCCCCCATTGCACACAGACATATGTGCCATGTAGTTTGCCATGTGTAAGGATAGCAGGACCCTAATGGCTGCAAACATTGCTTATTCCCACAGGTAGAAGACCTACACAAGAAGGGGCGAGAGATGCGGCTACACTGCCCTGGGTAC
Organism: Ichthyophis bannanicus; assembly: GCA_033557465.1. Classification (NCBI taxonomy): domain Eukaryota; kingdom Metazoa; phylum Chordata; class Amphibia; order Gymnophiona; family Ichthyophiidae; genus Ichthyophis; species Ichthyophis bannanicus. Next base: position 890,311,722 of record CM066032.1, on the reverse strand, counting down.
TTATGCTGCATGCAGCATGAGGCAATGACCGAGGGTGATGATGAGTGCCCTATCCTCTGCATGGCACCACACCATGCCCAGGGACATGGCAGCCTGTGGTGCCACATACAATGTGTCTGTGATGTGTGAAACACATGATGCACTGTTCATGTCTGCCTTCTCCATAGAGGCTGCAGATGCTGGGGAGGGGACCTCCACACCCACAACACACAGTGGCAGCCCCCATGACCTCTGGAAGGCCAGAAGTCAAGGATGGGTCTGCTACAGCGGAGGACAGCATCGATGTGGGGGAGGAAGACATGGAGGGCCTGGATGGTGGGGAGGGGTGGGAGGAGGGGGTATCCGAGGGTGATGGGGAGGTGGTGTGAGTTGGTGAGGATGGTGAGGAGGAGGGCGTGGAGGACAGTGAGGGGTCTGGGCAGGGCGGGGATGGCAGGGGGCCATGGAGGGCGGGGAGGGGGAGCCTGTGTCATGGAGCGGACACAGGAAAGCACAGGGCACTTGGGGCCCCTGCCACCTGCCCCATGCGCGTGGTCATGGTGTCGGCCTGGGTGTGGGACCCCCAAACATTGCCACACAGAGGGGCCACGCAGATGCTACCACCCAGACAACAGCCGTCTTGTGTGGATGTGGTGGCAAATGCATGGGTCTCCTGTGTATGGCAATAGGCACTGTCATGAGGTCCCTGAGAGACCATGGCCAAGCCATCATGCAGCTGACAGCTGCTGTTGAGGGTATGGCTGAGGTGATGCACCACCAGAATTATCATGGCATGTTCATGGTACATCCACAGTCATACCCTCACGGAGGGCCTCACATGGCATACCTGCCCTTCGCTGTCCTGGGACCTGCGACCAGCACATGGGGTCCAATGGCAATTGACCGCATGAGACATATCACCAAACATTTTATAGTTGTGATGTTTACCCACCTGTGGGTGAGTGTTGTATTTTATGGACTACCCAACACTTGTATGGCAAGTACTGACGCAAATGTGAAGTAAAATATCATGTGGTCAGGCAACCCTTGCAATGGTCATGTGTCCTCTGTAAATGCATACTGTAGCGGTGAGTGTGGCACCTGTGTGCATGTCCCAGTGTGTATGTGTCACACAGACATGGACTAGGGCCCACAACAGGGAGTGGGGAGTGCCATTTGTACATCCGGATGTATCCCCTAGTGACACCCTGATGTAACCATGTGCTGCACAGTTCAGCAGACATGGAGACATCCACGTTGTCACGGATAGTCAGTCTGTAACAGGAATGTCCCATGTGACAGGATGGTGAAGAGGTAAGAGAGTTGTACCTGTGAAGCTGGTTAGATGAGATGGACTCGAGTATCCAAGTGTATGATGGGGGTGAGGTGGTGAGGCTACGAGAGGGTTTCTCTGCTGATGTGGGGAAGCAGCGGCTGCCGACAGGTGCTGGAGGTATATAATGAACTGGCTACAGCTAGGTAGATCTGTCCGTCGGGTCTGTAGTCAAAGCATGTGCGGTTAGTATGACACGGAGACCTTGGTGTGTGTCTGATAGACGGGTCACCCATGTAGATAGCTCGATGTGGATGATATGCAGTGACAAAGAGGTGATGCCCCCACTATCAGTGATCAAGCAGACATATACAGCAGGTGGGATGGAGAGATAGGGTGCAACCCCCGGCATATGTATAGCTGTGCACACATGGCACGGTGCATGGCACACAGGGCATGTGTGGAGCTGTCTGTCATGTCGGCTCCTGGTGCAGACATCCTGCCGCTCTGCGGCATGGTAGGGCACATGTGCCCATGGTGACCCCAATGGGGACATACCACCCATGGGACCCCCGACACAAACAGTGGACATGTACACATAGGTAACCAAAACAAAGGCTGTATTTGATGCGGGTTCCTGTCATACATACACTGACAGCACTACCACCTGTGTGGCCACCTCTGCCCTAGCCCCTGCCCATGACCCCTCACACCCCTTTGCGCCGGGGCCACCGATGCCTCTGGTGCTGCAGCTGGCTGCTGGACTTGAGCCGCCATGGCCTCGAGGGCATCAGCCACCCAGCCTATCCCTGCTGCGATCTCTAGTCTGTCCCATGCAGATGCTGTGTCTCCTGGTTGTGCTCCCACATGACTCTGCGGAGCCCCAGCACCGCCCGAGTGATGGCCCGGACCACCTGGCATTGGGCAAGCTGTACCTCCCGCTGTCCATGCAGTTCCGACCGTAGTGCCAGCAATGCCCAGCAAGTGCCTGTGGGTGAGAGGGATTGTGACCTGTGAGACATCTGCTGCACACACCCATACATGCATGACCTGGCCATTCCCCAACATGCCACACCATCCCCCCAGACATGACCAGGGGGGCATATGTATGTGTCGGGGGCCACTGTCATTGTGTGTGCATCTGCCCCCACCACTGTGTCTGGGGGTTGGTGTGTCACACCAGCACATGCATGCATCCTGCCAGTTACCTACCTGCAGCATCTCTGTATGCCAGCACTCTGTGTGCCCTCAGCTCCTGGAAGATGACATGCATTGCGCTTGGTGGTGTGTCCGCAGGCCCTGGTGGTGGCATTGTGGGACTGACCCCTACATCCTCCAGCCCCTCTCCAGCCACTGTGGTGATGGTAGGAACACACCGCTGTGGTGTGTGTTTGTGCTCCAGTGCACCAACAAACTCAGGCATCACATCGGCCCCTGGGGTGTTTCCAGCGGTGCTGGTGGCAGCCTCTGGATATGGCTCCTCGGGGTCCCACACTGGCTCAGGCTCTTTGCCATATCCCTCCTCGCCCACCTCAATTGCCTGCATGTCATCTGGGGGGTGGAACAAGGTACCCAGTAGATATGGGATTGACACAGACATAGAGACCATTGGGACATCACTACAATAGGCAATGTGTGTACTGCCTCTAGGTGATGTCATGCCACCTACAATGGGGTCAACACATGTGTGTCGACTATGATGTACCTGGGTGGGGTGGGCAGCATGTTGTGGTGTGTGAGGTACAGCGCCACATTAGCAAGTTGGATTCGGGGTTGGGGTGGTGAGTGTTACACACACATTGTGCATCACCAGGTGTGCACTGTGTGTGAAACATGGGCTATGAGCACAGAGCTACATTTTATTTATTTATTTAGACAGTTTTGTATACCGCCTTATCCTTCAATCAAAGCGGTCACAACACAATTGGGGGATACATTTAACACATGGGGATATGAGACACATACACTAATACTTACAGGGAACATGGGCTATGAAGGGTTAAGTGGCTTGCCCAAGACCACAAGGAGCATCTGTGGGACTAGAAACCCAGTCCTTCCGGCCCAAGGTTGCTGTCCTCTGTTGGGATTTGAACCCCTGACCTTCCGGCCTGAAGTACCTTGCCCCAACCACTAGGCTACTCCTCCCTGTACATGTGGCATGGTGTGTGCGTGGGACCCTGCAAGGTGGGTGGGGCCTGTGACATTGTGTGTGGGCGACATGTATGCACAGAGGGGGTGCGGGTACGGGCAGGTGATGTTGCTGGTGGCATGGCAGATATCCAGACGTGTGCGGGGACAGGTACAGTGTTGGCCCATGTGTGTCATGGGTTGGGAGCAACACCAAAAAAGCACAAATCACGTTGAGCACAAGGAAACAGTCATAGGTGTGAATGAGAGGAAAGACAGAGTCCTTTATTGAACCAACGGCCGCCCAACACAGGCCGTGTTTCGTATCCTGCTGCTCTTTTTATATGTCCAATTGATTACAACTGTAGAACCCTAAGGTGGTTTACTCACCCTGTTCGTTTTCATTGACTCACTCCTATTTTGCTTTTAGTTTCATTTCTTTTTATAGCAACTATCTGATTATGCTAGCTGCATTGGTAATTTAGTTGTTTGCGTATCCTGTCTGTTTCCTCCTCTCTCTACATGCTTTGCTTGTTCGTTTCATGCAGTCTAAAAAGCTTTTTATGTATTGTTTTAATTATTTTATCATGTTTTTATGTATAATTCTTATGTTTTTTAGCATTAGCATATAGTCTAAATGTCTGCACAATACAGTGTGAAGTAACACGTGGTTTATGATTTACAACAGAGGTTAGTATCTCAGTTTGACTTATGCACATTCTCATCAGGTCCCGAGCACTATCATCCCCTCCTTTTATATTTGTCATTTATGTACATATATGATATTATTAATTTTAATTCTCCTGTTTTTATATCTTTATGTTTTAGTTTCATTTATTATATATTTATTGTTTTAACATTTGTGTTTTATAATATAGCCATAGTCTTGGTTTGTTGTTCCTTTATTACTTCTGATGCTTAATATGTTCATGTTTTTAGTTTTCTTGCCTGGCTAGCCCCTGACGAAGGGTACGAAACACGGCCTGTGTCGGGCGGCCGTTGGTTCAATAAAGGACTCTGTCTTTCCTCTCATTCATGCCTATGACTGTTTCCATGGGTGGGGAGCAATGCAGGACTGTGCACTCTGTGGACCACCTATGCGGGGGGTGGGGGGCCCTGCTGTGCATGAGGTTGCATGGGGGGGGGGGTGGAGCGGAACAGTTTCCCCGGCAATGTGGTGTCTGTGAGGGGGTTGACCCCTGGTGGTGTCGGTGTTGGTGTATGCTCATCTGTTGCAGGGGCCAGTGGGTCTGGAAATAGGGACATGACATGGAGGTGGGAGGGTGTGTTCACTGTGTCAGTGGGGGTGTATCAGCACATATGCCCATGCTTTGGGTGTCCTGGGGTGGTCAGTGGGATGCCTGGCTGACTTGGTGTGTCTGTTGCCTGGTCTGCATGTGGTGTGTGTTTGCGTCTGTGACAGAGATTTGGATGCTGCATCCATGCGTTTGTCTGATATGCGTGACATATATGGCGTGTAGGGTTATACATGGCATGGACAGATATGTGTGTGGGGGAGGGGGGTTTGGCCGTCGCTGTCTGCAGATCAATGTGTTCACCTGTACATGGTTGGGGAGTGGTGTCAATCTACCTGCCCGACCGAGTGCCCCCCCTCGTTCAGTACACTTGTTCAGTGCTGCATCATATCCACCACTGTGCATGGCCACAGCACACCCCCAGGTACCTGTCCTAGCCTCCCTGGGGAAACATCGCTGGACGTTGCTGCCCCTGTGTCCTCCCCTGTGTCTGTTGGGGCATACCTGTTCTCAGGATATGGGCCCGCACCACTCCGTGGCTGACACAGCATGTGCTTGGTGGATAGCTGTACATGTGCTGCATGTCTCAGACATACCTGCTTGTGGGTAGGCCATGTCCAGCGCCGGGGACAGTCCAAGGAGGTAGATCGGACCTAGATGCTCAGAAAGCTGCAGCTCCAGGGGTGTGAGGTTTAGGGTGAAGGGACCATCCCCGCCAGTGGCACTAGCATGTCTGCGTCCGGCAGTCATGTGTGCACGCACCCCCACCTAATATCGTTAAATCTACTCCTCAGACTATCGAGGTACATTGGTGGCCCCCCTGCCTGTGCCACAGCCTCTTTCACCTCCTCCCACACCTGGGTCCTTATGCTCACAGGTGTGTGTGAGCTCATGCGGCCATAGAGGTCCTCATAGTGTTAAAGGACACTTGCCAGCAGGTTATGGTTCTCCTGCTGGCTGAATCATATTGTCATCCTCCTCTCGTCATCAGGCATAGGCTTCCGCTTCTGCTTGGCTGATTGGCGCCCCTCTGCTCCTGGGTGGGGCCGAACATACAAGATGGGCCTGCAACCTCAGACACCTGGTGTCCCAACACTCCTGGCTCATTGGGCAGGGTCCCTGGCGTTTCCCCGGATGCTCCACCTGTTATGTCAGCCCCAAGCATGTACGTGCTCTCCCTGTCCCCCCTCTGTATTCCGGCAATGTCTGATCTCCTGCGACTCACCTCCCCCACCACTCACCAACCCAGCCACTCCCGACCCCCACCACTCACCAACCCTGCCAGTCACCTCTCCCACCACTCACCAACCCTGCAACCCAACTTCTCCTCCACTCACCAACCCTACACCCAACTCCACCATCACTCACCTTCCAAGCCACTCTCCTCACCTAACCTGACCCTGTCTCTGTCCTCGCCTCACCACCACCAACGCACGCCTTCTTTTTCCATTGCCTACACAAACCCCTTAGCATGTGGCACGTCTGCATGTCTATTTATGTGGCATTTTCCATCTGTGCATGCGTGCACGTGTTGTGCATGCGCAATGGCGGCGACACAGCATATGTGCAGCGGTAATGCGTGAGATGTGTATGCAGAGCCTGGTGCCGCACATGCACGTGCAGATTATGTTTCTGCGTAGGAGGTGTACACATGTGCAGCGCCAGCTCCCCCAATGCTGTGTCAGTTGCGGTGTGCGCGGGACCTGGTGACGCACATGCACAGACACATACAGGCTATGTGCATGTTTGCCGCATGGTTCTGTGCACGCTGCAATGGACAGGGAGTTGGAGGAGCTGGCGCCGCACATGCGTATGGCCCCTATGCAGATGGAAAATAAAGCAAAAATAGACATGCAGACAAGCCACACGCTGAGAGGTTTGGGTAGGCAACAGAGAAGGAAGATTTGCGTTGGTGTTGGTGAGACAAGAAGAGGGACTGAGTCAGGTTAGGTGAGGAGAGTGGCTGGGCTGGTAAGTGGTGCTGGAGGTGGGTACTGGTGTTGGTGTGTGGTGTTGAAGGTGAGCGGCTAGGTTGGTGAGTGGTGTGGGAGGTAGGTGGCAGGGTTGGTGAGTGGTGGGGGAGGTGAGTGGCTGGGTTGGTTTCTGGTGGGGGGAGTGGCATGGTTGGTGAGTGGTGGGGAGGTGAGAGCTGGGTTATTGTGAGGTGGAGGTGGTGAGGGGGGTTGAGTTTATAGTGTCCATTATGGTGGGCTTTGTGGTTGCCTCTTGTGCCCTGGGGGATGTGCAGGGGCTGTGGTTGCCTGATGAGGGAGATGGTCTTCCTGGAGCTGACGCACAGGGCATGGGTGCAGTTCCGCTGCAACACAGACCTGCAGCTGTGGGGGGAGGCCAGGCAGGGGCTGTGCCAGCACTGCACAGGAGGCATGCCGAGTTGCAGGCTCACCAGCCTTGCTTCTACAGGCCCAGGGCCCAGCTCCAGGGCATGCGTGAGGACCAGGTCATCTCCCTCTACCGCCTGAGCACAGGAGCTATTAGGGAGCTCTATGAGTATCTAAGACCTGACCTCGAGCCCCTGACTGGTCAGTCACATGCCATACCGGATCTGGTCAAGCTCCTTGGTGCCCTACATTTCTTTGCCTCTGGCTGTTTCCAGTCATCTGTGGCCACAGTGGATGGCATGAGCCGCCCCACCTTCTCACGCTGTCTCCACCGGGTACTGCATGCCATGATCAGCCGGGTGGGGAATTACATTGTGTTTCCCAACAGTAGGCAACAGTGGGGGCCCTGAACCTGGCATTTGAAGCATCTGCCGGGATACCACATGTGATGGGAGCGATCAATTGCACACATGTTGCCCTGGTCCTGCCTAGAGACAGGGAGGCAGTGCTCCGCAACCATAAACACTACCACTCCCTGAATGTTCAGATTGTATGTGATGCAAATATGCACATTCTGAATGTGGTCCAGAGGTTTGCAGGGTCTAGCCATGACTCCTATATCCTGCGTCACTCTGCAATATTTGATCAGTTTGAGGCTGGCCAATATGAGGACTGTATACTACTGGGTGGGTATTTGTCATCTCTGACATGCACATTGTGTACCCCTGACCTACCGTATGCACATATGTTTGTTTTTGAGATGTGTGACTAGTTGTGTGTCTGTGTCATTTGTGTGTGTGAGGGCTAATGCTGGGGAGGGGGCACTCAAGGTCTTCTGTGCTGCGGTGCTGTGTGTTGCCGGCACAATTACCTCTGACGTTTCTGGCCATTTGACTTTGTGTGTCTGAGTTGTCACAGTACAACACACATGTATGCTGCCTGTTTTTCAACAGTGTAGAGTTGTCTCTGTCATCCTGTCTGGCAAGGTGAGGTTCCTGTTCCTGTCCTACCACCTGTCTGTGGACAGTATCATGACCTTCACATGCATGCACAGGTCAGCAACTCTTCCCTTGTCCAGGGTGCATTGCATGTGTGTCACCAATGGGTTCTGGGCGGGCGAGAATACCTTTCTGCCTCTGGTGTCTGGCCATGTGTCTGCAGTGGTGGGGGCTTATGTTGACTGCACTATTCTGACCTACCCCCTGCTCAATCGCTCGCACCTCCGAACACGGGGGCTAGTTGTTGTGTCCCATCATGTGTTGTCCTATGTTTCAGTCTGACCTGTCTGTGGTGTTAGTTTGTACGTACAGTCTTGTATGCATGTGCGTGGACATCAGCTCGTGGTTTAACGTTAAACATTTCTTTCTGCAGGTAATGCAGGATATGGGTGTTGTCCCTGGTTGCTGACCCCTGTGCGTCTATCACGGACACGTGCAGAGATGAGGTACAATGAGGCCCATGCCTCCAGTCGCTTCGTCATCGAGCGCACCTTTGGTGTTTTGAAAAGTCGCTTCAGGTGTCTGGATCGTACCGGCGGGGCCTTACAGTACAAACCCATGACTGTAGCAGAGATCATCATGGCCTGTACAAATTAATGAGGATCTGGAAGATGATCCAATGTGCCCTCCTGTACGTGCCCGTGGTGACACACATGAGGGCACAGCAATCAGGCGGCAGCTAATCGAGGAGCTTTTCTCAGGTAAGTACTGCATATGTTGGACATAACCTTTTTTTAGATATATATGTACTACTACTACTACTGAGTATTAGTATCGCACTGACAGTCATATGCAGCACTGCCCTGACATAGCTGAGACAATGCCAGTCCATCACAGCTTACAATGTAGTCAAACCTGTAACACAGCAGGTGTGGCCAGGGGACACCAGCGGGTGGAGGGGATTGGAGTAGGCATGCTTATTAGGCGGTAGCAATGTACTGAGCTGTCACACGTTGGTTTGACCTTGTTGGTGGGGGTGGCTGCCCTGCAGCGACAGGTGGTTAGATGTAGGTTTTGGGTGCTGCAAAGTGAGGGGTGTGTGGTCTGTCATCCAGAGTAGGGTAGCAGGCCATGGAAGGGATCAGCGGCTTTGACGTGTGGGGATCACATTTGGGGGTTAAGAGGGGATAACTTGGGTTGTATGCTCAGATGAGCAGGGACTGTGTGTTCGCTGTGTTGGTATAGCGATGCATACATGTGTTAGCACTATTTACATGCTCAGTTGTAGTGGTATTTGTACTACCAGAGTTATGCGATTAAAGGTACAGGGCAGCCACAGTGTGACTGCACGTAAGGATCAGCAGGTGCAGCTTGACCTGTATGCATAGACAGATGGGGAGCCTGTGAGGTGTCATAACATGTGGTGTATTATTGCCATGATGTGTCTACCGGTAGATTAGCCATGCAGCACTGTGTGGCATACATTGCAGCGAACAGAGAGGATTCCAAAGGCAGACATAAGTTACATCAGATAGGGTGGCAGATGTTGAAGGGGGGCATCTGTGTTTGATTTCTGTGTTCAGGAGTGAGGGCAGGTATCTTGATGATGTTTTCTGGAACTACACGGCAGGCACTAGCTATGTGATGGATATGTGTGGAGAGGGGGAGAGACGAGTCATTGACAAACAATACCTTGCAGACAAAGTAGATGGATGGTGTACGAACCTAGACACTGACACTCTGAAGTTTGGGGAGGGTTTGGGGGCAATGATCAGATGTCCGGTATTGGCCAGGCTCATTTTCAGGCAGTGGGAGAACATGCAGTCAGCAATGTCAGCAGGCAAGCTGAGATCACGATGTGGATTGTGAACCATAGTTCAGGCGTGGGGAGATATGTTTGGGACTCATCACCATACAGCTGCTCCTGAATGCCAGGAGGTGAGCTTGCTGCACCAGCGAACTGGGTATGGTGCCAGGGGAACACAGCAGCTTCTGCATATATCCCTTTGGTGCAGCAACTGTGAGCGGGTTACCAGGGGAGGTGGAGCCAAAGGAACACACACTGAGGGTGCACTGGGAGAGATATGGGTGCGGCAGGATTGTACGAAGTCCTTTGGGTCGGGTAAGGACAGGGTAATGAGGAGACAGTTTCGGTCAACGGTACCAAGGACATCAGAGAGGGCACAAAGGGGCCTGACTGCCTACAGGCCCTTGTATTTGGCCAGGGACACATCAGTGGGGTGTTTGGGAGGCGGCAATTTGGTACAGTGTCATGACGAACTGCCAGACTGTGATGGATCGGGGGGGGGTATGCGAGGTGGGTACATGAGGGTGCTGTGTTTGGTGCACAGCTCCAACATAACATATGTATGTTTCTCTTGTGTTTCTCATACCACAGGACATGCTTGGTGACGTTAATGGTGCTGTGGTGCAGTGACAGCTGTGTGTACATCATTCAGCATGCAGGACACTGTGGTTGGTGGACATACAGGTAATTTGTCTGTGTGGAGAGTCATGAGCAACACATGTCTGAGGATATCTGTCTATTGCACATATGTTGTGGTGGACCTATCTTGCATGCTCCCCCATACACCATATTTTGATGTTGGTACACATATCCACATGTGCTCGTGCACAGTTTGTCTTATCCAGCACTGTTTCTGGGACACATCCAACAGAGCTGTGTGTGACTACAGGTCCTAGGTATTCTGGGGTGGCCCGCACTTACACCCTTCCCTTACATTGTAGCATCATACGGCAGCAGGGTATCATCACATATCAACGACCTTAATCTCCACTGATCCCCAATTGTGCACATACAGGCCATATGTTACTCTTGGCATGCTCACTTTATCATGTGTGTGTGTGTTTGGGGGAGCCTCAGTAATGATACCGTGTGCATGCCGTTTGCATTATCATGTGGTGAGGGGGTGTCTCTACACCTGTGGAGCGGTGGTGACTGTGCTATCTCTACCTTACTGGTGTTGACCCTGTGAACATTGTGCGCGTGTGTTGAGGGTTGTAGGTTTACCTATCTCTTGTGTGTTGACAGACCACTGCGCAAAACCATTTATGTATGACACATATCGCCATTACTTGGACATGCGTCAACAGTGACTGGACATGGCGACATGGTGTTCTGACATATTTTGTTGACATCCTCTGCCTTCACTGTGACATTTTGTGGCCTTTGCCTGCCTCGTAGACTCCCAACCAGACACTTGGTGCTGACACACGGTAGGTTGCACCTTGGTTCATTTGTGTGTGGCATCAGTCTTTATATGTTCGTGTTTTGCTGTTTGTTTCATGGATATTTCCTTTTAGGTGTCTGTGCACCAATGCTGATGGACATGGGGTATGGCTGTTAGACACCTGTGTGACATGGGCATGGCCATGGACATGACCATATCCATAGGGCATGCTCACATGTGGTTCCTTTGCGAAATGTCCAGAATATCAACAGTTTTCTGTGCTGTGATCATGTAATGTTTGACTGTGTGATGTTGCATTGCGTAACATACATAGTAACATAGTAACATAGTAAGTGACGGCAGATAAAGACCAGCATGGTCCATCTAGTCTGCCCAGCAAGATGGCAAGAGTAGGTGCACCTGTCGCTCTGTGCAGGCCACCCCTCCCCATGTTTTTGTTTCTGTTTAGGAGTGAACCCACCACTCCATGTAGGACACCCTTATTTGTTCAGATGCTAGATAGTTCAGAAGTTAGATGGTACTGTTTATTTTGCTTTTATCCTGTTGCTGTAAAGGGATCCACTGTGTTTGTCCCATGCCGTTTTGAATTCCATCACCGTGTTTGCCCTCACCACTTCCATCGGGAGGGCATTCCAAGCATCCACCACCCTTTCAGTGAAGAAATATTTCCTGACATTGCCTTTCAATTTACCACCTTGCAGCTTCATGTTATGCCCTCTAGTTTTACAGCTTCCCCGTCTTTGGAAGAGGTTTGTTTGTTCATCATTTCTCTTTAAGTATTTAAAGGTCTGAATCATATCTCCCCTGTCCCTCCTCTCCTCCAAAGTGTACATATTTAGGTCTTCAAGTCTCTTCTCATAAGGCTTCTGACGCAGGCTCCAAATCATTTTGGTCGCCTTTCTCTGAACAGTTTCCAGTCTTTTTACATCTTTTGCAAGATATGGCCTCCAAAACTGAACACAGTATTCCAAGTGAGGCCTCACCAGTGACTTGTACAGTGGCATAAGTACCTCTTCCTTTCTGCTGGTAATCCCTCTTTGAATGCAGCCCAACATCCTCCTGGCTTTTGCCACCGCCTTGTCGCACTGTTTTGCCACCTTGAGATCATCAGAGATAATCACACTAAGGTCTTTCTCCTGAACCGTGCATACCAACCTCTCACCCCCTATTGTGTACTTTTCCCTTGGATTTCTGCTACCCAAGTGCATGACACTGCACTTTTTCACATTAAATCGTAGTTGCCAAGCATTAGACCAGTCTTCCAGCTTTTGTAGATCTTTCCTCATGTTATCCACTCCCTCTGGGGAGTCCACTCTGTTGCAAATTTTTGTGTCATCTGCAAAAAGACAGACTTTTCCATTTAGTCCTTCAGCAATATCACTCACAAATATATTGAACAGTGCAGGGCCCAGGACCGAACCCTGAGGCACCCCGCTAATCACCTTCCTCTCATCCGAGTGAGCTCCATGTACCATCACCCTCTGTTGTCTGTCAGTCAACCAATTTCTAATCCAGTTTACTATCTTGGGACCCATCCCCAAGCTACTGAGTTTATTGACAAGCCTCCTATGAGGAACAGTATCAAAGGCTTTGCTGAAATCCAGATAGATGACATCCATTGCATGCCCCAGATCTAGTTCCTTGGTCACCCAATCAAAGAACTCAATCAGATTTGTTTGGCAAGACCGTCCTTCGGTAAAACCATGTTGCCTGGGATCTTGCAACCTGTTGGTTTTGAGAAAGTTCACTATTCGCTCTTTCAGGAGTGCCTCCATTACTTTTCCTGCCACCGAGGTAAGGCTCACGGGCCTGTAATTTGACACTTCTTCCCTGTCACCACTTTTGTGTAGAGGTACAACATTAGCCATTCTCCAGTCCTGAGGAACCACTCCTGTTTCTAAGGATCTGTTGAAGACATCCTTTAGCGGTCCTGCAAGAACCTCTCTGAGCTCTTTCAGTATCCTGGGATGTATCCCATCCGGTCCCATGGCTTTGTCCACTTTCAGTTTAGCAAGTTGTTCTAACACCTCATCTTCTGTGAATGGTGTGGTATCTACTTCAGTCCTATTTTTATATTTGGGAGTCACAGCTGGTCCATCTCCAGGATCTTCTTTAGTAAAAACAGAGCAGAAGTATTTGTTTAGCAATTTCTCTTTTTCAGTGTCACTTTCCACGAGTCCTTTCCCAGCACTTCTGAGTCCTGCAATTCCAACTCTGATCTTCTTCCTTTCCTGAATATACCTGAAGAAAGTTTTGTTGCCACCCTTAACATCTTTAGCCATTTTTTCTTCTGCCTTTGATTTTGCTATCCTTATTACTCTTTTAGACTCTTTGAGTTGGATCCTGTATTCATTTCTGTGTTCTTCTGTTTGCAAGCTTTTGAATTTTGAAAAAGCTGTGTTTTTTGCCTTTATTTGCGCAGCCACCTCTTTGGAAAACCAAATAGGTTTCCTTCTCCTCTTGTTTTTATTTATTTTTCTTACATATTTATCTGTTGCCCCTTTTATTGCCGCCTTTAGTTTAGTCCATTGCAATTCCACTTCCCTTATCTTCTTCCACCCCGTCATCTCCTCCTTTAAGTACTCGGCCATTTTATTGAAGTCAGTGTTTTTGAAGTTTAGGACTTTGAGCTTGCTATGATTGGCCTGTACCATGGCTTTTATCTCAAACCACACCGTGTGATGGTGGCTGTTGCTCACAGGGGCACTCACGCAGACATTCGACACGTTATCACTGTTAGTAAGCACTACATCCAGCGTTGAGCTTTCCCTGGTTGGTTCCATCACCATTTGTCTAAGTAATGCATCTTGGAGAGCATCCACAATTTTTTTGCTTCTTTCCAGATGTGCAGAAGGAGTAATCCAATCCACATCAGGTAGATTAAAGTCACCTAATATGATTGCTTCCCTCTTTGCTGCTATCTTGGCAATATCTATAATCAATTCGTTATCTCTCTCTTCAATTTGAGTCGGAGGTCTGTAGACTACAGCAATATGGATGACAGTGCCAACTCCTCTTTCCAACGCAATCCAGAGCGCTTCTTCTTTTCCCCATGTTCCCTGCATTTCAGTAGCTTTAATACTGCTTTTGACATACAAGGCTACTCCTCCTCCTTTTCTGTTTTCTCTGTCTCTTCTGAATAGGTTATAGCCAGCTATGGCTATATCCTAATCATGCGATTCATTAAACCATGTTTCCGTAACGGCCACGATGTCCAAATCCATTTCCACCATTAGGGCTTCCAGGTCTGGAATTTTTTTGGCTAAGCTTCGAGCATTTGTGCTCATTGCTTTCCAGCATTTACCTGGCTTGTGTGTATTTTGCATTGATTTTATTCTGCCCATTTCTTCCCACTTGTTTTTGATGTGTGGTTTAAGAGTATGGCTGTTTCTGATGTTGTTCTGCTTTTGCAGGGGGTGGCATGCAGATGTTGACCTTCCACATTCGTCACCCCCTTTTCCTAGTTTAAATGCATATCCACATACTGCCTGAATTTTTCACTTAGGTTTCTTTTCCCTGCGACAGAGAGATGTAGTCCATCAGCACAGTATAGTCTCTTGTTGGTCCATCTATTGTCCCAGTTGCCAATAAATCTGAATCCTTCTTGTTTGCACCAGGTCTGGAGCCATGTATTAAAGTTGTTAATGCGATGCAGCCTTTTTGTCCCCTTACCAAGAACAGGTAGAACTTCTGAGAATGCAACAGTGTTAACAATGGGCTTGAGTTTCTCTCCCAGAGATTGGAAGTCCTTTTGGGCTGTAGAGGCACTGTTTATAGCCAGGTCATTTGTGCCCAAGTGGATAATAACATCTGGTTTGGAGTGCTCACTTTTTGCGCTAAGTATTTCAACAACTTGGTTTGTATTCCTGCTGGCTGAAGAGCCTGGTAGGCACATGACTATCTTCTCTCCTTTGAACTGTGTTCCCAAGTTGGTGCCTCTGATGATGGAATCTCCAAGTAGTAATAGTTTTCTGTTTGGTGAGGTTTTCTTCATATTTGGTGCTTTAGCAGGAGATTGGGCATTGTCTGACTCATTTAAGGGTCCTTCAGTTTCCTTGGGTTGGGCATCCTCATTAGCCAAGGCAGAGAAGGCATTTTGCAGGGATATCTCTTGATGTGTAGGATGTCTCTGCATTACAGGTCGCAATCTTCCGGAACCCACTGTGATCCATTTGTTCCTGGGGTGTTTGATTCTTTGTGGGAGCGGTGGTGGACTTTGTTCAGTTTGTATCCTAGAAGAGGTGCGCTTCATTGCAGCCAGTTCCTCCCTCAGTAGAGAAACTTCTTTATGCATGGCTGCTAGGTCTTTCCTTAGTATAGTCAGTTCTTCATGCATGGCAGCTGACTTTAGGCATATAGGACAAGCTCTTAGGCTCCAAATGATTCTTCTTTGAATGAAAGTACCACAGTTATTGCACTGAATACACGACATGTCGCTTAAGCAGTCCCAGAAGAGGAAGAATAATAAGAAAAGTTGAAGATGTGGGCGTTAACCAAGTTAGGAACGACAGATGGCACGTATGTGACCACTATATAGGCAATGTAGCCCCTGGGGTGGGTGGGGTGAGGGGTAGGGTGGGCGGGAACCTAAGTGTCTCTGGCCAGTAGGCTGTTCCTGAACAGTGGGCACACAGCAAGTTTGTAGGTAAGGGAACCCACCAAGAAGGGCAAATAGATAGATAAATATGTGGAGACAAACAGACAAAAAACTCACAATTTAGCAGCAAATTCAGCAAAAATCACCTTTTGGATGAGCTCTGGAAAGCACTGCTCTTCTCAAGAAACACAAGGGCAGTCTGAGCAAGCCCACATGCACAACAGGAATGGAGGTTTACAACAATGCCTCAGCAGGGGGGGAGGGGCAGTAACTCAGGTAGACTAAGAGAAAGATAGTTTAAAACTCTACAGCAATGGAGGCTGGTCCTGAACATAGATATTGATATATATAGAACGTAGATATTGATGTTTGACTCCCTGCAATGTGCCCTGATGTTGCGTACAGCATACCAAGACACTGTTTCTCCTTATTCGGACACAGGGCCGAGGGCACACAGCACATCTACTACAGTGCATCTGCGGCCCACATCAACCACCTGTTGGGGGACACATCAACCCCATGCAACTATCCCTGGGAGATGGTGCCATAGGATGTTTTACCTCTGTGAGTGGGACACATGCCTATGATGAACATTTCAGTTTGACTGCTACTGTGACTTTACCAGGCCTGTCCAACACACCTTTGCTGCCATGCTCTGGCTGGGTGTCGGGTTGAATGTGTGAGACACACATGACCTTTCGATGACTGTAGCACATTGAGATGTCGCAGTTGAATATGCATGCCCATGGATTCACGGACAGTCATAGCGGGACATGTTGTGTTGCAGACGCCCTTTGCAGTGTGGACACTGTGTAATGGTCCCTACATGTGCAGCACAGACTGACATAGTCGCTGTATGTTCTACATCCATCTGACATTTTGTTAGTGTGTGTTGCCCATGTGTATACCATGCACCGCAGGATATCCTCATCTGTTGCGGTCACCAGGGACATACAGCCCTGCGTATGGCAGAGAAACAACATTGTATAGGTACTCTTGTATATGTCGGCCTACCCTGCACTTGGACATGACACAGTTGTTACCACTACAACACTTTAATGGTCACCAACATCTTGGAGTGATGTTTGGCTCAACAAGGGGGTTACAGTGCATCTGGGGCATCACTGTATCATGGTTCAACGTACACGGTGCATGTGCATGTGACTGAATATGTTGCTACACCAGTGCATTTGGCAGTGTGACTTCTTTGTGGGGTACTGGCCCATCTTTGACCTTGATTTCAGACTCCATATACAGGTCATTTTGTTTGGTTACTGTACAGACATGCCACTGTACAGTGATTTACAAACATAGCATTGCATGTCTGCACAGTCGGCCTTATCCCCTGACATTCCGCCACTCACATTGGCCAATTACATTTGCATTATGGCTGTGTGATTGTCCATATTTCTTCCTTCATGTGTGCATTCCAGGTACCCTGATCTCTGTCTATAGTTCATGTATCCACGCCACCCATTGCAGAGGTACCTCTGCATGGTGCTAGCTCTGCATGTTTGTGAGGTTCCTTTTATGGTGTTCTCTGGGATAATTTTTATTTATTTATTTATTTATTTGTTTTTCTTATATACCGCGCTATTAAGATCAGTGCGGTTTACATTACAACTGAACAATGCAACAATGTTTTACATAACACAATGTGCTTACATAGAACAGGGGTACAGTCATAATGGGAGAATAACGGGGAAACTATTTATAAGATATATACACATAAAATTTACATAGAGTTATATACAACTGATATTTAAGCTCTTCATAATGTGACTCTTGTACCTATTCCCATATCCTAATTTTGCAATTCGCCTTTGTTTTGGGTTACATTGGTGATGCTTTGATTGCTATATCAGGCATTTTGGATGAGCTGTAACATATCTATCTCTATCTGTGTGTACACTTGCTTACATCTTGCTATTTATGAGTTTTAAGGTGTTTGCCTTCTCTGTATTGGCAGGCACATATGTTTTGGGGGACAATTCATGATTGATGTGTGTTGGGCTCTCATCATGCACCACCTAGTGTCTACATGCACACATATGTGACTAGGCCATTTGGGCCCTGCAGCAGCATGTGGGGGGCTACTGCATAATGAACACCATGCAGCTACAGCACATTATCTCTCCTGTCCATCATCTTTAGACGGTGCAGTGACCTTTGTGTGACATGTGGGTGTCTGCCATGCTCAATGTGGTGTCTGTTTGTTCACTGTAGACCAACTACCTTGATATGATGACAGGCGCTATGTACGATATGTCTCATGATTACCCACAATAAAAAAGAGTGTTTCACGCACATTTGTCTCTGCTGCTGCTTTACCACACTGACACATGTATTTAGTGGTATCCGGGTAATGTACATGGCCCACCTGTGCTCACATCCTTGTACGGTGGCAGCTGTCTATGTGGCAGCTGTCTGCCACATCACAGGGTGCTAAGGGTTTCCATTCTGACATTCCTATTGGAGGACATATTTGCTTTACACTTGCTGTGGTTGTTTGGGATAGTGGTTGTGTACATGTGTTGCAGCACCATAGATCGCATGTTCAATTCCCACATGCTCCATTGGTTTTGTGCTAACCTGACCATGACCTTTGTTATGATTGGTCACCTCTCCACACATCCTTCCATCTCTCCCCTGTAAACCACAGTGTGCCCTTGATCCAGCCTATCCATCGCATATTAGCTGTTACATATGGCTCTTTCTTTGTACTGTCCATGTCGGCTTGGGGGATTGGCATTGTTGTTGTTGATCTGATCTGGGCCATGTCTGTTTGTTGGTTCAGCTCACATATGCTCCTTTTCGGTTCTTTTCCCCATTTTGCCCTGCTCCACAGAGCATCTCCTACCGCCCTTTGTGTTTGGGTTCTTTGCTCTTTTGCATGCTGTATCCACTGCAGAACATTTCATTGTGTATGTGCATGTGTTTATATGTGCCTGTAGGCCCAATTACTGACTGTGATATTAGCTGTACACACCTGATCTGCATTTGCAGTGCATCTTCATTACTGTTGGGGTGGCCCTATCCTGGCAGACAGCTGGCTTTTGGTGTGGTACCCTGCAGTGTTCTTGTATGCAGCCTTTGCTGTGCTACTCATGTTGGTGTGGCCTACTGGTTTGTGCATTGACATTTGTGCTAGTGGTCATGGATTTGATTCCTCTTGGTTCCAATCACTTTAATGCCTCTCTTACACAACTACTTTGCATTCCTGTAACAGTCCTATCTGTGAGGATCTGTGCTGCTGGCACATTATACCTTCATCACAGTTGCCGACCATCCTTCTGTCCATCTATCTGTGTGTGCCATCCTGCCCTAATGTGTAGGCTGTTACCCCTTGTCCTGCACTGACACCCTTTTCTGCATTGCAGCTCTTCATGTTTGCCTCTCCTGTGTCGGCTCTGCATGGCACTGCTAGTCCTCTGTCCTCCTGTCATTGCACTTATCCTGCCACCTCTGGCTCCTCTGCTCGACACGTATTCCCATCATCTGCCACACACTGTGCTTATTGTACTTTACAATAAGCACAGTGTGTGGAGTGGAGTGGAGTGGA